>CM034469.1:555544-928044 GCA_019925255.1 Litchi chinensis
TATTTATTCTTCCCTCTTCTTTCTTTATTAACTGCTCCATTACTGTCACTCATCTACCATAACCAACATTCCTTCATCTTGATTACTACGTACTAACCTTAAACGTCATTTATTACACACATATTACAATTTGCTTCATTAAATTACCTTGATCGTAGTCTGGACTTGAGAATCTTTGAGTCGACCGTTTCCTGACGTCGACATGAAAACTTACCTTAAATTTGCTCAAACCTTGATTCTCTAGCTTAATCTAACCCAAAATCTTGATTTGAAGTTTAAAATTGCTTGGAGTAGCTTTGGGTTTTCTCTTCCTCTTCTTCCTTCCCTTTGTCGTCCCTCTCTCCCTATCTCACAATCTATTTTACTCAAAATTTTTGCTAAGTGTTGGAAACACTTATATATGACCCTTGATTGGAGAAATGACCACAATGTCCTTCATATAATTTATATCACTATTAATTTCCAACTATACTCTTAAATTTTTTTTTTCTAGTAATTTATGATGGTACTTAAAAAAAATAATATCCATGGAAATTTATATTTCACCTCATAATTTATTTACTAATACTAAGAAATCCATACAATGGATGAGGGCTTACAAGTTTGCATGTTTAAGTGTTGAAGATTTCTGAATGGAATGTATGTGCATGTAATTAGGATAGTTATGACTAAGAAAGCGCACTCGTGTTGAAATGTAGGTGAAGCGGTGAGCTAGCGGAGAGTGCAGAAGAGTGGTTATATTTTGGACACAAGTTGTGAATATGGTTTAATTTCAAAGCTTTTATAAGTTCATAAATCGAATTTAAATATTGCACTTGTTTATTTTGAAATGATTTATTTTAGCATGTCTTTAGTTCTATATATATCACATGTAAGTTTTTGAATTTATATGTTTATATACTTTAGTAACAAAGCAATTTATTTATGTTTATCTACATGTCAACAGGAGAGATGTCAGAGAATATTTTTTGAGCTAAATCAATGTATTTTCAAAATAAAGAGAAAAAAAAAGAGTTTTAAGTAGCTTGAAAAGATTTTTAATACCTATGGTTTACCCTAAGCCCCAAAGATTACCGATCGAAGTACCGTATATGTGTATGGCAAAAGTGGTAGGGAGAGTTACTAACTATGGGGGGTTTGAGTCAGAGTAAGTCAGTCGCCCTCTGCATGTATACGGTAGTGTAGATCTGCCTGATGTTAGGGTGGATATCACGATCCCTGAGGTCCATCATCAGCGACTACATAGAGAGTTTTTCCCAATCCTACTAACATGTGTGAGTTCTGTTACTTTTATGTACAAGTACCGTCACGAAAAGATAAAGTTTCCTTGGGTTACCAGCTAAAGCAAGATAGAGAGATAAAAAGCACGTCATTTGACATAAGATTTAGAAAATAACAAAAACATGTTTATGAAATTATTATGAGATTTCAAGCTTATGAATTTCTAAAGCTTTATGCTAGATTAAAAGTTTCTAGTAAATAGTATTACAAAATTATTAGTTTTCAAAACTATTTTGGGAGGATATTTATATTTTGAAAGTAAATTTCCAAGTATAAAAGCTTACCCACTCACTGAGTGATTACTCACCATACCTTTTCTTGCTTTTATTAAAAATCCTCCCCAGATGCAAGTGCGAGTCAGAGATCAAAAGGAGCTCCGTTAAGTGTGCACGAAGGCTGAGGACGCGATGCTACTGCACTAGTTTGTCTACTTTTGAGTTATCATGTACTTACATGACTTTGAGATATTATATATAACTATTTAAAACGCGTTGCATGTTTTGTAATGATTTGAGAATGCATATTTTATGCTTTTGCATGGTGTTGAGAACTATGTGTGCACTTGTTTTATTCAAGTTCAATGGATTTCCGAATTATCTTTTGATTTGAAATTAGGTTGTGGTTAATTGGGAATTGAGTAAGGCCCTGAGGCCTAGTAGTTGAGAATGTGTGATTTTTGAAGTGAACAAGTTTTCTTTCATTATTTTCTAAGATGGAATTTTCAAAAAAACAAGAAAAACAGTCATTGTGTTGTCGGATTTTTTTTATACAAAAATCTTATTTACAGGTGTAATTTGAAAAAGGAAAAGTTTCCACCCATTTCCGTTAAAAAAAGTGTTTAGAATGGGTTTATAAAGGTTTTTAGTAAAAGAAAAAAACTTAACTTTACGGGAACCTTCCAGTCGGTACAGATCCCATCTGAAAGGCCATCGTGGGGTTGCCAGACAAGCTACCTAGTGTATAAGGAAAAGGGCCTGTCAGGTTATGTCCTTCCACAAAATGAATGACTGAAATATTATTGTTAAATCCATTTAACTTAATATTTAATTGGGCACCACAACCAGTTCTTGTTGTTGCTCTAGGGGTTTTAGCAAAAACATCATGTTTATCTTTCATTCGAAACCATCCTTTAAACAAACAAATATCCTAGAAGTGATTTCATTAGTGTGCTTGTTTCTCACACATGAATCTCTTCTAATATTAAATCTCATTCTCCTTTTATACACATTATAAAAATCACATGCTGATTGTTCTGACTCAAATCTAGGTTTCCAATCACAATCATTTGAGCATTCTATAGCACTGTTAGTTTCATATGTTTTTAAAAATCAAGCAATACAATCAAGAGAATCAATAAACTTTAAATTGTGGAAAAGCTTCATAAGAAAGGCCTAATCAAAACCGAAAACTTACCTTTCTTCTTAAACCACACTGTTTTTATTCGTTAATGAACCTACAAACCAAAACACACAAGTAAATTAGATAGTTCATACAATATGGGCTCTATAAAAAATAAAATAAAACCAACATTCCATTATTAATAAACATAGAGACGAACAATAGAGAGGAAAAGAGTGATAGACTGAAGAGATAAATGAATCTATATGTAAAATCCAAAACTTCGTTTTATGAAAAATAATTTATTTTTCCAATGAATAAGGTTTTCGGATGAAAAGGAAGGTCCGTATGAGTAATAATTTTCGAAAAACGGATTTTATAGATTAAAAGTTTCGAAATTAGTAATAGAATTAATGGAAGCTAAAACGAAGCAAAGATAAGTCTTTTCACAGAGATTTTATGTAAGTCTTTTCTTCGATTTTAGACTTTCTAGTGTTATAAGCTAGATAATAGAACGAGAATGTTAAACTTCATCAATATTGTTCTAGTGAGTGATATTAGAATGCAAGTAAAGTTTTTATAAACTAATTAATTCTAATAGTAAAATAAATTTAAGAGAATGACAAAATAGTCATTGTTCTAAATTATAGTTCTATGTATGTGTAGGTGTGATTAGAAGAAACTAGTGTAGGAATTATGAAATTTATAAAAGTAGTAAATATATCATGGAAGTTAAGTAAAATTGGAAGATATTTTGGTTAAATTTTAGGAAGTGGCATGACATATAAATAAGTATCAAACTTTGAGGACAAATTCATAAGTGAAGCCTATATATATGAGTGTTGGTTTCAACACTTAGTGAAAAATTGAAGCAAAATAGATAGTGAGAGGGAGAGAGTGGGACGACAATAAGAGGGGAGGAAGAATCAAGTCACTTCCAAGCTACTTTGACACACCAAATCAAAATCCTAGGGTTATTCAAGCTAGAAGAACAAGATTAAAGAAAGATTGAGGTAATTTATCATGATTTCTTCCATGAATGATAGTAGTTGGGTTGTATAATGTGATGATAGATTTAATTGTTTTCTTGTTGTGTTGTTGATGGAATCTTGAAGGAAATCAAGATCATAGTTATGAATTATCAAGAAAGAAAGTAGATTTGACGAAAACTATGTATGAAATGCTAGTTAAAATGTATATAGATGAAACCTTAAGTAGTAATTAAAGTATATTTATAGCAAAATTTCTTGTAGATTAAGTGTTTGATAAATTATTTAAGAGAATTGACAATGAAAAGCTTGAAAAAGTGAAAGAAGTAAATTGTTGGGTGTGTTAGGGTGGTTCGGCTATAATGGGAGAATATGTGATTTCTTTGAACTTTGATACATATGAGCATGAATTAATGAGTATTAGATGCTATGAATCACTTGGAAATGATGGAATTGAAAAATGAAAAGAGATAGTTCAAGAATGTTGTTTAGGCTAGATGAAGGGCATTATTGGTTACTATGCAATGTCACTTCATCTTTGTATTTTAGCATAGTGAATAATCATAATTAAGCATATATAAGTCTAAGAATCATAGTATAAAGCAAATTGAGTTTAGAATGTAAAAATGATAGATTTTGACATGAAAAAATATCGAAAAATATGGATATTTCATAGGTTTCGCTTCTCTATAGTTGGAATTTTTCAAAACCATTTTACGAATGACCTAAGTGAGAGATAGGAAGATGATCCAAGTAAAATCGGAAGCGAAACAGCCCACGGAATGGGCTATGAACAGTATTCTGTCAAAGGGGGTCCAAAAATTTTGACTTTTCGTTTCGGACCTCTGAAAATTATACAAACTGCGTGGGGATGTTCCTAGGGATATATAAGTTAAACTTTTGCAAAGAAACCGAAATTAGAAAGCCTCGGTTAAGTAGAGTCTAGAAGGAAATGTTGTAGTAAAAAAGAGATGTTTTAAAGAGTCTTTAATGTTAAAAGCAATGTGTGTAACTTTGTGTAGTACATTGTGGCATATTTTAAATAAGAGTACGTTGTGCAAGTGATGCACAAACTAGTGGAACCAAGGAGACTCATTAAAGCCCTCCGGCAAGTTTGGAATCGAGGTAAGTACTACTCACTTACACTATTTCAATTCTAGTTGAAATATAAATATGTAATGTCAAAAAAGAATTTGTGAAACAAATTTCAAAATCTAAGTTAGTATTTTTGTGTAAAAGATCCATATATCGGATTCAAAAATGAAAATCGAGACTAAAGCATTTAAAAAAGATTTGAATTTAAAGTTCAATTAAAGGTTTTCAAAGATAAAGAAGTTTGGTGCTAATACACTCACTAAAAAGGTTTTCAAAGGCCATGTGTATTCCCAAGATTTTATATGTTAGTTAACACTACGTGGCGATGCAGAAAATTCTATTCATAGTTGCTAAGATTTGCAGATTTTCTAGCACTATGTTTACGATATAGAAAATTTTATACGTAGTCGTCTAGATTCATAGTTTATCTTGCACTATGATGTGATGTAGAAAATTCCGCACATAGTTAATTTTGCAACCAACGAGGACCATGTATTCGGGGCAATATATTTGTCATTACAGAGTCCTTAGGGTATGTTTGGTGCATGGGATTGGGATTCATTTTCTCTCATTCTCCCAAATCCCATGTTTGGAGCCGCACTTGGGAATGGACATTTCATTCCCAAGTTCCTCTCAAATCCCATGCTCATGGGATGTATCAATCCCACCCTACCCCATGTCATTCCAAAATCCCAATCTCATAGGATTCCATTTTTTCATTTTTTTATTTTTTCATTTCTTCATCCTCTCGCACCCTCTCTCTATGTCTCTCTCTCTCTCTCTCTCCCCACGGAATCACAGGTTCTTTCTTTCCTTCCTCTCCACCACGTCGATCCACCACCGCCGCCGCTGCTCATCGTCTCGCTCATCTCCTCCTCCATTTCTTTTTTTTTTTTTTCCCTTTTCTGAGTTATGACCCGACCTGGTTCTGGGTTCGACGAACCCAAAACCAGGTCGACGAGCCACCCAGAACCAATGTGGTTCTGGGTGGCTCGTCGACCTGGTTTTGGGTTCGTCGAACCCAAAACCAGGTGGGAACCCAGAACTAGGTTCTGGGTTCATCGACGATGAACCCAGAACCATCTGGTTTTGGGTTCGAACAGAATCCTACTCGTTCTTTTTTTTTTTTTTTGGTTAATTTTATGGTGTTTTGATGTTGTTGATGTTGTTGTTGTTGTGGGAGATGATAACTGTGATGAATTGATGGATGATATTGATAAATTGTGGGTTGATGATGTTGAATTGTGGGGATGATGATATTGATTAATTGTGAGATTTGATTTGTGGGAGATGATGTTTGGTTTTTGTTAATGTTATGATGATTTAATAATGTTATAATGTTGTTGTTAGGGAAGATGATGTTGATAAATTAGATTGATGATATTGATGAATTGTGGGCAATGATGATGAATTGTGGGATATTATAGATTTTGATATTGAAGAAATGAGAGAATTTTTTTTTTTTTCAGATTTTTTTTTATAAAATTAATTTTATATAATAAAAATTTTAAATTAATTTTATTCCAATCCAATCTCAATCTATACCAAACATGATACAGTATAATTTTTAATCCAATCCCAAGTTCTACCAAACATGGGATGGTGATTTTTCATTCCAATCCAATCCAATTCATTCCAATCCAATCCAATCCATTCCATTCCAATCCAATCTTG
The DNA here is from genome assembly GCA_019925255.1 of Litchi chinensis. Taxonomy (NCBI): domain Eukaryota; kingdom Viridiplantae; phylum Streptophyta; class Magnoliopsida; order Sapindales; family Sapindaceae; genus Litchi; species Litchi chinensis. The sequence continues at coordinate 561,922 of CM034469.1, forward strand.
CGTGCCAAATGCAGCCTTAACGAGTCATTATCTTTAAACACATCCAAACACTATTAGACCCAGAAGATCTTTGTTCATTTTTGCCTTGACCTAACAAATTATGAAATATCTTACGATTAGATTTTTATCCTATTAAATTTTTACTAAAACCATTTAAATATAATATAATAATGTTATCCAATAGGGAGTATGGTATAATGGATTACACCATTATATTAAATTATTTGACGTCATTTGTAACATATATGCACTTCATGCCTTATTAAGCTTCAATTAGATGAGAACATGTTTCATTGCTTTGGTTCTCATATGTCATTTTTAGAATTGGAAAATTTTCACTCTAATCCTTAACATTTGATGAAATATTATTTTTTCACTCACTAATGCATTTTTAATTGTTGTCATCCCTAACGTTTTAGAATTTATCAAATTGCCCCCTCTAACTAAAAAACTAACAATCAAACATGATGAAAATTACATAAAGACGGATTTACCCTAACATGTGTTAGGCTAATTGAAATAACATTATTGCCCTTACTAATTGAATTATGAAATACACTTAAAAAATTAAATTTTACAATGAAAATAAAAAAGACCAACAAAAAAAGACCAAAAACAAAATCTATTGATGCACGAATGGCTTTTTGTTGGATAGCTTCAACACACAAGCTTGAGGAGGAACGGACCAAGATTTGGATTGTCGAGGGACATTTCAACGGAGTTGAAGTCCAGCGACAGCTTCTTCCTAATGGATCATGACACGATGATGTGGCCGTCAGGCTGGGCTTGGAGTCGGAAGGCAATAGGAAGGATATTTAGGCTTAGAATTAGACCTAGGGATTGAGTGGAAGGTTGTTTTGGTCAGTTTGTGGTATGGTGGTGGGTTATGGTGGGTTTTGTGTTAGGTTTCATGAATTGGGTTTTGGTGGGGAGATTGGAGGTGATGAGGCAAAAAGGCTTATCTTGTGTGTGGAGGTAGAAAAGATGGTAGTATTATGTAGCAATGGTGTTTATGAAAATGATGGTTTGATCAAACCTTAAGTTCTTCTAAAAATCTAAGTTCACTCTAGATGTTTAAAATTTAAATATCTGGAATGAACTCGTATCTTCTTTTTTTTTTTTTAATTTTTAAATTTTTTTTGGCTTTAATGAAGATCTAGGCTCCTAGATCTACAAAGTTTTTAAACCTAGTATCTTTTTTTTTTCTTCCATTTTTTTTTTAATTTTTAATAAGAATCTAGGTTCAACCTATATATTGTTATGTGTGTTTAGATCTGGATTCAACCTAGATGTTGAATTCAAATCCAAACACACACGACAACATCAATCCAAACATTTTTTTTAATGTTGTTTATGGTGGAGGATGAGGGATCTAGTGAAGGATAGAGGATCAGAAGAGGCGGCAATAAATAGTCTTGATTATTAGGAGATGGTGTTATGGTGTTGATGACTTGGTGATGTTATGGTGTTTGATTTTTAATTTTTATTTTTTTAAATAAGATTTATTTTGATTATGGTGTTTATTATTATTATTGTTAAATTCTTCTTTAATTTTCTTATTTCCCTTTACAAATTTTGTTTTCAAATTTTTTTTTACACAAATCTTTACCGTCAATTTGTTGTGATGGACGGTAGAGATTTCAATGGTTTTATTCTTTAATTTTATAACATCTCCGCTCTTGATTTTTTTTTTTCTATAATTTTTTATTATGTTTTTAATTTCAATTTATTTTTAATTAATCTTTTGTCAATTAAATCTTCACCATTCATCACAATTTTTGTGGACGGTGAAGATATAAAGTTTTTTCTTTTATTTTTTTATATTTTTATTTTTGAAATAAAGTTTTTCCTTTTATTAATTCCAATTGTTAATGGAATAAAAACATGCTTCCAATTATTAACAGTCGATTAACTTCGATGAATTTGTAAAATATTAGGCACAATGGAACTAAAATCACGTCCACAAGTCGGTAAACATTAGAAACTAGATCGACAATTTCCCTTCAGAATTTGCAAGTCCATAAAAAGAAAAGTAAAACGATGGAAGAGGGAGGAGAGCTTAAACGGCATCGTCCAGAGGCACAATAATACTAAAAAAGGGGTGAAAGCATTGGTGTCAAAGTGTTATAGCGATCGATCGGAAGAAGAGATTTGGAGTGGGAGCCGCCCAGCCCATTGGCAGGTAAGTTGTGGTCTTTGTATGTGTTTAGACAAACTTAGGGTTTGATTGAAATAGTAGATTTGTTAGATGGTGGTGATGAAGTGAGTGAGTGATAAAGAAAGAAAAGTTATGGAGGAAGTGGGAGGTGGTGGTTGGTATTTTTCGAGGAGAGAAATAGAAGAAAGTTCTCCGTCTAGAAGAGATGGAATCGACCTGAAGAAGGAGACTTACTTGCGCAAGTCTTACTGCACTTTTCTTCAAGATTTGGGCATGAGACTCAAAGTGTAAGGCTAACTTCCATCACCTTTTCTCGTTTTTAATTTAATTTAAGGCTATGGTTTTAATTATTGTATAGGACTCATTAGAAACATATACGAAGCTCTTTTATTTCATGATTTTATAAAAGATATTGTTTGGCTCAAGTTATTTGATTGAACCCATGTGGACCAACTCTAGAAGTATTGTGTAGCTATGGACTTTAATTTAGATATAGTGTTTACTTGATGCCATAAAGGAATACTTGGCATTTGTGTTTGTAGATTAGCAGCTTTGACTGAAATGTGGCTATCAAAACCAATAATTGTGGTGTGAAGGGTATTTTATCACCTTCTTTAGGGTTTTCAAAGTGAAATATCTATATCTCGTGGGTATTAGGTAGTTCAGTTAGTAAGACTCATGTTGTTGTGTTGGACCTTTGCAAGAGGTCTTGAGTACAAGTATCATTCACATTAGGATTTGTGGAAAAGAAGTTGTTTGGAATGGGTCAGATAACTCAGTGTTGCTGAATAATGTTGGTTCATGAATCGCTATGTGGGTGGATTAAAAACATTAACTGGTCAAAGTTTTTTTCTAGGCATATACCTCTGAAATGTGGCTATCAAAACAATAATTGTGGTATGATGGGCATTTTTATTACCTTGTTTAAGGTTTTCAAAGTGAAATATCTGTATCTTGTGGGTATTAGGTAGTTCAGTTAGTAAGACTTGGATTGTTGTGTTGGACCTTTGCAAGAGGTCTTGAGTACAAATTTCACTCACGTTAGGGTTTGTGAAAAGAAATTGTTTGGTATGGCCGCATGGGTGTTGGATAAGATAACTCAGTGTTGGTTCCACTGTTTGGAGTCATGTCAGTTCATGAATTGCTCTGTGGGTGGATTAAAACATTAAACTGGTTAAAGCGTTTTTCAAGGCGTATACTTTGAGTCCTTCAGTTGCTGTCTTGGTAGATTGGAATTGGAACATCCAACTCATTATCTTTTAGGGCATTTGTCGCTTCCTTCTGTAAACTAATACATTGTTCTCTTCACTCTTTCTTGTTAGAGAATAATATATTATCAAACTAGGAAAAGCTATTGCTGAAAATTGAGGAGGACATGAATAAAGTATTGTGGAAATGTCATGTTTGATTAGAGGCTGGATTTGTAGATAGTCAAAGTTTATGAATTCTCCCTCCATTGTTAAACAATGCAGGAAGAGTAAGTTTTGAAAAGCGTAATGAATCTATAAAATTGAGGATAAATAAGCCAACTCAAAACATGTTTTTCAAACTTTTGGACGTAACTTGTTTACTAAAGGTTCTGCTCCTAAAGATTTTTTCCTCAGTTATATGCAAGATGGGACCTTTATCTTCTTGTATTATTTTTTAAAATGCTGAAGATTCAAGAACTTTTTGTATTTCAACATTCATGTTTAATATTTTTGGGTAACATTGCAACAGGTGCACAAGCAACTATATGTTTATTTTTCCTAAAATTGCTGGGAAGATATTAATATTATTTTGTTTCCTTAAAGTATGCTTGACAATAGGTTAGATTGTTAATTCGAAACAACTGACTGAAATAGTTTTCTATGCAGACCCCAGGTAACTATAGCCACAGCAATAATTTTTTGTCACAGGTTCTTCATTCGTCAATCACATGCAAAGAATGACAGGAGGGTGAGGTTTTACTTCCATTTTGAATCAATATTGCTGTGTCTCGTCCTTGATCTGAATCTTTAATTTGTTCAGTACAAGCATATGACATTTTTGTACCTTTTTTGGATGACTTGCAAAGAATGCATAGTGAATTTCTTCTTGTTAGTATGGGATTCTGGTAATGAAAAGTTTAAACCTCCCACTGGTGCAAGAATTATAACCTTTATTTTTTATTTTTATTTTTATATTGATTTGAGATTGGCAAGACTTCTATAGCATTGAAAACTTCCAGTAGGGGTTGTATGTGGTTGTTTTGTTTATGTAGACTTCTCTAAGTTTTTTTCTTTTTAATAATATATTTTTAAATACTTATTTGACAGTCTGTAATGTTTTTAAATAGCTTTTGAAAGACTTGGTGATCATGTGTTCTTCATCTAGTATTTGCTTTGGCACTTCTCTTCATAGTATTCTGAAATATATGAAGAATAGTTTAAATGCAAATTTTAGAAGGAAAAAATGTTTGCCATATTTTGTTAGTTCAGGGTGAGATTTCTGGAGTGGTTAGATGTAACAAATGGGCTGTATCTGTTTCATCGACATGTGCAGGTTTAGCATATGTTTGCTGATGATATATTTACCGCCTATATCATATTTTTTATTGACATAGTTACTGCCTATACATGGTGAGAGGGGAAAGTAGAAGAATATATGTGATATTTTTTTTGTCTTATTGACATGTTCAAAATTTAGTTACTTTTTTATTTATTTATTTTTTTAATAGGAAACAAAAACTTTATTAAATCAAGAAACAAACTACAAACATAAACCAACCGTCCACCAATAACAGAACAAAAGAATAACAAAACATAATAAAAGAACAAACAATCAACAAACATCTGCTTTCCAATCAACAAAATGAAAAATAAAGAAAGGTCTTTAAAATCTTTGCTAGATGAACCCCAAAGAGAAGCTAGATAATACGTTTTATTATCCTTTAAGAAATTGTCCACCTCTTCAACTTCATCAAAGATTCTTTTATTTTTTTCTTCCCAAATAACTCATAAACCGGCAAAAACTCCACAATACTAAATAATACTAGTCTTCTTTCCTCCACCAAGCACTTTAAATTCTTTCAAAAAGAAAGAAGTTAAAGATTTAGGTGTAGCCCACTTCAAACCAATTAAAGAGAACAACTTGTTTCATAATTTTCTAACCACCGAACAATGAAGGAATATATGATCCAAGCTTTCCCACTACTCTTGTTGATTGGAAAAAAAAAAAAAAAACTCTTAAAATCAAAAGTCCATTCTCTAAGACGAGAAGAACAATCCAGCCTATTTAAAACTAAACCACTTTGAGAAGAAGCAAGCTTATATAATCTTGGAAACTTTAGACAAAGAGGCAAAGAATTTAACCAACACTCCTTTGAAAACTGAATTTGAGACCCGTCTCCAACTACAAACTTCAAATTTCCCCCAAAATCTTGAAAGTCGTGCATGATAACTTCCACGGACATCGACTAAAACTGTGAAGAATCACATTGGAATCCCAACCATTTCTTTGAATTCCATACTTATTTAATCACTTTATGCCACAAAGAGTTAGGTTCCAAAGGAAACCTCCACAACCATTTGCCAAACAAAACCAAGTTTTTCTTCACAGTATTTTTAGTCCCTAAACCACCTTTATCACGAGGGCGAGAAACAACATCCCAACTTATGAAATGGTCCTTCCTTCCTTCACCAAATCCATCCCACAAAAAATTCCTCATAATCTTCTCAACTCTCTTTGCCACCCCAATAGGAATTCTAAACAAGGAAAGATAAGTGGTAGTCCAATTTGTACATTATCCAGTCTTTTTATGTTTACTTGTTAAATATGGGATTAGGTTTTTAAGTCAAGCTCCAACAGGTTTGATGCTTGGTTTCAAGTAGTAAGAAAAACAGTTTATTGTTCCTCTTATCATCCATTGACACAATAGATATAATGATTAACTGGATAGTTATCTAATTGTTCATTAATTTCACTTAGTGTGCTCAATATCGTTTAAGGTCTGATTATTGATGTTTTATCAGTGAGTGAAAATGTTAGTTTAGTCAATTAATTTGTCTTCAAAGCTCAGAGTAATCTGTTAACACTCTAGAGAGTTCTATATCTTCATAGCATGATTACTTTTATTTTATGTTATTTTTGTTTAGTTGAAGTTTTGATATTTTAGTTTGTGACATTTGTGTTGATGAAGATTTAGATAGGCTTGGAAAAGGGTTGATAGATATATACTGAAATAGCTTTAGATATATTTATTTCAAGGAGGAAAACTATATTGTAATAAGTTAAATACAGGGAAAGAAATAGTTTTAATTTGTATGAACACTTATTCTGTTTGAGCCCCTAACTTAAATGTTTTATTATGCAGACCATTGCAACTGTGTGTATGTTCCTCGCTGGGAAGGTCGAAGAGACTCCTCGGCCGTTAAAGGATGTTATTATTGTTTCATATGAGATCATACACAAAAAGGACTCCACTGCACCGCAGAGGATCAGACAACAGAAGGTGTTGTTTATACTGATAGTCTTTTCAACATTTTTTTAGTTCCCATTCCATTGGTTTGAGTTGTTGCTGCCCCTTTGCCACATTTTTTCTCTCTCTCCCTCTCCCTCTGTTGCACATAAAATTTCTTTCTGCCTCTCTCTTCTTGTTCCAATCAGTACATAAATTCTCAATCGACTGGTTTGCTATTTCTTTGAAGGGTGTAAAATAAAGTGACCATGAAGATGGTACCAATAATAGCAGTATGGAACTCCACATCTAAAATGATTTTTCTGGTTTTTCCTCCTTTTTAGATGCTATTGTTCTAAACTTAATACAATCAACAGGAGCTGTAACTTGTTGGGTACTACAACAATTTTTTTTTTTATTTGTCTTTTTCTGAATTAATTCATCCCCTCCTTGATCCAATATTCTTGCTCAGAATCCACTTTTTTATCAACAACAGCTGTATCATTGGTAAATTATCTCATCTGCCCCCTTTACATGATTTTTTATTTTTATTTTTATTTTTGGTCTTTATAAATTTTGTAATGAATAAATTATAAATTTATAATTCATGTTGCTTACTCATTTATCCAATTTTAACTTGCAGGAGGTATATGAGCAGCAAAAAGAGCTTATTTTACTTGGGGAGAGGGTTGTACTTGCCACTTTGGGTTTTGATCTCAACGTTCATCATCCTTATAAACCACTTGTTGAAGCAATAAAGAAATTTAAGGTTGCACAAAATGCCCTTGCTCAAGTTGCCTGGAACTTCGTAAATGATGGGTATGCCTATGATGCTGTTTTTTTTTTTTTTTCAACGTTCTTAGTATTTTTTTTCCTTCCTTCTCTTGCTCTTCTTCACACACTAGAAAGTGGCTTGCAGGCTGAGAACTTCGCTCTGCCTGCAATTTAAGCCCCATCATATTGCGGCAGGTGCCATTTTTCTTGCTGCGAAGTTCCTGAAAGTGAAGCTTCCATCTGATGGTGAGAAGGTCTGGTGGCAAGAATTTGATGTCACCCCACGCCAGTTGGAGGGTTGGTTTCCTCCCTTACTTTTAATTGCAATTTTAATGGACTAAATGTGACGAGACTTCAAAAAGCCCTCAGCACTTAAGTCGACATTTGACCCATGACATTTTATTAATCCATTTAGACCATATGATTGCTACTGTTGTGTCATCACTTAAAACCTAGAAAAGCAGATTATTTCCATCTGTAAAGTAGGCTCAAAAGTAGGTGATGCAGTCATCTGATTTCTTGAGAAAGTTTGTTGGTAAGAGATGGAATATATAATAAATGGTGTACTGCGGCTACTGGCTGTTGTGTCTGGGCTGTTCTTTTTTATTATTATTTTTTTAATCTTTTACCAATGTATATTTTTGAATGATATCTCCAATCACTACCATTAATTTTTCTTTCAGAGGTCAGCAATCAAATGCTGGAATTATACGAGCAAAACAGAGTGCCCCAGTCTCAGGGTAGTGAAGTAGAAGGAAGTGCTGGTGGATCGAGTCATCGTGCCCCGGCAAAAACTCCAGCTGCAAATGAGGAACAGGGTTTAAAGCAGCTGTCAACTCGTGCAGCAACTGAACAATCACATTTAGACAGCCATGGAGTACCACCGAGAACTGTCCAAAATAATCAAACTAATGATAATGGAAGTGGGGAGACAGGTAGTGTTATAACTGATCACAAAGTGGATGCGGAATCCAAAGATGATCAACATCCTGAGTTATTGCCACCCCACAAAGAGAACATGAAAGAAGTTCAAAATAAATCAAAGTTGATGGAGCGAAATGGTGAAGACCAAGGACGAAATGGGGGAAGGAATGATATAGCTGAAGCAGGAGAGTGGACAGAAGATGGTCCTTCACATAGATCTAGCAGCATTGTTGGTCGTAATTTGGATATTTGGGAAGGTCCTGTGGGCCAGTCTCCGAAAGAAGCAATCAAGATGATTGACAAAGATAAGGTGAAGGCAGCACTCGAAAAAAGGAGGAAGGCTCGTGGAGAAACGACTAAGAAAAAAGATTTGATGGACGAGGATGATCTTATCGAGAGGGAGCTGGAAGATGGTGTTGAATTGGCTGCTGAGGATGAGAAAATCAAGTGGGAGCGGAGGCAGAGTTGGACAAAATCACATGAGAACTTGGATCATGGTAAGGACCATGGGGACCTGTTGGGCACAAAAGGACAGTCATCAAGGGGATTGGAAGCAGAGAACCCTGAAGAAGGGGAAATGGTTGATGATGCTTCCCTGATGTTAAATGGCCAGAAGAGAAAATCTGGGAGCCCATCATTGGATAGGCAGTTGGAGGGAAAGAAGCGACATGAGTATATGTCAAATTACAGCCATGATGACGTAGAAGATGGACAAAAAATAGGCCGGGGTAGTTATGCAGATAGGGAGTACAGAAGGCATGCACAAGAAAATCATTTGTGAGGGAACTGAAGTGGTGCTGTCTGTAATTGGCTCTACATGGACGTTCTATTCTTTGGTTGTTGATGATGGAGCACTGGTATGATCTTTGGATACAAAACTTCGTTGATTGTACTAGTACAATTTAATTTTGGAATTGCCTAAAATGGCTTATATATTTATTGTAAAAGACGGTGAGGAAGGAGGATGCTTCAATATCCATAATGATAGAGCCTGAAAAGTTAAAAGAGGTTTATTATTTGGTAAAAAAAAAAAAGAGAGAATGTAACCGGGACTTTGACATTTCATTTGAACTGGTTATATGATTGTTTAGCGTAGAAGTTTTAAAAAAGTCAATTTGGAAGTAGTCTCCCCATAATTTTATTTTTGTATTTTGTCTTGCCCCAATTAAGCATCAGATAATCTTATCATTTTGTTTCTGATGTGTTGTTTTGGATTAATTTCTGTGTTGCCATGTTTGAAACAAGAGCTCGGAAACAGACTAATGTTATCAGCTGCCTTGTATTTTGTTTGCTGATGTAAGATACGCTACATACGTGAAAATTGATAATTTATGTCGTCTTGTTAATTTAGCTTTTATTTTGCTTTTGATGAGTTTGGTTGATTAGATGTACACAGAAAACACATACTCCCACATGTTCCCTTGTAAATAAAATTTTGCTTAAAAATCACCGTGTTTATATGGGAGAATTATACTTGATGAACAAAGTAACGTGTGTGTGAAGAAATTCGTTAAAGATTTGATGAAAGGGTTGATTTCAACAACTATTCTCAATTCTAATCCTAACTTACGATATTTAATTGATATATAGAGCTGAAACTAAGTTGGAAAATAAAAGGTGGTTGTCTACTGTCATTGTTAATTAATACCTGCTGTCAATTAGATGAAGTTATTCCCGTGCTACACTATTATAGTCTATCAACGATATTTTCAATCAGATAGAGTAGATTTGAAGGTGAAACCGTACAATGATTAAGACTATTTTTGTCATACGAGTCCTAGAATGTTCTTTAATAAAAAAATTTTGAGCTATTGTATAGAAGTATTATGTTTTGGTAAGAGAATTTTTTTATAGCATTTAAAAACAAAAAAAGTCGAGTTTTGAAAATATCACTAAATGAAATCAATTTTTCTTAGTACTTTTAATTATTGCAAATTGTAGTTTGTGAATAAAGAAAATAATTCGCAAAATTTACAACTTTCATTTGCAAACTGTTTTCTCGAGTACTACAGTTTGTGATATTTGAAGGTTTTAATTCATTTCAATTTCTCGATGACATTTTCAAAACTAGTGCATAATGAAATGATAAAACTCAACAAGAGTAAATAAGAACACAAACTAAAAATTATTATTTCTTAATAAATTATAATAACATACTTAACACGGCAAAAAAAAAAAAAAAAAAAAGAGCTTTAAATAATGTGTAATCCTACACTAATAGGAATAAGAAACCTAATGAAACCTAATCCTAAACTAATAGGAATAAGAAACCTAATAGAAAACTTAATGCTAAAAAATCTTAATCTTGTGCTGCATCAATCCCCTCTATTTGGTAAACGCTCACCTTTGAGTTTCCTGATTGCAAAGGCAACTCATACGAAGGGAAATACTTAAAGATATTAGCAATATTGAAATGTTCATGTGGGTCGGAAGATCAATCTTGTAAGCATTGTCACCAATCTTTCATAATACGCAAAAAGGACCAATTTTCTTTTCTTTGACCTTGTTATATGTGCCTATGAGAAAATGATTCTTTGAATGTGGACCATCACCAAATCACCTTCATTGAACAACATGAGACAACAATGTTGATTTGTAGCAATCTTGCAATGCAAATTAACTTTTCCAAAGAGTGGACGAACTTTTGTAGGAATGTCCAACTCACTTACAGAAGAACCTTTGACAACTAGGGCCATAAGAAAATTTGGTTTTTTAACTTGCTCTAAAAAATTAAGTCCCGGTATAGTTGTAAAAAGTTGTCTAGCCATGTTGCTAATGTCTTGAGGCTCTGTTTGTTGTTTCTATGTTAGCAACAAAATCTTCTTACCATACCACCAAAACATGTAAGTATTGTCCTGACCTTTGTAAATGAAATCAACATCTAAATGCCATGGTCTTTTCAAGAGAACATGACAAGTGTTCATGTCGACCATATCACATGTAATTTCATCCTTGTAGTATTTATCAATTGATAGAGGAACTATGCAAATATCCATTACCTGAGCTTTCTGACCTTTCTTGATCCATGTAATCTTTTATTGAGAACAATGCTTCTCAATCTTTTAAATTTAACGTCTTGACTAGCGCCCTCAAAACCATATTATAACTACTATCACTATCAATAATAACATTGTAGACCTTATCATGAATAACACATTGAGTCTTGAAAATTTTATGGCATTATGAATTATCAATCTTCTTAGGCACCAACAAAAGTCGCTAAACAATACAGGTAACCATTTTCGCTTCATCTCTTCTAGTATATTTGGCTCCCTTATAAGTATCATCATCAACTCTCCATTCCCCTATACTGTATTCCATTGCTCCCTCTTTTTCGACAACATTAACAAACCTTCGATTAGGGCAATTATTCGAAAGATGACCAAGTTGATTAAACTTAAAGCATTTATCAAGATTTGATCATGTGCATGAGTTAAGATTGGTTTGATTTGGCCATTGGCTCGAGTAGGGATTCGATTAGGGACAACACTTGTATTTCATCCTTATCCTAGAGTTTGGGTTGAATGGGTGGATTTAGAGCTGCCTTCACTGTTACCAGATGTCATGAACCCTCTTTCAGTGTCGAAGCATTTGGAACAAGCCTTTGAAAATGATTCAGATTTGGGCGGTTTAGTTGAGTCTCGACCTTCAAGACTCACTGCATCAGTTGAAGTACAAACATTTTGGAAAGCTAATTTATCCTGAATAGCCAATTTCAAGCCTCTAATGTAGTGAGCCACTTGTTGATCCATTGTTTCCTATAGATTACATCAAGCATCCGATCGATAAAATTACTCAGAATAATTTGAAACTTCTCGATTCGCTTGTTGATAATTTTGGTATTGTTGATACAAAAATTGTTTATAGTTAAGAGGAAGAATACGTTATTGAAGCAAACGTTTTATCTTTGTCCATATACGAACTTGTTGCTTTTACTATCGTTGTCGATTAAATTGTAGCTCTTCCTACCATGTCAAGGGTCCTCCTTTTCAACCTGTATGCCACTAATTCTTTGATGTCGTTCTTGAGTGCCTTTATGTGTTTTGAGTGTTTGTCAAGTAACTAAGCCCTAGAAGAGTATTATATCTCAATTGGAAGGATTTGGCATAATTTTATGGTGAAATCAAGCCAAAGCCGGGTTTTATGAAGAAAATTATGTTAATGCAAAATTTCGAGCTTGATAGATAGGTTGTCTTATGAAAGCTCTGTTGAAATCCACGAGTCAAGTTATACGAGCTAAACTTATCAAATTAAAGCTACATATGCTAGTTTTTAGAGCCATTAACAATTCACTAATTGGAGGTCTGTAGATAAAAATATGATCACTTTAGCAAGTAAAGGTAAGACCCGATGCCCCTCTGCATGTCCCTTTGTGTGCTATCTAGCCAAGCACCCAAAGGGGTGCCAAACAACTAAAAAGGCACGTCCTTCTACACACCTACCCAAATAGGTGCCTTGGGAAGCACCGTGTACTACGACACTTGCTCTCCCCTTACGCTCTTACCCAAATAAAAGGCCCAATGGGGCACCATTCCTTCTAAGGGACATTTTCATCTATGCTGACCCCATTTCATGTTCTAACTTTTATGAGCTATAAATAGCCTAATTTCCACCATTTTTAGAGGGCTTGAAGAAGGCAAGGGATAAAGCCCTAGTGCTTCTCTCTCAACTCTTGATACTCATCCATCCTCCACTTATTCCACCTTTCAAAATAACACCATCTTCACCAGAAGAAGAATTTGGACGAGAGGAGAAGAGAAGAAAGGGCTCAAGCATGAATGAGGTGAGCTCTGTGGTTTAATCATGTGTTATGACTAAACTTCACTTCTGTAATTATTTTCATTTCCATCCTTTTGTAAATATTACATGTATATACATATGTTTTTGGATGATGATGGATGTTGATAAAATAGACATGCTTATTTGCTTCACAATTGCTTGTGTATGTTGAGTAGGTGTTTTGTGTTTAGTGCTTGTATGTGATTGGTCACCATATACATGATTTGAAATTGTGTGTAAAGATCGGGAGGAAATACTCATAATGTGCTTGATAAAATGTCCACCTACGTTCAGAAGAGAAAAATGAGTCACTCATGTGATTAAAGAGGAGGCCATAAGTTACTTGAGTGACAACCGAGTATTCTCATCAACATAGACCAATCAACTTAGGTAATAGATTATTTTAAACTTAACAAGCTCTTGTTTATATGATAGCCATCGTAAAATAAGTGTTGTTAGATGAGAGTATGTTTAATGTATTATTAGAAGAGATGTATTGAGAGGGTTAGTGATAAAATAATAACAACACAATGAATATATCTTCAATGCTTTGATGATTACTATTTGTAATTGAAAGGAACCTAGAATCCTAGCACTTCACACTTTATTTATTTTTATCTAGGGCTCATTTAGTAATTGATTCTCATATCCCTATGGAGACGATCTTGCAACCGTTATACGACATTTATACGATTTGTGTACTTATGAGGCTTATCACTTAAAATTGATAGTAAAAAGTGACTAATAGTGTTCTTTTGGAATCTCCAAAAAATCGAACAATTTTTCGATGTTATAAACTCAATTGAGAAAGTCCTCGATGTGTAATTGGCTATTAAAAGAGGGTAAATTTATTTTCATCTTGAAATCTTGTCGATTTTGTCACATATGATTTAGTCAAAAAATATATATAAAAGATTGAGATATTCCTGCTTAGTGGAATTATATCTCTTTTACTAAAGACTCGTTGAAATAAGAAAATATACTAATTTTGATTAGTTACAAAAGTCTTTTGTTTCTGAAAACCTATACTGTTTAGGCAACTGGGTGTTAATGACATGTCACTAGCTACTATGTCAATATGCCTTCAAGCTATTTTCTATGTGAACTAATCGATTCGGGCCAACTTATTGCCATGGTATAGTTAAAATTGTTAAGTGTTCATACAAATGTGACATTTGCTTATGTGTTTTGAGACTAATAAGTTTTGCACCACTCCACTTCCCTTCTAGCTATTTGAGCCAATTGAGTTATTGGGTCATAATGGGTTTCCGACCCAAGCACTATTTTTAGGCATAATAATAACTTTTGTTTTATTTTATTTCTTTTAATGGAAAACAAATTTAATCTAATTTTGATAATATTATGAATAACTTTTAATATTTTTATTTGAATGAAAAATTTTGTAATCTAACTCTGTTAAATTTATATTTACACAGACATTTCATTTTTTAAATAATTATTTTTTAATCCAATCTCGTGGTGTATTCAACACATGATAGTAATATTAGACCAATCCCTTCTAATCTCGTCCAACACTAATACAACCATTCCAATGAGAAATAATTATGCTAATCCAGCTTAAATCCTATTCCATGTTTTTAAAATTAGTAACTTCAATTTGGTACATTAAATGAGCCCTTAAAGCTTAATTAGATTATAGAAAGTTGATTTAGCGATATATCTTCCTATAGTGAATAAGTTTGTTTATTATTATTTTTATTTAATATAATATTTTTTTTAAAAAAAAAACAGCAACAACAACAACAACAACAAAAACTTGATTAGAAGCAATAAGAAATATGAATGATAATCTTGGTTTCGGTTTGAATTTCAACATATAAATAAAAATAAATAGGTAAAATTTAAGTGAATAAATAATTGATTGGGCAGGGAGTAGATACATGTGTTATCCAAAGTGGAGTTAGATAGAAAGAAAGAAAGAGATCCAATAAAAAAGATCCAAGTCAGCATCTGACCTTATCTGCATTTGCACCGCTAATAACAATCATATCACCTTCTCAGAATCTAAAAACCATCCATCAATTTTCCTCACAACACAAATTCACTTCACACCCTCTCTTCTTCTCTTTGAAAATGTCTCTTACGATCCCCACAAATCTCTCCCACACCATTTTGAAGCCCAAACTAAACAACCCCAAATCATCAAGACCACCACCCAGCTTGCTGATCCAATGCTCAGCTGCCTCTGACAACAAGACATCATCAGTCCATGCATTCTCCGCTGCTCTTGCTCTCTCCTCCATCCTCCTCTCCGCTCCCCTCCCTGCCGTGGCCGACATCTCCGGGCTGACACCATGCAAGGAGTCCAAACAGTTCGCCAAGCGAGAGAAGCAGCAGATCAAGAAGCTGGAATCCTCATTGAAGCTGTATGCACCGGACAGTGCACCAGCTCTGGCTATCAAAGCAACGGTGGAGAAGACGAAGCGGAGGTTTGACAACTATGGCAAGCAGGGGCTTCTATGTGGGTCAGATGGGCTTCCTCATTTGATAGTTAGTGGAGACCAGAGGCACTGGGGTGAGTTCATAACGCCTGGAATACTCTTCCTCTACATAGCTGGTTGGATAGGGTGGGTTGGTCGAAGCTATTTGATTGCTATTAGTGATGATAAGAAGCCCGCCATGAAAGAGATCATCATCGATGTTCCTTTGGCTTCCAGCTTGCTCTTCAGAGGCTTCAGCTGGCCTGTTGCTGCCTACAGAGAGCTCATCAATGGTGATCTTGTTGTCAAGGACGTCTAGTCTCTTCTTTCATCAAATTACACTGCATGCTTCATTTGGAATGTTTGTTAATTTGTGCACCAAAATTTTCTGTAAACTTAATTGCTTTCTACAATCTATGTGATCCTCTTTACTATATTCTCATTTCCCTCATACATATTTGTATATCTCAATTCTAACTCTTTTTATTTAATGGTATAGTATAAATGTGAATGTAATGAGATATATAAAAATTAATATCAAAATAAAAAAATTTAAAAGTATTCTATTTCAACTTCGCTTATAATAATTTACATCATACAAATTGTAGAATTTTTTACTATCAAAATAAAGATCTGTAAGCTATTTCAAAAAATCAAAAATCTTTAAGCTCTTTAAACATATATATATATATATATAAGTAAATTCACACTAAAGTCTGTTTTTTTAAAAAAAATAATAATAATAATAACACTAAAGTCCTTGGACCTAATGCATTATTATGGTAACTTGCTTTGATACAACTTGAAAGTCGCTAGCAAATACAATAACCAACTTACAGGGGGAGTGAATAGACTTGAAAAAAAAAAAAATTGTATCTTCCTTTTATGTGCAGGGTAAAATAAAAACAAAAATACAGGAAAATAAGGAGAGATATATATAAAAGAAAAATCACACTAAACTACTTGGACTTAGCGCATTATTATACGAACTTGTTTTGATACCATTTGAGAGTCCGTCCCTAGCTATTAAAATAACCAACTTAGAGGGGGAGTGAATAGGCTAAAAAAAAATTATTTTTATATCTTCTTTTTGTGTGCAGGGGAAAAAATCAAACAAAAATAAAGAAAAATAAGAAGAGAGAAAAATAGTGACAATGATTTTTACATGAAAAACCTAACAAGATAAAAACTATGAGAATAGAATACCCCTTTCCTCGCGGGCCACTTTCGAATAAAATCCCAGTAATCTTAGAAATATTGGATTACAATTATTGGATTAAAAAAAATTGAAAATCATGAACGAAAAAATAAAAGAAAATTGTGCACAAAAGCACGAACTAACCACTCGAGCAGTCTCTCGTACTGCTTGAGCAGTACAATCAGTAGCAATGGCCTCAACAGCGAACAATAGTACACTATTGTTGACCGCTAGTGGTCGCCTGTTGGCCACTGTCAAGCCCTACACGGTTCTACACTTTTGCCTGTACCTTCCTCATTTGGCCTCCATTTGGCTCGTGATGTGTTTTAGTGGTTAGCTGACATCTAGAACTACATTTTGTAAAGAAATCATCTTAAGAAAATAATAATAATAAATTAAGGAACAAAAAATACATTTACGAAACGATCACAATGCACCATCTCTCAAAGCCCAAAAATTGAATTTTCAAAAAAATTATGCAAGCCTACAATACATGTTTAAAGGTCCAAACCTAAATGCATAAACTTTTTAAGACATGAAATACAATGAGAATGATCATTTATGAATACCAAACAACCATGATTGATCCTAATCAAATGAAAGCTTGTATCTTCAAATCTTACTAAACCAATTAGCAACTCTTCAATCTCCATCTCTCATAAAGATACACGTAAAAACACTATTAAGTCAAATGTGTTTTCAATTTTCGTCCAAACTTGAACCTGTTTGGGACAGGATGTCCCATACCTAACCTGTTTTGGCTGGTTAGTTTGAAAAAACAAATAATACTAACATGTAATAAAAATCTTTTAATAAAAAAAAAAAAAATACAACATATGATTATAGTTTAGGAGGACTACAGTTGAATTTAATATACACATTTAAATGAAAAAATTTTCTTAAATTTACACATGCACTTAAATTAAAACATATGTTCAGAGTTTAGCATATTTTGGAAGGCATACATAAACTTGAATTCAATTGAACATCATCTAAACTTAATAATTCTTAAATTTAAACATAAAGTAGGAACACTAAAATAAGTTGAACATGAAATTCGTTAGGTTAATACAACGATATCAACACGTTAAAAATATATTTCAAAATTTTATTCAAGCATTTTCACTAATCTACAAGTATTCTTCAAAATAAAATTATTTACAAGTGTGGTTTTCATTTTCAAATCCAAACTTTCATAAAAACAAATTTTGAAGAACAAAATAATAATGTACACTTAAAACTGAATAATAATAATTAAAAAAGTACAGAGATCTTCTCCATAAGTCCTTTTCTCCTAAGTTTAACACTCAATTCATCTTCAAGATTACTAGATGTTCGTTTTCCACTAATTGATGCAACAGTATTACAACTTAATTTTGTTTTTATATGGATTTGTACCATGCAATTCTACTTACAAACATTAAAATTTGCCTTATAAAAGTATACCTTGGAGGACAGTAACCGTAACTTGGTGCGAGATCTGAGCAGAAAACACGCCATGCATTATTCTTATACAATTCCACAAAGTAAACAAATGATAAACTAACATTCAACCAAGTCCACAAAGATGACACTATGTGCCAGTTTGGGATGCCATGGGAAGAGCCTTTTTGTGGCTTTTCGATGCATTTGGCAAAAGAGCTTAAGGTCTTTGGAAGCTCTTCTACCCAAAGCTACTCCACCCAACTTCTCTTGGAAGCTCTTCCTAAAAAATACGGGAAGCTCTTCTACCCGATTTATGTCGAAGTGCCATCTTATGTCAGTCACGATATGCCACATTTACTTTGGACTCCAAAAAATAAACAATCTACGTAACTAATTGTCCCAAACAACCTTGACATGAGAAACTGAAATTTGTTGTGTGTGTGTGTGTGGTGTTAGATATTTTCTTTTACCCTTCTGTTCCTATCAACCCTAAAAAATTTGTAATTTTCTAGGTAGAAACACAACCTTAACTAAGTATTTCATCCATAAATAAAAAATAAAAAAAAGGATTTTCAAAATCTTTTCAAGGATCTCTGGCTCTGTTTAAGACTTCAAAAGCTCCATTTTCCATTAAGCAGCATACATTACTCAGTTTCAGAATCTGAAAGAGGCATCTGGTAAGCATCTTTTGGTTCTGCATCAGTTATTGAAGGAGGTTGATCTTTCTTTGACAAATTTCTTGGTCGCTCTCTACGTTTTGGTTTACTTTCATCCTGGAAAGATACAAAGCAACTCATTTCCAATACAACATTAATTATGTTGGCTTCAGAAACAAACATGATGATGTAGAACTAAACCTAAATGGACCGAAAACTTCTAACTTTCTGCATAACCGTACTGATTATGGAATAATTGACCCCGAGATAGAGGGCAAATGGTTTTCCAACTCAAGAGTAATAGGATGCGTTTGTTATGTGGGATTGGATTGGATTGAATTGGATTGGATTGAATTATTTTTAAGTGACAAGATTAGATTGGATAGAAGAGGATTCTAAAATTAAGCTGTGCAAGTATTATATATATATATATATATATATATATATATATATAAGCATATTCTACAGTACACTTGGGTATCGATACACCTGACAACCGCAAATGAGTGATTGCATTTTAATATATATATATATATATATATATTTGCTAACCAAAATCTGCACATGCTAATCATCATTTAGGCCTATCATTGACGCTAATCATCATTTAGGCCTATCATTGACCTTGTGGAGCTTTTAATATTCTTTCCTGCTATGCACATAAATTTCAATATAAGTTTATCAAATTGCATTTGAGATGCTTGAAAACCAGCAACAAGAACACAAAACCAACCATCACTCACCTCAGCACTTGGCTGGCTTTGTTGACCTGAACGCCTTGGACGAGCTGGTTGACTCCTCATCAGCCAGATGGTACCAAACGACATTAATGCTGACAACAGCAAGGCTGGACCTATTCTAGGATCTCCAAGGTAATCATAACCTCTGCCTATAATGTTGTGGATCTTGTCCTTCATTCCAATGCCCTTGGAAAGGATACTTTGCGCACCTCTTGACCAGATAGGTTCTGATTCCTCAGGAACAAGCTCAGGAGTTTTGGCTCTCTGCATTGGAAAGAGTTAAAAACTTGGGCAGTGAATCTAACACTACAAAGATATGCATCCACAATCCTCTAGCTCCTTTTACACAACTTACGTATATCATGATATAATAAATCTACACACTTCAGGAATGAAATTAAATTACTTCCCAGTTCCCAGAAACGATGAACAATCAAGCTGACAAACTAGCAGCCCTCATTTCATTGAGAGTGCTTAATAAAAACCTTGATAAACTGAAAGCAACATAAATTTGTCATGGCTAATAATTTGTATTGGTAAAAAGAATGGGAAAATTCTTGATAACCACAATAAATTTAATTGAATTAATGTAGTTCCAAAATTCTATAATTTTAAAAGATAAGCATCTATTAAATTGAAAATCTGAAAAAAAAATAAAAAAAAAAAAAAAGGCTCTACTCACATAGAAAGGGAGATCAGTGGAGTCACCATCCTTGATTATTTCAGAGACCCAATTTATAATCTGTAACAAGAGGCACAGGTAAGTTTGGAAATAAGGAGGCAGTCATTGCAATATACAAACTCACATCAAGGATTTCATACCTGAGGAATTTCATTAGAACCATTATACCTCACTACAAGCTGGGATGCAGGATCCACTTCTTCATCTTGCCACATATCCCATATGTTTTTTGGCTTTCTCACAGCTTTAATGTTTTCTGCAGTAGCATTCCTTTGATAACGCACTATAAATAACCGAGGTACATCACTCGGATCCCTCCTTGGTCCACAAGTTTCAAAGGATGTTTCTGAGTGAAGATAGAAAGAACAATATCTCTGCACAAAACTCAATAATATAAGTGGCTTGTGGCCCAAATTAGCGGCACGTTGTTACTAGTACAAATTACAATAACAATGTGTACACAACTGAACCAACAAGGGTGTTTCTTTTCAGATTGAACCCATACCAAACCAACATTGAAAGCAAAACTACACTTTTGAGTTTAGTCCATATCAGTTTAATGCTTCCTAACTGAATTTGAAATTCATCTATAACTCAAACCTTTCACAGCCCTAAACTCAGCCATGTATAATTCCTTGGACAAATAGCCATCAAGCCTACAAGAATGGTGTACATGCTTCACACAGCAGCTAAATGCACTCTTCTCAGCAGTCTTCCTATAGAGTATGGTATTCAAATCACTAATTAGTTGCTAATGATTTTAAACTCTAGTCACCAAAAAATAATGTCCTGAACTACAAATATTTAGTGGAAAAAGACAACACACAGATGATAATAATTTTCTTTGCTTAACTTTAAATAAGATTATACAATTCCATAAACCATAAAATCTATTACAAAGATTGTACAATTCCATGAACAATTAAAAATCTATCAAAAAGTCCATTTTCATCCTACAAGACCTCTCAATTACATCTAGTTTAGGGACAAACACTGATGTGCAATTTTCTTCATTTCTTCCCTTTATCAAACATTCCTAGTAACATGAGAGAGAGAGAGAGACAACAGGGTGGACTAAATTAATTGTTTATGGCATAGCCTTTAACTTAAACCTCTTTGTATGCCTTTTGTCTCAAAATAATACAAAGGCATTTGTATTTTAAATTTTATCATTTTGCTTTCTTTTTTTTCATATAAAAAAATAAAAATAAGTAAAAAAAGACTTAAATTGGGAAAAGGTCACAGCTTGATTTTGTCTCTTTTAGGAATTTATGTTGACATTACAAAATGAAATATTTTTTAAGCTCTTGAGCTTATGATTGTGTAACTTCTAACTTTCTTTTTGAGGTTCTTGACTTTGGCGAACAACTTGTTAACATAATGAACACATTCTTAATAATAAAATTATAATGATGAAATCCTTATTGATTAGATGATTCATGATAGGTAAATGTGAATGTGAAGCTAATTATCAAAACTGCAGCAGAAAATAAACAATATACTATAAAAAAATTCACAGCATTTTCTAGCATCATGACGCTAAGACAGTTTAAATCTAGATGCAGATGATGACGCACCATCATTTGGCCTAACTAGATACAAACTTTGAAGAGACAATCCCAACACTTTGTAAAGTCGTGGTGGCCTTCAATTAAATTGCAGTAAGTTTCACTCATTAGACAAAATGATTTAACGTGATCAACTATCACAAAACAGATGCACCAATCATAATGTATTCAGTCATTTAACAAGTGATTTAACAACAATAAAATCATTGTCATATCATACTTAGAAGAAAATGAAAATATAGACCATAAACTTGTGTTGGGAGGAGATAAAACTCACTTCTTGAGCTTCCCCATCCAGCCAAGCAAAAGTCAGTCGCTTGTTTTTGAATGCAATAGCGGACGGTGTTAAAGATTGATCTGCATCCAGTGCATCCAATGCATCCAAGTCACCATCACTTGATAATAATTCTTGAACCCTGCGCATGGTCTACAAACTCGTCATTCGACTCATTTTCTTAACTGATGACTGTATGGGAATGAATCTCACCAAGTCAGCGTATAAAATAATACACAAATGTAAATGAGTACTTGAAAGCAAGCCAGCACTGTAGTTAACTTATATTTTAATATATTAGTTCCTTATTTCCTTCAAGGTACCCTCAATAGAAACCAAGTGGGGTGTTCAAAACCCCATTTAGACATTGTTTGAGGATGGATCAACCATTTCCTTCAAAAAGACCACATAAAGAAATTAGACCTTAAAACAGGCCAAGGATAAGGACATCCTGGTAATAAACTAAAAGCTGAAACTGGACTTCAGAAAAGTAGGCCAATGGAACTCAAATCAAATAAATATTTGCAGTTGAATTTTTACATAATGTAATCTGAAGGGTCTGTTTCAATCAGAAGTGCTGCAGTAAGTTAAAAGAATCTAAATAATAAATGAAGTCCAAGAACCTCCCACCAAAAATTACCTGTTTCAGTGAAGAAGAATCATTTCATACAAAGGAACTAAATCTATATAAAATAGGGATGGTTAATGCTTACGTCAAATATCTTTCATCTGTGACAAAATGCTTATACAGCTGTTTTACGGATTACTATCCATTGATCTCAAATGAGATCCAATCAGAGAGGGGGGTGGGGTGGTGGTTGTGTGGGGTTGTTGGGGTATACGAGGACTGGAAGAGGATTTTGGTAAAAAGGAAGTAATAAAATTAAAACGAACTAAAGTTCCATAAAATATCATTTTTAACAAGCATATAATCGTCTCACCATCCAAAAACTATGGAATGTTGGTGAAAGGGAGCTGAAACTCTCCTAAACCTCACAAAAATCAACATGTAAGAAAAAAAAGTTCTAAATCTTTGTTTTCATGAAATTATGCATATAGGAGTATATTTTCGGAAAGTCATCATGGGACATTTTCCTTTCCTAGTTTCTATTTGTTAAAACCTTTTCATTGAGATGTGGTGAAGTCTAGAAAGCCAGAAGAGAAAATTCATGGATTCCATTTTTTTCCTAGTCCAATGGTATATGTCTACTAACCAAAAAGCCAAAATACTACCTGTTTTGTACAAAATTATCTTTAAGTTCTAAAACTTCTCACTAATTGAATTGGATAATTTTGAGGAGGAAAAGAAAGTCTAAAAGTGCCTCAAATCAAAATTCAGGGAACAATTCTTACTTCACGCATTTTGTTTAGTTCTGAGCTCTGCCTTCCTGCAAGAATAACACAATACCATATCTTGCTATCATGCCCAGCACGAGAATAGCCTCTTGCATCACATCCCAGTTCCATTGATGTCAGACTCCTTAATTGCGGAAGTTCTGGAAACACACAGTGTACAAGAAATAAGGTGAAATTTATGCCAAATGAAGATCCTTATTCAATATAGTTATCTGCTTCATTATTCTAATTTCTATATTCCAATCAAAAAATGACTCAGTTGTAACATTTTCCAAGATTAAAACAGCCATCAGTTCAAGAGTTTTTGAAAAGGCATTAGATGGGAGCCCAGGATCTGTATCAACAATTTTCACCCACCCCTCCTAAAATTACACTGCATTTTCAATCATATTAAGTATAAATACATCTTAATTAAATCATAACAGATCTTTATGCACAACTGTTAATTATAATGTTTTTCTTTTTTCCAAATGTCTGAAAATAAGTATTAAATTATTGATTTTACATCTTAAAATCAATAATTTAATATATATATACATATTTTGTAATTGCTATTAAACAAAATTATCTAATATTTATTGATGCATGACAGATTTGAGGTCTGTTTAATATGTTGCAGTTTGATTTGTGAGGCAGAATATGGGGAAGTAGAGAGATAGAGAAGATAGATAAGAAGGTTTAGGCTTAACACCTAAGTGTATACTGCATAACACAACTTGGGAGAAATCTAGGAATCACTCCAAGAACAAAGGCTGATACACCCATGTTAGTTTGCATCTCACAAACTAAGAAAAAACTCAAATATGCAGGAAATCAGCAGACATTCTATACATATCAGACTCAATTTCAGCATAATCAACTCCTAGAAAATAATTACTTGGCTTGGTAATAATCGAAAACAATAATGACTCTTAAACACAGACTTTGTCCTTTATGCTCTTGAAAACATTATAATCCTAGGACATAGCAAAAGACTATTTTAAAATACTCTTAAGACTCTTTGATATTAGAAAACATGAGACTCTTATTATTTTGCACAAAACGTCTTGGGATAAATCCAGGAGTAACAAAGTCATCACATCTAGGGTTTTTCATGTCTCACAACCTTAGGGAAGACTCAAATTTTTTATACACTCATTCCATGCCAAAGAACCAGTATAAATCTCCCTATAGCTAGTTTTTTTGTTCCTTCTGAAGCCAGTGGGTTTGAGGTATTAAAGTATGAATAGAAAGAAAAGCGCATCTCTTAATAGTGAAAGAGAGATTAGTTAGTACATCGACATAATGTGAGAAGATCGAAACTGTTCAGTTTGATCTTTGATGAATTTATGAAGGATTCAAGACTTTGAGCCTTGGAGAGCTCAGAAAAATTTCTGTTCAGTCTCTTTGATGATTTTATTGAAAAACCCTCTAGCATCTCCCTTGATTCTTATGGAGGTATGTTATGTGCAAAAATGATCTAAAAAACTTAGATAACCTTATTCTCCACTGCCCTATTGCCCATAACCTTTGGAATGAAATGGTCCAAGCTAGTTATTTAAAGAGATAATCTTGCTAAATTTTTCCATTTTTCTGAGTGGAGGGAGTAAAGCTCAAAACTCTGGTAATGGACTATGATGTTTTATTTGGAAGTAATTTAACTAGAAAGGAATAGTCCTATCATCCAAGATAATATGCCCAATTTTGGGCATATCATTGAGTTTGTCTTATGGGTTTTGTGTTTTCTATTGTTGCTGGCCTTGGCAGCTTTTGTAAGTTAGGGCTTCTGTCACTATTGATTCAAAGTAATTCCTTTATTCTTCATAAACATTAATTGGGAGGCGATTGTAAGCTGATTGTAGGCTTCTGTCACTATTGACCTCCCTTATCAATTCTAGTCCTCTTAAAAGAACTCAACTCGGGCAAGTTAAAGCGTTAAATCTCTTGTACAAGTCATCATAAAATTGCCATAATTCAGGAAGCACATTGCAAATCTTCCTTCAAGAATCCTGGTGACGACTCTTATACTGATACAAGACAAATTAGAAATCGACATAGGCAGTAGTCTGATTTATGAGGTTGAAAAAAAAAAAAAAAAAAAAATTGGAAGCCATGTACGCAGAAAATAGAGCAATGGCTCACACAATTTTGTGAGTTGATATGGATAAAAAATCTACTTTAAGAATTGGGCTTCTCCCTTAACAAACCTATAATAATAATCATGTATAATAATAATAAATCAGCTATTCACATATCCACAAACCCGTCTTCCACGAAAGAACTGAACATAGAAATGGATTGCTAATTTATTCAAGACATGGTGATGAATGGTTAGGTTTCTACACCTTATGTCAAGTCAGGGGATCAAGAAGGAGATACATTTACAAAATCTTTGAGTTGACTTTTTTCTCACATTCTTTAGTCTCTCAATCATAACAGTCAATTCATTAAGTGCATAAAAGTCTTGGGTAAAAGCCAGTAAAAAGCATTTAGTGTAATCTTGGAAAACGAAAGGGTTTTATTAAATCCTAGAAATTATAAGTTGATTAAAGAGTATAGATAAGATTTAATACTACAAACAGGAGTCTACACCTGTAACTAAGTTCAGTTTTCTCAGCTATAGAAAATGCAGTATATTTTTTTAGGGATTTCTTTCCTCGTTTGTGTCTTGTTTGAAATATTGGAAGCCTTAGTTTCAATATACATAAATATATATATATATATATATATATAAAAGCATTAGGTTTTGTGGAGTAAACCCAATTGGCATCTACTAGCCTTTCCACAGCCCCAATTAGAGAGCAGTTTTGTCATTAATTTGGCCCTTTCCTATTAGTTTAGACCATCTGACGGATGCTAACATGGTATTAGAACTTAGATTATACTATAAGTCTTGGAATCAATTCCCCCCATGTGATTATACTTGAATTTATTATCTGTTTGTATTTAGGGTTTGTATTATTAAAGACAATCTTACATCATTTGTTGGTCTATTAGTTTTAAGTTTTTGGGTTTAATGGCTAACAACACCCCACTTATACTTAAGCACTGAAACCAAAATCTGTTTGTTGTGTTTGGTCATTCAAATTCTGCTGACGCTGAATTATGTTCACGTCACTAACACAAACTTTTCATGGCTGAAAGAGATGAGAACTGCCTAACTCTTTTACCAAACAATTGGACAGCACACAAAACCAAGCAGTTCCATGCGTACATTAAGATTATTGAGTACTTCATTCTGAGAAGAAGTAATAATACTATTTCAGCAGCACTGGCTACATTTTTTAAATAACCGTTTACTGTTTACTATAGTGCAGTGTTTCTAAAAAGCATTAGGCATTGGGCCACCTATTCTAAAAGGCACTAGTCACTAGTTAGTTAGTGGCCTTTAAATAATGTTTCTAATCCTAAACCTAGTAGGAACAAGAATCCTAATTTGAAAACTACTCCTAAACTAGAAAAGATTTAATGATGGAAAATTTATTAATAACATGGAATAAGAAATCCTAAACTACTAGGAATACTAATGTTCCTAATCTTGTCCTACATCAGGGTAGGAAGACTTTTGGAGCTGCAGAGTTTTTAATTTTTAATTTTTAATTTTCAATTTTTTTGTAAAATGTAGACCCAAATTGGTGCCATTTTGGGTGTTTTAATAATTTAAAAAATATATGTATGAACACCCAAAAACACCATTTAGTGTGTTGAAAAAAAATAAATTAATTAAACAGATCTCCATGGCAGCTACACTGCAGAGACTGCCTAGGGCCGATTAGGCTGTGTGCCACCTAATGGCGGCACCTACAGTGTTTTTGTAATGGCTGGCAGCCGCCTAGGCCAATTTTTGGAACACTGCTATAGTGATGTAATTAGTAAATTGTGGTGGAAACCCATTCACTATTTGTCAACCATAAATTTGAATGAAAACAAACAAAACCAAGTCAATGGAAATAAAGAGTAAGCTAACTCGAAAACAATTAGATCTCCTGCAACAGAGCTGTCAACTGGTCAATGGATAGAATTCAATTTTCAGTATAACTTGTAGGGCAAAATTACTTGACACTAGGACTCAAAAATTATAACATAAAAGCAACAATAAATTTGAAGAAATACCTTGCTGTTTATTTTGTTCCATAACTTCTGAAAACCATGAATTGTTAAATGATCCTGAAACAATAAGTAATAGTCAGCTATTTGCATAAAAATGTAACAATCATGAAGAAAAATTCAATAACGGAACATAAATGTAAATTGAATAAAAAGTAATATGCCTTGGAACACAATAGGTTTGACACCAGGATCTTTTATAAATACAATAGCAGGTGCAGAATCCACCTCCAACCTGTTATCATTAATAAAAAGTTAAAAACTCAGTTAAGGTTGTCAGCCAGAATAGGGAACAATGAAGCACTATTCCTTTAATAGTTCCAATTCACAAAGAAACATATGCATTAATGAAACCAACAAAGCATTTATTGTTAGATATGGATATATATATAGAGGTTTCATAAAAACATCTAAAAAGACGTAGTCCTCATTCATGTATGCATTATCTATTAAAATCTAGGTAGTAAGAAAGCACATCTTCATACGTATTCCACCAAAAAGAAGATTCCTCCTCTTGCCATAGGACAAATGCAAAAGAGGCATAAGCCCAGTAATCCTTAGAAATTTGCCGTAAAAATGGAGTAGCACGCTCCCCTGATTTTGAGAAACAAATTACCTTTACCTAGTGCAGCACAAAAGCATCAAGTATTAAAACAAGAGATAACCATATAGCACATATATATCAAGGAAAACTCATGAAGTTAAAACAAACGGAAAGTTGAATTCTTGCAAACTTCCACAGAAAATAAACTGTAGAACATTAATATGAATTGGTATGGGTTAGACTTCATTCTAATAGACAAATACGAAAATAATCACAAAGAATACAGTGAATAGAATAACTGAATAGAATTGATAACCAATTGATTAACACTATATGATAAGGGGTTTATTTATAGCAGTCTAATCCTAAGCTAATAAAAGAAAAAACAAAAGCAAAAACTAGTACTTTAACTCAAAAACAAAAAATAAACCAACCTTACCCTTACTGCCTTTCACTAGAAAAACAAACTGCTAAAAAGAAAAAACGAGATCCTTCTCCCTGTTCAATATTATCTTCTGCATCACATCTTCATTTTTTACGAAATGAAGTTATTTTAATACCTTTCAGTGTCTAGGATTAACACAAACTTATGAATTAGTGACTGATTACTTTGTATTGAAAAGCTGCTCAAATTGGTACTAAGAAATGTAAATTTATATTTCCATCAACAATATGATAAAAAAACTGGTGTTTTTTCTTTTAATTTTAATATCAAATTCTTTGAATATGGTATCTAGTTTCAAGATATTCTTGACATCCTGATAAAGTACCTTGACAAGTGAAGATAAAACCAACAATCAAATTGCAAGGGAGGAAAACAAATAAATCATCACGATAGTTCAAATGATCACTAAAATATTATAAATGACAAAAGAAGTCATACCTTATGAGGACCACTTTTCACTAAGAAGTTTTTTCCCTGAATGTAACATATAATTTCAAGTCATTCCAACAGTGGAGACAAAGAGTAACAAGAGCAAGAGAACAAATATCAATATGAGGCTAGAAACCAATAACATCTATCATACTCCCATTATGCAATCATAATCAAATTAAAAGATATTACTAATATATTTAGGACGAATACAGTAAAGAAAATACTTTTTGTCTTTTGACAGATGAGACCTGATTTACACAACCAGTCCCCTCCTGCCCCACATTCATGCAAACGCCTTTATCAATAATTGCAAATCTAATTAGAATTTTTCAAAGTAACACACTCCTTCTTATCGGTTTGTCAAATGCTACTAAGTGATACTGCTTCAAAAGGTATTGCAACAAAAAAAAAATTTCTAAGTGAATGTGACCTTATCGATATATTGATTTTACTAGATTGAATATCAACTAATATGACTGAGTGATTTGTCTCTACCCAGGAAAAATTTTCTCACAAATATGAAATTCTCCACCACGTACCAAACAAGTTTTATTAATTAAGCCATTTACTTGCTTACTGTAAAATAAGTACCATAACAAATAATGAGCATCATTTACCCCATTTTTCATAGTGCTATATCAAAAGGGATTGTATATGCTTTATTTTCTAAAAGTATTAGCAAACCCTTTTCACAAGGCCTAAAGAGATAACCTAAAAGAACTGAGGTATTATAATATGCCCTTACAAACACAATATCTTCCTCAACTCATGAACATTGATGTGCTGTTTATAAGATGTTGAGTACCCACACCGATCCCCCCTCCCCCAACAATAACAACAACAACAACAACAAAACTAAAAGATAACCATTCCCCAAAAGAACAAGGTTCCTGGAACAAGCTTCGCTCTACCTTAAGCCTAAAGATAACTATTTCAGTACATAAGAACCAGAAAATAAAACGAATATAGAACAAAAGTGGGAGACATGAAATTTACATAACAAGTTAACAAGTAAAAGACGGATAGATATGAAGAAGAAGATTAAGACTGAATTTTAAAAAATTGCCAAAATCTACTAATGGATCTTCAATATGAGCTCCACAATAATCTTACTAAGCCAAAAAGGGAGTCTGAAAATGAGAAAGCATATAAATCCATCATACTTATAAATATCAAATAAGACATGCCTGATGAGCTTTAAATTAATTAACAACAAATGACATACAAATATGTCAACCATAAATGCAAAGACAACCCCTTTTCTTTTTAATTTGTAGCAGCTAGAGAGTTATAAGCCTTCAATTTCACTAGCAGGTCTCATAGAATAGCTAAATTACGAAAATGTTAAATATGACAACACAAATTGAGCAGTACCAGATGGTCAGCCAAAAAATCATAGAGAAGCAAAAAACTTTTAGCTTTATTTTCGGTTGTAATGCCATAATTAATGGCATACGATGGTGACATCCAAGTTAAACCAATAGTGGAATTATGTTTACTACACACAGGAAACAAAGGGGAACTGTTGTTTTGAAACGACAATATGAAGCTCAGATAGTCAATAGAAATTACCAATGACTCCTTTGTATGGTAAAAAATACGAGGTAAATGG
This sequence comes from Litchi chinensis, assembly GCA_019925255.1. NCBI lineage: Eukaryota > Viridiplantae > Streptophyta > Magnoliopsida > Sapindales > Sapindaceae > Litchi > Litchi chinensis. Next base: position 592,433 of record CM034469.1, read on the forward strand.
AGTACAGTTGTGGCAAACCAATCGGTAACTGCATCAACAGAGAGTTCTCCCTCAAATCTAACACAAAAGATCAATTTTAATTGTGTAAGCAAGATATGGACTTTAGGAATTAAAAAACACATATAAAGAAGTCAAGAGACATTTTCTTAAAAAACATAATTAGCAACTTATTTAATGTGTCTACAACAGACATAAGACATTTAATTTTGAATTTTCCTAGTTCATTTTATTTAAAAAATAATTTTTTTAAAATAAATAAATAAATAAAACACTAGGCCTACTCACCTAATCATACAATGCGAAGCTTTACACCCCACTGGAAAAGCAACAGGTGAAGGAACGCCTGTTCACGTTACTAATAATTAGATTGCAAGAAAAGGTAACATTCTTAGTCACAACTGAGTTCATCTTACAAGAGAAACAAAATAAACAGAACAAAATTTGGCACGGCAGATGGATGTTAGAAATGAAAAATAAAAATAGAAAAGAGATCAAACTCAACAAGACCAAAAACTTCCGGCTAAAATATCCACAATTTGACGCCCTCAACTCTTTAGCTACTTACAACTTCCTTGACCTGTTCTATTACCGCCATAAGAAACTCACAGTACAGGGAAGGAAGGTAAATTTAGGTTCTATCATCCGACAACTATCAATAATCAAGCATTTGAACTTTAACCAGTATAATTCCTCTAAACCAACAGATAGATACTCCACAAATGCCATTAGATATATTGGAAGTACTATGTTACAAATCTAGAATGCCACACTGCATCCATAAAATAAAAGTGAAGTGATTAAAGGTAAACTGGTGAAAGCAATGATTTAAAATCTGAATTGTTGAAAAGCAAATATGCAGATGAATTCAATAAACAACATTGCCCTCGGTTATTCTATCAGATAAAAATTACCTTGTAACATAATAGAGAGTAAGAGATTAACCGACATCGATAGTAACATAAAACGGTACGAAAACAACCTGTCACCCTAGCAAGTCAATTAAATTCCTCATCTATTAGTGCCACACTTATTGTACCTTGGCAGCCATATTCTTAAAATAGGTCTACACACTAGTGGTGAAGTAAAAAGTTTAAGACAAATTTATGAAGGTTAACAGAAATCATTTGAAACAATGTTTCAGACTTGTCTGCAAATAACTAATAATATAAATCCTCTGTGATAATGAGTCAATCACATAATTCAAAATATTATCAACCTTATGCATTTGAACACACTTCATTAATCTCAAGTTCTATTACATCATTTCTGTTAGCTTTTGGCTGGTACACTAATTGAATATGTAGGAAATCTTGAAATCTTCTATTAAGAGCCCTAGAAAAAAAAGAGCATAATGTTACATACTAACACACCCACCCACACACATACAAAGAGACATGTTTTCTATTCATGATAATGCAAGACATCTCCATAATGTAGTAGTTGACTTCTTGTTCGATATTCAGTCAACCCATTTGTATATCAAAGGGCATTGTTTTAAAACTCAGTATGAGGCCGCCGCTTGAGGGGCACCTCACACACCTCAAGGCTGAAGGCGCCCTAAGACAGCCACCTCACACACTTCAGTTTTTATGGCTGCCTCAATTGATTGAGGTGGCTCCAGTGGACCAGTGCAGCAACCACCAGACCCCTGTTTCTTTTAATTAAAATTATGCGAGAAATACACATATGACATATGGCAACCACCAGAACTGACTCCTTTTAACAAAAAACATGCAACCGTTGAAAAAAAAATTCCATATAATGCAAGAAGCATAAGATTCAAAGTCAGTAGTAAAGAAGTCAAACCTATATAAGTGAATTCCTCCTCCAAACCGTATACAACATAAACCTCCATTGAATCCCCTCTCAACTTGATATTTTTTCTCATTTAACTCAAAATATATCCTCAAATTTTCTTTCATTTATTTATTATTATTTTTTTTTTATCATTTATGGACTGAGGTGCCCTCCTTGACCACCTCTTGGTAGCCGCCTCACCTCACCGTCTCCACCTCGAATTGCTTTTAGCATTTTAAACATTGTCAAAAGGTTCTATGTTTTTTGTATATTATTGAATCTTTTGATACAAGATCCATATATTCCAAAAGCTTATAGTTCAATAAGAACTCAAACCATTCACAATGGTTTATGATATACTATATAGATTTTTTCATTGGTTTCATTCAATGTGTGATAAATCAAGTAGACATATACCTTTTCTAAAGAAAAATTGTCCCGTTGGCTTTCTCTCTGCAAAGTATGTCACAAGATGAATCTCACCAAGTTCCACAACACCAGTATTTGCAATCCCCTCCAACAATGCCGCTAAAATAGAAAGAGACAAACAACTTATCAAAAATCTAAAGGGGACCAACAATGCTTCATATAATGATTGCATTACAGTAACAATGACCAGCACATGATACATGAAAAGCTTATAACAATTAACATATTTCAACACAATACTATAATATGTCTTAAAAAAGTTCAACCAAATAGACAAGATGTAACTAATTTTTTAGTGGATCATTAAAAACTATGAGATGGAATTAAGTTTTTGTCATTACTTTTCTATCATTTATTTTCTTGTTATGTGCATCATCAACAAGATGTAAACATTGATTAGCTTTTGCCACCCATGATTCATTGTTGCATACCAAATTTCAAACCCAACATGAAATTCCTTATTTAAGGTGTAGATGTGCAGAATGTGTATGTTAACACACAACAATATCAGAGTTTTACCATTATATTTATTTCAAAGCTGTGGAAAGCAAGGTATTTTATTATAGAAAACCTTGAAAAACATTACAGCAGCTGGGCGTCCTTATACTGCAGTCCCAGCTTTTTAAATCTCCTATCATTAAGGTCTTACTTAACAACTTAATCCAGAAATTTAAACAAACATTATCTCCCTTGCTTTATTCACCTAATCTAATAATTCAAACTTGAACAAATAAACAGATATTCTATCCAACAAATACTAAAAACCAAATTACAGTATGTCAGATGATCACTTTTTTTGACTTATAAATTATAGAACTTTAAAGAAGTTAAATTGGGCAAAACGTTTAATGGAAGCAAACCTGATATAGCCTCCTGGGAAACCAGTTAGACTATTTTTAAATTGTAGAAATCAAACAATTTATAATTAACCAATCTCACATTTGTAAAGAAATTAGAAATAATAATTAAACACATTATATAGTGATTAACAGCTTTAATACAAAACATGAACAATTAAGAACAAGTAGCGAGGCAAGCAAATTGTAAGTGGTCCTGACAGAAAGAAAGGAGCATTTCCCATCATTATTCAAGACGCATGCAAAAACAGAGATTAATTCAAAGAAAGAATAAAGACAAGAAATGACAGCCAAAAAATGCAGATAAAATTTATACAAAACAAAGATGGTCATGACCACAATTAACATGCAATCTGGCATTAACATATGGCCCATGACACATACAAACATATCACAGTATTGAAAAGTACATAAACACTTCTTTAGTCCAACAGGAAAAAACATCCTCTTCAAAAGCAGTGAACTACAATTATAGACAACAGAAGTTATTTTTGTCCAACGAACTAATATCAACAGCTGTGTTTTTGGTCATTACTCATTAGTGGCTTAATTTAGTTCAATTTTACATTTTGATTTAAGTTAGTTGTTTAGGTATAAGACGTCCAATTTGACTCAACATTACCAAGGATACAAAGTGCTAGTAATGGTATACAGAGCAATACAGATTCTACAAAGCATCAAATAAAAATAAAAATCCAAATAACACATGAGTAGAAAAGACCATCTAGCAACAAGGGTTACTTACAAAATTTAACTTTCAAACTTCCAACCTGTTATTGAATAAAGAACATACCAATTCTTCTCCAGACATTAGAAAACTGCGCACAACGATGACTCCCATCTGCATAAACCTGGTCCCACAATTCAATTAAAGTTCATTGACAATTAGTTTGGCAAAGCAATAGAATGGTAATGTCGATAGCTCAATCTAGCCAACAAGTGTTACAAGTCAATGACAAAATCAATTATTAAACTAAAATTTCCTAGCCATCCAAACTATAAATCAAACACAAATTGTTTGCATATTCTAATCAATACTTAACTCAACGAGCATCAAATAAGCAAAACATCTTTTGATACTACCACATTCAGTTCCATTACAGCCATGCGCATGTTTGGATAACTTCAATATGCATAAGTAAATAATTTTGATGAGAAACAAAACAAAGAGAAAATATATTGACCTACAACCTACAATGAAGTGCAGAAAAAATTTTTGAGAATAAAAAATTCTTCTCCAGTCAGAATAGTGATTGTATAAAGGACCATTAAGCACTAAAAATAGAATCTCTTCCACACATCTTTTTAAAGTGACTCCATTGTTTTTTTTTTTAGCACTCGTCTTCTATAATTGGAATTGTGAGTTTCACACTCTTCTATTATTTTTAATAGGTTTCCTAATTGACAACTTGACAAGATATAATACGGTCGAGTGTCAATAAGGTTTGGAATCAACAAGAGTTGACACTTATCATTGTTTGTTTTGTGCATTGCTTGTCTTCCTTATACACTTGCTCTACATTAGTAAACCAAACAAAGTGGCAAGTGTGTGTGGTTGTAGGGATAGTGATGTGTTGTTATACCTGAATTAGCCATGGCTTAGAATCATTAAGAATTGAGTGAAAATTGTCAGATGTTATGGGATGATCATCAGCACGATCGAAAGCAGGAGGAGCATCGACGAGCAATGGGAGAGGTATATCAGATAAACTTTCTCCACCTCCGAACTTGTCAAGAACATGCTACACAATAAATGGAATAATAATCAGTGAACGCTGGGAGTTGAGTAGTAGGTGGTGATAACTATTACTACTACTACTAGTACTACTCACAAGTTGCTCATCAAGGCCATATATGTCATAATCACGTTTCCATAAAGGATGGCTCAGCAATTCGTATGCATACCGCCTCTGCAAAAACCAAACCCTGAGTTCACAATTCTTCTTTTTTTTTTTTTTTTAAAGCTGACAGTTAACTCTCGGGACCTGCCGGCTGAGATGGATCATTAATGGCGCGGGCCTCGATAATCAAGGTTATTGTATTTTATAAAATGATCAAGGAAATTGACTGACTGACTAACCTTTAAAAAGTCAATAGTAGTTGGAGCTTGCTCACTCCTGAAACAATAATCAGTCAATCAATGAATCAATCGATTAGGTTTGTAAATAAAACGAAATTTGATTTATATTACCACTCGGAAGAGAGCTTCTCATAGGCCGCTTTAACTTGTTCAATAGAAGAGTAGCGTTCAATTCCCAAAACTGTAATTCCACAAGAATCAAAATCAATTAACAAACATGCATATACATATATATATATGACGTATATGTATATATATAATGAATCACCCTACCGTCGTAATGAGAAGGCGGAAAAGAACGAGGAAGAACCACCAGCTGGTAAAACAAAGCGAGGCCAAACAGCAACATTGGAACCCAATACACTTTCATCGTCGACCAATACCCACCCATCTCTAATCTCTCTCTCCCTCTCTGTCTCTCTGTGTTTCTGCGTCCCACTCCACTCCATCAAATTCAAAATTTTACCTTGGAACATTAGTCTACTTTCCTAAATTACACTTTCACCCTTCAATAAATAATTATTTCTTTTTAAACCCTCTTCTTGAAGTTTTAGCATCGAGACCGTTAATAAATTAAAAATTTTAGATCGACCTTATGTGTTTGGCACATGAAATTAGATAAGATTGACTCATTTTCAATCCAATCCCCTACTTAGCCTAAAGCATGGGATCGAACTCATCCCGTTCAATTAAGCTTGTGCCAATATGATGGGTTAAATCAAATCCATCATGACTGTTTGAATAAAGTCCTTTCCTTTTCAATTTTTTATTTTTATATTTTTTTGTTCAATATAATAGTAAATTTAACTATTTATTTTAAAAATGAAGTTAACACATTTATTAGATATCTCTAAAAAGTGATATTTTTTTAAATTAATTATAAACAAAAATATTATTTTATCCAAAAATTGATTTTATATAGTTATATAAAGAATATAATTTAATGTTTTATATTATTTTTAAAATTAATTTAAATATTTTAAGTATACAATATATTTATTTTATATAAATTAATTTAATATTCTTATGAATAATATATTTTTAATATTGATTAAAAAATTTATTTTAGATTAAAATTAATTGAAAATAGATTTTGTTGACATAAAAACACTGTTAACAACCGAATTTATATGAATTGTGTAAATATGGAGATTTATAAGGGTTTATGATGAAATATTGCAAGTAGTGGCGAAAGTGTATGGGTTGATTATGCTGAAAAGCAAATAATGGTAGAAATCAATAGTGCAAAGTAAAGAATAAGAAGTGGAGAAATGAAACAAACACTGAGAGTTTTTAATGTGACTCAGCTCTATTATAATGCCTACATTCATAGTTATATTATTTATGAAGGAGAAAGCTAATGTTATCAAAGTTTCTACTTAGGGTAGAAGGGCTGTTGAATGTTGTATTTTGTGCATGCCAAAGACCCCTTTTTATAGTGCAAGAGTTGCTTGTTTACAAATAATGTGATCACTATAGTATAGGGAAAGCTGAAGATTTTATTTCCAACTTTACATGAAATTGCATCAAACACTTAAATATTGAACCGAACTGTTACTAACTATGAGCATATTCGACTTATATTACAATTCTGATAGCTTCCTTTTGAAAGAGATCTTATATTCATTATAGAAGTCTTTCTATATTAATAAGGTTCTTTTTCCTTTGAATTAAGGAAATATGCGAGTGTATGTTGGTTTGTAGAAGATTTTCTGTTTTCGGGTTATTATACTTGTTATACGTATTTTTCGGATTCATTAATTGGGCTGGTAAAAGTCCAAATTAGGCCCATCCAAGACCTGATAAGAAGGCTCAAAAGGGTTAACCCAGTCAAAGCCCATCAGATAAGACTTAGTATTGACTTTGAAGCCCAGCAAGTTCTTCAGTTTGCTTAAAGGATCTTCCAACTGGCATCAACAGACCTATAAACACAGCCAGGTCGCAGCTCGTCGCTTGCGCAGCTCGTCTCTCAGCGAGCTCAAGCTCGAGACCACCACAACACGTCAGCTCGCTCAGACGCGTAATAAGTACCATATCTTCCAGAACATGCAGTTACCAAGTTCAATCATGATTCTCTCTCTCCGAATATGGCAATTGCCTAGTCAAACCATGATTTCCTCATCAGATATGGAGATCAATTCAAATTCAAAATCAGATCAACATTATCTTGAGATAATTATAGTAATTTCCTGATATTATCAAAATATATTAGGAAGTATAATTAATTCATAATTCTTTTCCTTATTTTTCCCAATTGTTTAGGGAATGTAATTAATTCAGGATTCTCTTCCTGATTTGCTACAACCAGAATTGTAACACCTCTTTCCCTATAAATAGGGATTAAGATCATTGTAACATAGAGAGACAATATTCAATAATATACTGTCACTCTGCAGAATTAAAGAGACAGACAGTCGTGGACGTAGGCCTATTATTGCCGAACCACGTAAAAGCTTCGCGTTCTTCGTTTGATCATCTGTTCCTGTCTTTGTCTTTTCTTGGTATTTGTGCTTTCTCACATTGATTGCAGGTATTGGGCATTGATTACTCGTCGATTGAATTCCAACGTCGACATTTTGGCGCTAGAAGGAGGGCCCAGACTGTAGTCTTTTTCGTCTCAGTTCATCAACTTCTGACGATATGGCAAAGACAAGATCAAACAGGTTCCTTGGAGATGATGACCAGGCGGAAAGTCACATGAATCAATCTCAGCAGAACTTACAGCCTGGCAAGACGCAACCACGCATGCAGCAGGCCCGTCCCAAGGACAGATACTAGGGGCTGCACCAGGCATCCCTCCTCTGCCTCACCGTCAAACGGTCCCAATTGCCCCGATGGTCGAAGGGCAGAATGCGTTGTTACAGAGGCAGGAAGCGTTGGAAGATACGGTTAGATAGCTCACAGAAGCCGTCAACATGTTGGTGCAGGCCCAGGTTCAGAACGTGACTAGGGTGGAAGTTCAGGCACCACTGGAAATACCCCAGCCTCCTGAACCGGCGCGAAGGCCTGAAAGGCTAGCAAGGGAAGTCCCGCGACCCGCAGACTCGGCTCGCTCATCTAATGCGCGTTCGAGGGCCGGAAGACACCCTATTCAACACGAAAGGGAGGTCGCACGTCCTGATAACTTGGTGGCAAGGCCGAGCCAGGATGGAAACAGGCGGATGGAAGTTGGTCAAGGCAGAGTCCGAGCCGTAGCTCGTTATGCCGATGAGGTGGACGGGCAGCAGGTAAGATCCCATCATCATGAGGGTCAATTCGAGGAAGATGAAAGGTATGACCCTGAACATCCGGCTCCAAGTCATGATCACAGGAGGAGATACGAACTCCGAGACCCCCAAGTAGAGGAGCTCCTCCGAAGGGTCCGGCAGTTGGAGGCGCGACCTGGAGTTCCGGAGCAGCGTGGGCTCTACAGAGATAGGACCCCGTTCACAAGGGAGATTGAGACACAGCCTCTCCCTTCAAGGTTCAAGATGCCAACCATTCAGCAGTACAATGGGGACAGTGACCCGTATGACCATCTTGACGCATTCAACGTTTAGATGGACCTGCAGACAGGAAGTCCGATGGTGAAGTGCCGAGTATTCCCCGCTACATTGGGGGATATTCCGAGGACGTGGTTCAAGAATCTCCCAGTTCGCAGCATAGGAAGTTGGGAGCAATGCCAACAGAAGTTCGTTGGTCAATACAGGGCACTGAGAAGGCAGCTCGCTCCATCCTGCCACTTAGCTACCATTTTTCAGCGTCAGGGTGAGTCGTTAAAAGAATACATCACCAGGTTTAGACGTGAGGTCGCGAATGTCGAGCATCCATCAGATGAAAGCATACTAACAGCGATCTCAGCTGGGTTGCGAAAGGATGGAAAGTTGTACGAGAGTATTTACAAGTCCCCAGTGAAGGATCTGGGAGAATTCTATGAGCGAGCTGCGAAAGAAATCAGGTGGGAAGAAACCTTCGGCCCGAAAAAGCAGAATCAGAAGAATGAAGCGGGCAGTTCCAGCCAGCCAAAGAGGAGAAACAATGGCCGGAATGAAGAAGGAAGAAACAATGGCTCAAGTAATCAGATCTCCAAAAGAGCGAGGAGAGAGCCAAGGTATGAGCGACCTCAGCGTTAGGGTCACCAGGAAGGATACAGCGTCCTGACGACATCACCGGACAGGATTTACGCTGCCGAGTGGAATAAGGAGGATTTTGGGAGGCCCAATCCTATAAGGGCTCCAATTCAGCACAGAGATCAGAACAAGTTCTGTGCCTATCATAATGAGGTCGGGCACAGTACTTCAGATTGCTGGGCGTTGAAGAATACCATTGAAAAATTAATCAAGCGAGGTCGCTTGGGAGAATATGTGGCAAGACCTACTGACCAGCGACCTCACCAGCAACGACCTCAACAGCAACAGCCAACACACCAGCAATAGCCCCAACGAGCTTCCGAGCAAGGTCAGGAACCTGCGGTAAGAACCATTTTTACTATTTATGGTGGCCCCCATATCGCAGGTGATTCCAACAGATCGCATGAGAGATACGTCCGAGAGGCGAATCATTCATTTCAGCTCAATGGGTCGGAGGGACCCACCAAAAGAGCAAAGCCGACCTCGGACGAGATCGTATTTACAGAAGAAGATGCTAGAGGAGTGATCTGTCCTCATAACGACGCGCTGGTTATACGAGCTAAAATCAGCAATATGGAAGTTAGGCGCATCATGATCGATACCGGAAGCTCGGTGAACGTGTTGTATAGGAGCTGTTTTGACCAGATGGGGCTGCGAACAGAGCAAATGAGGCCATCCCCGGAGCCTTTATTCGGATTCACTGGAGATGCTGTGGTACCAGTAGGGCAGATTAAGCTGCCACTGACTCTAGGGGAGGCAGGTCGTCAGGCAACAACCTTGACAGATTTCTTGATAATCGATTGCCCATCAGCATATAACGTGGTCCTCGGAAGACCTGCTATGAACGAGTTGGACATGGTTACTTCGACCAGAACTCTGACAGTGAAGTTCCCAACTCCTAATGGCATCGGATGTGTTCGAGGAGAACAGCACCTAGCTCGTCGTTGCTGTGAAGATGCTGTGAAGATGGGTGTAAGAGGAAAGAAGGTGAACGTGGTCTCAAGAGGCGAGCCACGAGCTATGACTGAGAAGGGAGTCAGTCACGACCTGGACCCTCGCGAGGTAGATGCAGACCAAGCTACCGGTCCAATTGAGGAGTTAGAAGATGTACCAGTCAGCGAGGTAGATCCTGAGCGATGCTTGAAGCTGGAAGAGGATTAACTCCGGAGCTGAGAATCCAGCTCGCTGACTTCCTAAAGACGAACTTGGATGTGTTTGCATGGAATCATGAGGACATGGTGGGAATAGATCCAGAGGTGATGTCTCACAGGCTGAACATTGATCCTCATTTCAAGCCAGTTCGTCAGAAGAGAAGAGCAATGACAGGGGAACGATACTTAGCACTAAAGGAAGAGGTGGACAAGTTTCTGGTTAACAAGTTCATCAGAGAAGCTTACTACCCGACCTGGGTCGCCAACCCCGTGCTGGTGAAAAAGAAGAACGGGAAGTGGAGAACTTGCATCGACTTCACCGACCTAAACAAAGCATGTCCCAAAGACAGTTTTCCCCTGCCAAGGATAGATCAGCTCGTGGATGCTACAGCTGGCCATGAGCTCCTGAGCTTTATGGATGCATATTCGGGATATAACCAGATCCCAATGAAACCCGAAGACGAAGAGCACACCTCGTTCATGACCGATCGGGGGCTATATTGCTACAAGGTAATGCCCTTCGGTTTGAAGAATGCTGGAGCGACCTATCAACGCTTGGTGAACATGATGTTCAAAGAGCAAATTGGAAAAACCATGGAGGTCTATGTGGACGATATGCTGGTGAAATCCAAGCAAATAGATGACCATGTTAGCGACCTGAGAGAGATGTTCCAAATTCTGAGGAGCTATCAGATGAAGTTAAACCCGCTCAAATGTGCATTTGGAGTAGCTTCTGGGAAGTTCCTGGGCTTCATGGTCAACAGTAGGGGAATTGAAGCAAACCCTGAGAAGATCAAAGCACTAATTGACATGAGGTCGCCTACCAGGGTGAAGGACGTACAGAGCCTCAATGGCCAGGTCGCAGCATTGAGTAGGTTCATTTCGAAAGCGATAGACAAGTGCGTCCCTTTCTTTGACATTCTGAAGAAAGCAAAGAGTTTCGAGTGGACCGAATAGTGTGAAGTAGCTTTCCAGCAGTTGAAGGAGTATATGGGACGAGCTCCACTTCTTTTCAAACCCAAAGAAGAGGAAAAGCTGATTTTATACTTGGGAGTGTCGAAGCAGGCTTTGAGTGCCGCACTGGTGAGGGAAGAAGAAAAGACGCAGCTTCCGGTCTATTATGTGAGCAAACGGTTACAGGATGCTGAAACCAGATATTCGCAGATGGAGAAACTGGCTTACTGCCTGGTGATTGCATCAAGGAAGCTGCAACCTTATTTTCAAGCTCATACCATCGAAGTCCTCACCAAGTATCCGTTGAAGCAAGTCTTGTAGAAAGCAGACACCTCAGGTCGTTTGTTGAAATAGGCAGTGGAGCTCGCGCAGTTCGATATCCAGTTCAAGCCGAGGACGGCTATCAAAACTCAGGCTCTGGCAGATTTCATTGCAGAATTTACGGGACCTGTGGATGATGAAGCTGAGTCTTCTGAAGGTCCGACCTGGGAGCTTTTTGTTGATGGATCGTCCAGCGAACAGAGGGCAGCCCCGAAGGCCACAAAATCCTTTGCGCTCTAAGGTTTGGCTTTCAGGCAACAAACAATGAAGCTGAGTATGAAACATTGCTTGCAGGACTACGTTTGGCTAAAGAGATGCGAGCTGAACGCTTGAAGATCTTCAGTGACTCACAGCTCGTCGTCGGCCACGTAATGGGAGAATATCAAGCTAGGGGATCAAAGATGGCCCTCTACCTCCAAAAAGTACACGAGCTACTGGGTGCATTTAAGAAGTACGAGGTAAAGCAGATCCCACGGGATCAAAACTCGCATGCTGATGCACTAGCTCGCCTCGCAACTACACGAAATGCAGATTTCCTTGGGGCGATCCCAGTTGAATTCTTACCAGCTCCAAGTACGGAGGAAAAGAATATGACGATGGCCATAACTGTGCAGCCTGATTCCTGGATGAGCTCGATACTCAGCTATTTGCAGGATGGAAAGCTGCCCATTAATAAGCTAGAAGCCCGACGTCTACGAGCTAGAGCAGCCAGGTATTGCATCTATGACGATGCGCTGTACAAGAAGGGGTTCTCAGCTCCACTACTAAGATGTATTGAAGGTCCTGAATGTGAAACAGTACTAAGGCAAATACATGAAGGCCATTGCGGGAACCACGCTGGGGGGCTGTCGCTAGCTCAAAAAGCACTTCGTCAAGGCTTCTACTGGCCCACTATGAGGCAGGACGCCATCGAATTAGTGAAGAAATGCGACAAGTGTCAGAGGTTTGCTCATATTCCGCAAGCTCCGCCAGCTTACCTCCAACAGATGGTGAGCCCGTGGCCCTTTGCGATCTGGGGGATGGACCTGATCGGACCCCTGTCAATGGCTCGGGGAAGATGCAAACATGCGGTGGTCGCGGTAGATTACTTCACCAAGTGGGCGGAAGCAAAGGAGTTAGCTGAAATCTCCACGGCAAAGATTGAGAAGTTTGTGTGGAGCAATATAATTTGCAGATTTGGAGTCCCACAGCAAATCGTGACTGATAACGGGACCCAGTTCGCTAGTGACCAGTTTCTCAGGTTTTGCAACGACCTCAAGATTGTTAAGAGCTTTTCAGCAGTGGATCACCCACAAGCCAATGGCCAAGTTGAGGCAGTGAACAAGATCATCAAGCAGACCCTGAAAATGAAACTGGAAGCAAAGAAAGGAGCATGGGTAGATGAGCTTCAAAAAGTATTATGGTCTTACAGAACCACAGCTCGCAGCTCCACTGGCGAGACCCCATTCTCAATGGTATATGGATCTGAGGCTATGATCCCAGCTGAGTTTGAAGTTACCTCGCAAAGAAGAGCGACCTTCAATCCAAACAACAACAATCAGCTACTTGCCAAAAACCTGGACCTACTTAAAGAGCACAGAGAAACGGCCAGGCTAAGGGTAGCTGTCTATCAGCAAAGAATAGCGAGGTACTACAACAAATATGCTCGGATTCGCAGATTCAATGTGGGAGACTTAGTATTACGTCTCATTCTGCCTGGAGCCCGTAAGCCAAGTGATGGATCCTTAGGCCCGAACTGGGAAGGACCATATGTTGTCACAGCAAGCTTGAGGAATGAGGCTTATCATTTAGCTAACAATGAAAATGGAGCTGAGGTCCCTCGAGCATGGAATGCCGAACATCTCCGCCCTTATTATCAGTAAAACTCTTTGTAATATGTAATTCAAAATTATTCTTGTTAATGAAAGCTCCATTTCCCCAACTTGCGATTCAATTCACTTCACTATGGCGAAACGGGCTGCGAGTTAAATAGCTCGCCTAAAGAGCCAAAAAAGCAGGCGAGGTGACGACCCCTACATAGCTCGCTATAAATGAAAGAGCCTAAAAAGCAAGTGACTAAGTGTCCTTGCATAGCTCGCCTAAAGAGCCAAAAAAGCAGGTGAGGTGACGACCCCTGCATAGCTCGCTACTAATAAAGAGCCAAAAAAACAGGCGAGGTGACGACCCCTGCATAGCTCGCTACAAATAAGGAGCCTAAAAAGCAAGTGACTAAGTGTCCTTGCATAGCTCGCCTAAAGAGCCAAAAAAGCAGGCGAGGTGACGACCCCTGCATAGCTCGCTACAAATAAGGAGCCTAAAAAGCAAGTGACTAAGTGTCCTTGCATAGCTCGCCTAAAGAGCCAAAAAAGAAGGCGAGGTGACGACCCCTGCATAGCTCGCTATAAATGAAAGAGCCTAAAAAGTAAGTGACTAAGTGTCCTTGCATAGCTCGCCTAAAGAGCCAAAAAAGCAGGCGAGGTGACGACCCCTGCATAGCTCGCTATAAATGAAAGAACCTAAAAAGCAAGTGACTAAGTGTCCTTGCATAGCTCGCCTAAAGAGCCAAAAAAGCAGGCGAGGTGACGACCCCTGCATAGCTCGCTATAAATGAAAGAGCCTAAAAAGCAAGTGACTAAGTGTCCTTGCATAGCTCGCCTAAAGAGCCAAAAAAGCAAGTGAGGTGACGACCCCTGCATAGCTCGCTACTAATAAAGAGCCAAAAAAGCAGGCGATGTGACGACCCCTGCATAGCTCGCTACAAATAAGGAGCCTAAAAAGCAAGTGACTAAGTGTCCTTGCATAGCTCGCCTAAAGAGCCAAAAAAGCAGGCGAGGTGACGACCCCTGCATAGCTCGCTACAAATAAGGAGCCTAAAAAGCAAGTGACTAAGTGTCCTTGCATAGCTCGCCTAAAGAGCCAAAAAAGCAGGCGAGGTGGCGACCCCTGCATAGCTCGCTACAAATAAGGAGCCTAAAAAGCAAGTGACTAAGTGTCCTTGCATAGCTCGCCTAAAGAGCCAAAAAAGCAGGCGAGGTGACGACCCCTGCATAGCTCGCTAATATAAATAAAGAAGCCTAAAAAGCAGAGGGCTAAGTGCCCCTGCATGGCTCATCAAACATTCTGATAAACCAATTACTTATACCTACAAAATTTTATTAAGTTGGTAAAACAAGTAATTGCTTTAATTATTAACAGATTTTGGGTTCATTGATTATCAGCTCGCAAGAAATGTGAAGAGCATAAAGTATATTATATGTTAGCCTGAAGAACAGTCAACGCAGAAGAGATAATGAAGGAAATTTTCATTAAGTATGAGAACTTGTTACAAAAATTGAAAAAATACATGAAAAAGGGAAGAAAACGAGCTATTAGTTCTAAGCAGGAGGATCTGGATCAGCCAAAGATTCTGGACCAGCAGTGGACGAGGCAGCTTCTGCTTTAAAATCCTCAACGGTTTCAGGCCCTATGTCCCCAAAGATAGAAAAATCCATTCCTGGATGGGACATCCACAGTGTGTAAAGGAAATCACGACCTGTTCTTTCCTCAGCCTCGTCCCTTGCATCTGCAACCCGCACTTCCAGTTCTTGAGCTGCTTGTACTCTGAAGACCGTCAGCTCTTCGAAGGCATTATCAGCGAGACGATTGACGACCTCAGCCTCTTTCTTCATGTCTTCAATTCGTTGCTCCGCAGCATCAGCTCGCTGAATAGCCTCCCCCACTTGCTGCCTAAGCACCTCAGCTCGTTTGGTTGCAGCCTCCTCAGCACTTTTAGCTGCAGCTCCCATCTCATCAGCTCGCTTCTTAGCCTCCTCGGCCTGTTTCTCGGCAGTTTCAGCTCGCGCCAGAGCAGCATCGACCTGGCGATGAAGCACTTCAGTTTTCTCTTCTGCAGTTGAAGCCCGTTGCTCGTCCAATGCAGCCTGTTGCTCAGACTGCCTCAGATCTTCTTTCACCTTGAGCAGCTCATCCTTTAGCATGGCGTGCTCATTTTCCATTTTCTTCAAGGCCTCCTCAGCTGCTTGCCTTGCAGCGTTTGCCTCAGCGATCTGAGCTTCCTGACCTTCTATTCTGCCCGAGGCTAAGCGAGCTAAATCGTCAGTAGCCGCCTCCAGGTCGAATTCCAGCTTCCTCATCTCATCCTTGGTAGTCTTTGTCTCCCTTCTTCGCTTCATTGCAGCAAGGGCACCCTGGAAATTATGAACAGATTAAAATCCAGTCAAGTAAGGGAATCAGCAGATGAGGAAAAATAACTTACCAGCATGCAATGGCGGGCCGCGAACTCATCTAGATCCTCGCCCTTAAGACACCTATTTTCCAAGACATTCGTGTGATTGAGCATAATTGTTGCCCAGTTGTCAAGGAAGGAATTTAAGTATCTTCCTCCAGGACCCAGCTCGATGTCTGATCTGGTTGGTGAAGGAGTTCTCTCGCGCTCTGGGATATCGCGTGCATCATCATAAGAACCACCGCGTCGCGATACAACGGTACGCCTAGTCGCATGCCCGCTGGGGCCAGCTCGGGTTGCCTGGTGAGCAACCTTAGAAGGAGCATCACTTTTTCCAGGCTGCGAACTGGAAGTCGGAGGTGACTGAAGATTTGCAAAAACATTTGAAAGAGGCACCTCGCTGGGAGCAGCGGTCGCAGGGGCAGTGGCAGTGGCTTCAGTGACAACAGGCACTTCGTTGGATGCAGCGACCGTAGGAGCCTGGTCCTGGGTAGATGGTTTAGAGCGTTTTGAGGGTGCTGCTGGAGTGGCCAAGTCTTCGGCAGGCCGTTTTGTTGAAGGAATCGAGGAAGCTTTAGATACAGTGGGACTTGCAGGAGGAGATTTCATGAGTATAAGTTTCCTCCTGTTGGCTGGGAGTTTTGTAGAAGAAGGAACAGGGGCTGGAACACGAGCTGGGGATGGCAGTGAAGCCCCTGGAGTAGATATGTGATGTGGAGAAGAGGATGGGTCAACCTGTGCAGTAGGGGCTGCAGGAGCTGGTTCTGATCCTGTCCGAGCTGGAGCAGGAACTGAAGAAGAAGGTTTTTTAGACGCACCCTTTGAAGTGGTGTGAGTTGAAGACGATTTCGCCTTCGTTGGTGTGCGAGCTGAAGATGATTTTGCTTTAGATGAAGCGCGAGCAGGAGCACTTCGAGATGAGGTCTTCCGAGCTGGGGAAGGTAAGCGAGTGTCATCCTCTGATGATGAAGAGACTAATTGCGGAGGTCGGGAAGCAGACGCATCCTGAACTGGAACCTCAAAAATAGAAGGAAGTCTAGGTTTGTCACTCATCTTGCCTATGTCTTCCTCAGCTCGCAGAAGAAGGGATTCCTTAGGAGGAGCAAGGCTGTAAGCTCTAAGGATAGCATCGTCGAATTTGATGCTGGTACCTGCGTCCTCTGAGTTCGCGAGCTTGTCAAGAGCTCGTTCCTCCTCGTCGCTGAGAAGAGACTCGTCCATTTTCAACACTGCACAGCAAATAATTAAAAGATGGTAATAAAGATACAAAATAACCTCAGCTCGCTATATTTTCCTTTATGAATACCTGGTTTCAGGACAAAACTGAAATTTTGGAGATCTGCGAGAGAGGGGCACGAGACATAAAACCAGCTCGTCTTGTACGGCCCGACGTTGGATTTGCCCTTTGCTTCTCCTTTGGGCAAGAGATCTTTATATTGCGACTGACGGGCTGTAAGGTAGTAGATGCCATCTGGTTTCTCTCCTTCTGCTGTACTCAGAGCCTTGAAGGAATAGAACTGCTGTATAATTTTTGGTGTAGGGGGGCGAAGGCCGTTTCTAAGAAAGACCATGGCCAGCGAGGTCAGCTGCGCATATGAGTTTGGAGTTAACTGGAATGGCGCGAGCTTGACCTTATTAAGAAATGCAATCAAGTACGGTGGAACGGGGAACCTCAACCCCTGCTCGAAGTGCTGAGTGCTGACAGCGATGAATCCCCTGGGCGGATAACACGCATGATTGCTTGAATCAGGTAGCAGTATGCGGCAACCAAAAGGGATATGGAATTGCTTGACAAGTCCTTCCACCTCAGGACGTTTCAACGATGTGGGATGACGAGCGAACGCATCACGAGCCTCTCTTCCCTGTATAGCGTGAGCTCGGGCTTTATCATGCTTACGAGCTTCATTGCTTGGAATCATTCCCTTGCGAGTTCCGCTTGAAGACATCTGAACAAGTTAAAAAAAAAAAAAACAAACCAAATTAAGTCAGAAGAAGAAATGTCATGGCTAATGAACTCAAAACTCAGAATAATGAAGGTACAACAATGGTGGTGAAACAAAATAAACCTAAGACAGAAAGTTTTGTCTTACCTTGAATCGTTGATGAGATTGAAGAGACAACGAGTAAGGACGTTGATTTCGTGAGAGGACAGTAGGTCCTAATTGCTTGAAAGTTTGAACACTTGTTTGCTTCGATGGAAATGGCAGATGAAAGAAGAAAATGAAAAGAGTTTCCATCAGTTTATATAGACAAACGAGCGTGAACCCCAACCGTCAGATCTTGGAAAGAGTAACCGTCATAAATCTGACGGTGCAGCGCGAAACGTGGCTTTGGAAATCATGCAGCCGTCAGTTGAAAGACATGCGCATTAAATACGCGTGTAAAGGACGTGCAGGCGTCGCTTCAGTTACCATCTGCATGATCGTCACGTGTCAAAACTGAAAAGGTGGAATTTGAAAGTGCGCAAAGGCAGTTATGAGGATAAGCGTGCCAAGGAAGTCAACTTTTACCAGCAAGATCAAGCTCCCAGCTCGCTGAAGCGAACTAAGAGCTGAGGGGCTAATGTTATACGTATTTTTCGGATTCATTAATTGGGCTGGTAAAAGTCCAAATTAGGCCCATCCAAGACCTGATAAGAAGGCCCAAAAGGGTTAACCCAGTCAAAGCCCATCAGATGAGACTCAGTATTGACTTTGAAGCCCAGCAAGTTCTTCAGTTTGCTTAAAGGATCTTCCAGCTGGCATCAACAGACCTATAAACACAGCCAGGTCACAGCTCGTCGCTTGCGCAGCTCGTCTCTCAGCGAGCTCAAGCTCGAGACCACCACAACACGTCAGCTCACTCAGACGTGTAATAAATACCATATCTTCCAGAACAGGCAGTTACCAAGTTCAATCATGATTCTCTCTCTCCAAATATGGCAATTGCCTAGTCAAACCATGATTTCCTCATCAGATATGGAGATCAATTCAAATTCAAAATCAGATCAACATTATCTTGAGATAATTATAGTAATTTCCTGATATTATCCAAATATATTAGGAATTATAATTAATTCATAATTCTTTTCCTTATTTTTCCCAATTGTTTAGGGAATGTAATTAATTCAGGATTCTCTTCCTGATTTGCTACAACCAAAATTGTAACACCTCTTTCCCTATAAATAGGGATTAAGATCATTGTAACATAGAGAGACAATATTCAATAATATACTGTCACTCTGCAGAATTAAAGAGACAGATAGTCGTGGACGTAGGCCTATTATTGCCGAACCACGTAAAAGCTTCGCGTTCTTCGTTTGATCATCTGTTCCTGTCTTTGTCTTTTCTTGGTATTTGTGCTTTCTCACATTGATTGCAGGTATTGGACATTGATTACTCGTCGACTGAATTCCAACGTCGACAATACTGCTAAGGAAATAACGAGTTAATGACACTTTTTTGGCCTATTAGGTTAATACGACTTGAAGCTACCTTTTTATATGACCTACTTAAACCTGAGTTGTTTACTTGTAATTGAATATGGTAAATATTTCTTGTTAATGTGGTGTGTGCCGACATGTCATGTAATTATAAGTTTTATATCATCTGGGCTTTTTATAGAGTTTCTTAAGCCTTTGAGCTTGTTAGTCCTATTGGGCCCTATTGGGGTTTCTGGGTTAGATGCTATTTTTAGACATTGTAGGGAAAAATCAATTTTAAGTTAAAATTGAAATGTGGATTTCAAAAATTTTTCCAAACAAAACTTGTTCAATTGATACTAGTAATGATAATTCGATAATTTAAAATAAGATAAAATTGAATCTTACATTATGTAAAAATTGCATGATGACAACTATTGAAAGTTTTTAATGTGATTCAACTCTATATGCAATGCCTACATCCATGATTATATTATTTATAGAAGATAGGGGTGGGGAAAAAAAGGGGACCAACCCGACCAAAAATTATCGGTTTTCAAATTTAATTCGGGTTAGATTGATTTTCAACATCTAAAACTGATTTTATTCTGTTTCAGATTGATTTTGATCGAAAAAACTAACCCGAACAAGAAAACCAACTTTTATATGAAAAAAAACAGAAAAAAAAGAAAGGTATAAAATCCAAACCTAACAACCCTAGCCTCCCACTCTTTCTCACACTTATCTCTCATCAGTTTCAACCCTACTGCTTCACTCCCACTCTCATCTCTCTATCTTAAAGTTTTCTCATCTTTCTCTCCTTTCATTTATCTTAACTCTTTTCCCTTTTTCACTCTGATTTGATCCCTTTCACATGTGTCCCTCCTGCACATAAATATTTGATTAAGTAAAATCAAGAGAACATTAGGATGTTGAAAGAAGTAAAGAGAGCCTAACGTTACTGTTCTTTAAAGGAGATGGTTGTAACAGCATTCACTATGGTATTTCGACTCTCCATTTTATTTCTTTATTTCTATTATCGTTTGACGATTAGAGGAGATCAACACCGATCTCTTTTATTAGAAGGAGATTGATGTTGATCTCTTCTACTGGTGATGATGTAGATGTTATTAATGGTTGTGGATTGGTAATGATGCAGATGTAGAGAGAAAAAAAAAAGAGATTAGGGCTAGAGAGAAAAGAGGGAACTAGCGATATGGTAGGGGTAACGATGACTGGTTAAGTGGTTAGGGTAGTGACTATTGTATAGTTTTAGGATTTGGTTTCTTTTGGTGATGGGGCCCTTCATTTAGGCCTAGATTATTTTTTATTACCTATTGATAGGCCCAAACTGACATAGGCCAAACCGAATTGACCGGACCTCACCAGGTCGATCCATGTCGGTTTTCAACATCAAATTGAATCGAGTCAATTTACTAAATGAAAAATGATTAAAGTCGATTTTGGATTGATTTTGATGAAAACCGACCTGACTTGACCCTTGCCCACCCCTTATAGAAGGGGAAATTAATGTTAGCAAAGTTTCTAATTAGGGTAGAAAGGTTGTTGAATGTTGTATCTTATGAATGCCAAGGACTCTTTTGTATAGTGTTAGGGTTCCTTGTTTACATATAATTCGATCACTATAATATAGGGAAGGCTAAAGGTCTTCTTTCCTATTTTACATGAAATTGCATTAAACACTTAGATACTGAACTAGACTGTAATTAACTATGACTATATTCGACTTGTATTACCATTCCAGTAGCTTCCTTTTCAAAGAGATATTTTTTTTCATTATGGAAGAATTTCTATTTTAGTGAGGTTCTTTTTCCTTTCCTAAAGCTTTGTGGAATTAAGGAAGTATGCTAGCATCTGTCGATTTTGTATAAGATTTTCTATTTCTAATCATTATATTGTTAAGGAAATAATAAGCTGATGACATTTTATGGGCTTATTGGGTTGATACAACCTCAAGCTGCCTTCTATATAACCTATTTAAACCCAAGTTGTTTCCTTTACTTGTAGTCGAATATGGTTAATATTTCTTGCTGACGTGGCGTGTGCTAACATGTCATTAGATTATGAGCTTTATATAATCTAGGCTTTATATGAGCTTTCTTTGGCCTTTGAGCTTGTTAGCCCTATTGGGGCCAATTGGGCTTCTAACTCGAATGTTATTTTTGGACACTACAAGAAAAAATCAATTTAAAGTTAAAACATAAATGTGGATTTCCAAAATATTTTTAAAACAAAACTTGTTTGATCAATACTAATAATAATAATTCAATCATGTGAAATAAAATCAAATCAAATCTTACATTGCGTAAAGATTGCATGCTGACAATTGTTGACCAAATTTATTGGCTTATAGAAATTCAAACAATTTGCAAGAATTTAAAGAATCAAGCTTCCAAGGCGACTAGAAGGAACCGACTCACATTGAAAGCTAGAGGCTTTTATTGTGCCCAAAAATAGCACCCGAACCAAAAGCCCAAATAGGGCCTAAAAGGATTAACGAGTTCAGAGGCTCAAGAAGCTCCATATAGAGCCCAAATGATATGAAGTCCATACTTTAGGTAAAAGAGTTTGCATGTTCTAGCGAGTAGCAAACTACCCTCATTCTTGACATTTAAGTCACTGAAAAGAAAAACAATACATTACAATAATATTAATTAATGTGATCAGATTTTCATAAATGTGATAAGTTTAAATAATCATAAATTGCATAATGTTAAATATAATCACATAACTGAAATACCTTGCTTTCTTGTTTGCGTGGCATGAAACATTAAGTTCAACGGAATAATGTTGTCTTCAAAGATTAAACCATGAGGGATTTTTGAATGGAAGTCTAATCTTTTCTTCGTCTTTCTTGTCTTCGATATCTAATGTGTTAATTTTAACAGTAAAGTTATTATCTATGAAATATCAAATATATATATATTAAAATTATTGTTACGCAAACTATACCAAATTTTGTATGGCATAGTTGAAATAATTGTTTAAGAGGCTCATCTTCAAGATCTTAGACTGAACTTTCATTCGTGCAAACCTCATGCTCAGCTTCATTATAGTACTTCGTATGCAATTTTGACACCTCATCCTTTAATGTTGCCATGTAGGGTCAAATTGAATTTTCCACCACATTATGGATTTGTGTTATCAGAGGATCAATTAAATGTTCAATTGACTCAATTTTATGCTTTCGGATTGATGCTGGTTTTTAGTTTTTCAAGTTTTTTTTTTTTAATTTTTTTTGTTGGGTGTTGATGTGGGCATGGCGACAAACCCAAATGATGCTAGTTTTTTGTTTTGATTAATGCGGGTTTTATGTTAAATGTTGATTGGAACCCATATGATGTTCATCTATGTTCGAAATGAGCATCATCTAGGTTGGATTGTTTTGTATTGATTTGTGTTCGAAACCAAGATGGATGGATTGTTTGTGTTGATTTGAATGTTTGATTTAAGTGATGGTTAGGTTGTTTGTGTTGATTTGGGGTTTGAGTGGATTGATGAAGACTGGCTTGTTTGTGTTGATTCATTGAAGAACTCTTGGGTGGAAGATGAATTAGGTGGAGATCCACTACATTTTTCTTTTTCAATATATTTTTAAAATTTTTTAAAATTAATTTTAAGTTAGGTTACATAATAAAATATTTAAATTAATTTTATTGTAATCCAATCTCAATTTGCGCCAAATACAATATGATATAATTTTAATATAATCTCAAGTTTTACTAAACATGAGACAGTAATTTTTTAATCCAATTCTATCAAATCTCAATTCATTTCAATTACATTTTCATTTCCAATCTTAATCTTGCATGACAAATGGGGTCATAGACATACTCTTATTCTCGTACGTCTTCTACAAGTTGATGCAGGATCGAATTTCTTCTAGTGTCTTTCCTTTGGTTTTGGGAACAAACTTTGCCACAAATATGATAGTCATTATTGAGAATCCAGAATACAGGAAGAAAGTTCCTAAAAAGAAATTGAACTTACTTAAGTCAGTTTTCAAAGGTAATAATAACATATAATATTCAAGTTAATTTTGGTGACAAGTTAAAAGTTTATTTTGACCTCCATAACTCCAACTTATAAGGAAATTGAAAGTTTAGGACACTGCCCAAGCATTTAACCTTTTCACCAAAACCACCGTGCTTTCTAGTGACTCCCTTTGACATGACCCTTCCCGGACCTTCTTTAGGCTCTCGTCTGGAGGATCCTGCCGGGCACTTCAACGGACTTCCTGAACCCGACTTATCGGATTGAAGAAACCCGAGAAGCGAACCCCTAACTTTCTTAACCGGTTTACTCGTTTAAACTTAAAAACTTGGTTTTCTTAAAACCAGTTGGCAGTGATAGAATTTTTGGCGATTTCTTTTAAAAATAAGAGTTAAATACACAATACCCCTCTGAGGTTTATTCAAATACAAGCGCGTAAACAGTTTGATTTTTATAACACGATGCCCCCTAGTTAACAGTCAAATATGGTTAAATCAAACGGTTGACTGGTTTTTAACTTGTAATGACCAAAATGTCTTTACTGTTTGAAATAATTTAAAATATTATTAAAATAAAATAATAAATCAATAAAAATTATTACAACATCTCACTCTCTCTCTCTTTCTCCACCAGCCTCCACCAGAGACCACCGCCCCTTCACACGCCGACCTCTTCTTCTTCTTCTTCTTCTTCTTCTTTTTCACCAGGGACATCTGGGTTCAACGAACCCAGAACCCAGACGGGTTCGTCTGGGTTCGACAAGCCCAGATCTGGGTTCGTCGAACCCAGAACCCAGACGGGTTCGTCTGGGTTTTGGGTTCGACGAACCCAGATCTGGGCTCGTCGAACCCAGACGGGTTCGTCCAGAACCCAGACGGGTTCGTCTGGGTTCGTTTGGGTTCTGCACGAACCCGTCTGGGTCGACGAACCCATCTAGGGTCGTTTGGGTTTTGCACGAACCCGTCTAGGTTCGACGAACCCAGATCTGGGTTCGTCGAACCCAGACGGGTTCGGGCAGAACCCAGACGGTCCATCTGGGTTCGTCAAACCGAGAACCCAGACATCTCTGGGTTCGAATCGAATCCAGATTTCATAAATCTGGATTCGATTCAAACCCTCTGGGTTCATGAATAGGTTTGTTGAAGATTTTTTTGGTTATGATTCTTATGTTTATGTTTGATTTGTTGTTGTTGTTGTTGATAATGATTCTGAGTTTGAGTTTGGTTGATGATGATGATGATTCTGGGTTTCTTTTGTTTAGTTTGGGAACCAGTTGTGTGTGTGTTTTTTTTATAATTTATTTTGTAATTTTCTTGTTTGATGATGATGCATCAACTAGTTCACCATGTCTGGGACGAATTTAGATGATGACCATCATCTGGGAACCCATAAATTCATCATCTGGTTCACAATTTTCTTTTTTAAATTCTATATATATATATTTTTTATTTGTTGTACGGATATTCATCATCTGGTTCACAATTTTCTTTTTTAAATTCTTTTTTTTTTTGTTGTAGGGATATTGAATTATTAAAAAAAAAAAATTTTTTTTTTAAATTTTTTTAAATAAAATATATTCATAAATGAAGAAATTACCCTTGGTCAACCAAATATTAACTAACAGGCACTGACGACTTGAGGGCATTGTATTATAAAAACTAAACTTTGACTATGAGTCTTTAAAACCTTACCTCAGAGGGGTTTTGTATATTTAACTCTAAAAATAATTTTATAAAAATTTTGGCAGCATAATGGCTGCATTTTCAACAAATCCAAAATTTACCTGTAAAGAAAATTACACTTCAACTATAATTTCATTTCCTCCCAACTTCTTTATCCACAATCATGTAATATCATCACATTTTCCATAAACATAAGCATGAATTCATGCTAAATATACATATACACATCATATATATAACATACATAAATATTTACAACATATAATTCCAAGTATAAATGTCATAGTGATCATTTAATATACATCAATATGCATAATTTACACAATATGTTTTCATGACTCATCCCACCTATAGGTATATGCAAAGAGAGTGTCGTCACCTCGACTGTCCAATGATCGCACCCAAAAGAAATATATAGCTACACAACCATCAAACGCATTAGTGCAACAAAATCGTATAATATGACATGCACCAATAGATTAAACGAAAATCTTATTTATTTCCAATTCTTTCAAAATTCAATATTTTCTTTCAAAATCCTCATGTATACCCTCGGAGTACTCTATTCATCACGGGCGATTTTAACTAACATCAACGTGAAGCTAATACGATATCTCAACCACTACGATACGGAATTTACTGCATCGCACGTAGGGTGATAAATCTCATAACTGAGCAACTACAACGCGGAATTTTTTGCATCGCAATTGTAGTGCTAAAACTCTAGATGACTACGAGCGGAATTTACTGCATCGCCACGTAGTGCCAAACTATAAAATAACCAACTACGTGCGGAATTGTCTATATCGCAACGTAGCGCTTATACTTTCTAATCGAACTGAACAACTACGGACGAAATTTTCTACGTCGTCTCATAGTGCTAATCTCTCTATATTCTGAGCAACTACGGACGGAATTTTCTACATCGTCGCGTAGCGCTAAATCTCATAAACTCTTAAGGCATATACATGGGTTTGTAAAACTAGATTTATTAAGTGCAAAAGCACAAAACTAACAAATTTTAAAACTTTTAAAAACTTTATTGCTTAAACTCTTTTTATGAATAACTTAGTATTGATGTAAATCATTTTATGGATTCTATAAGAACCCATATAAGCAAAACTTGAACTTTGATATTTGAAAGATCATTTTCATTTTCATTTAGCTTTTATATACAATGTATAATATAAGGAAAAGGAATTGAATGTAAGTGGTAGTACACTTACCTCAGAGCCAAGCAAATTCGCATCAAATGTCTTGACGAGTCTCTCGGACCTCGTGTGCTCGCTCGTCACTTGGCTTTTGGTTTATAGAAGTGAGAGGGGCTTGGGAGAGGGTTTAGAGAGGAGATTTGAGGCTTGGATGGGCTGGAAATGGGCTTTTTTCTTCCATTTTTTTCTACTGGCCGTCCAACACCTCTGCTGTCCTGTTTTTTTCACGTCAGTTTTTGGTCTGTTTTGTTGCTGCTGGTTGTTTCTTGTTATGCACGACTAGCTGTTGTTTTTCTTCTTCTTTTCACGTCTTCTTCTTCTCTTCTCCTTGCCGTTCACTTCTGCTCTTGGTCTTCCTCGGTTCTGCTCTAATTCACGTCTGTCTGGTTGCTGCAGTTGCTGCTGCTGTCTTCTTTTTGGTTTCACGACTTCTTCTTGTTTCTCACGTCAGCCACTCTTCTTTCTTTCCAATTTTAGCTGAATGTCACACATATATATATATATAGACTTAAACTTTCAATAATTTCATTTCTTGCATTCATCTCTTCCAATTCACAAAACTCCCTCTCTTGGTTGTTTAATTTGCCACTACACCCTTCCTCTTTTATCTCTTTGATAATTTTACTTTTATTTGATTTGTTAGACTATCACTAATACTTATTTAATCACTTATTAACACTTTATTACTTATGGACATTTATGTAATAAAGTTCTAACTTTTGAATTTGTCCATATTGTCAATTATATATATATATCTCTTATTTGTAAAAATATAATTTTACCCTTATCTAACTTTATTTTCTTTAATACGATTATCGAATAGTCCTAAATGAATATTAATTTTCGAAACGTTTCAATTTGGATAATCGTTGACTAAATTTATTCTTTTAACTCCATCATATAGTTTCTAACGCTAGGAAGTTACAAATCGGAACTAGGAGTGCACAATTTCTTCCCCCCTTATAAACATTTCACCATTGAAATTTTAAACTGCGTACCTGATTCAAACAATTAAGGATATTGGGCACGCATCTGCGCTTCGGGCTCTTATGTAGCCTCTTATAACCCGTGATTTCGCCATAGCACCTTCACTAGCGGAATCACCTTATTATGCAATACTTGATCTCTACGATCTAGAATTTCCACTGGATGCTCTTCGTAGGTCAAGTTTTCTTTCAACTAAATTGGTTGTTCTTTCAGAACATGTGAAGGGTCAGCTATATACTTGCATAGCATGGAGACGTGGAACATGTCATGAATGTTGGCTAGCTCTGGTGGCAGTTCCAATTTGTAAGCCACTTCACCCACCTTTGCCACTATCTTATATGGCCCTATATAACGTGGACTCAACTTTCCACGTTTCCCGAACCTTAAAATATCCTTCCAGGGCGAGACTAGTAGGAATACTCTATCACCCACTTCAAACTTTAAGTCTCTTCTTCGATTGTCCGCATAGCTTTTCTGCCTGTCGCTTGTTATCTTCAACCGTTCTCTAATCACATTTACTTTCTCAGTTGTATCTTGGATAATCTCTAGGCCAATTAATCTTCTCTCCCCCACTTCGTCCCAACAGACTGGGGTTCTGCACTTCCTGTCATACAACGCTTCATACGGTGCCATACCAATACTAGACTGATAGCTGTTGTTGTAGGCAAACTCATCAATGCTAGGTAATTATCCCAGCTCCCCTTAAACTCCATCACACATTCTCTCAACATATCTTCGAGAGTCTAAATGGTTCTCTCTGATTGGCCATCTGTCTGTGGGTGAAAAGTAGTACTGAAATGCAATCTGGTGCCTATGGCTTCTTGTAGCTTTGGCCAAAATTGAGAAGTGAATAGAGGATCTCTGTCTGATACGATGGACACTGGTGCTCCATGTAATCTCACGATCTCATCAACATACAACTTAGCTAACCTTTCCAAAGAATAAGTATTCTTAATAGCCAGAAAGTGAGCGGACTTCGTCAATCTATCAACTATAACCCAAATGGCATCATGTCCACGCTGTGTCCTGGGAAGTCCCACCACGAAATCCATCGTGATCCTTTCCCATTTCTATTCTGGAATGGATAGAGACTGTAATAAACCTGCAGGTTTCTGATACTCAATCTTAATCTGTTGGCAAGTTAAACATTTAGCTACGAACTCTGCTATTTCCCTCTTCATACATTTCCACCAGTAATGGTCCTTCAGAGTCCGATACATCTTAGTACTCCCCGGATGCATAACATATACCGAGAAATGGGCTTCTTCCATGATTTCTCTCTTTAACTCTGCTACATCAGGCACACATAATCTCTGTTTCAAGACTAGTGTTTCGTCACCTCGCAAGGTGAAGTCGCTTTGCTGCCCAGCCTCTATCTTGCTTCTCAATTTCATCAAATACGGATCCTGAGTTTGCAATTCTCTGACTCGGTCCACAAACACTGGACGAACATGAAAGGCTGCTAATAAGGCGCCTGAATCTGCGGTCTCTAAACTGACCCCCATAGATCTCAATTCTATTAACATCGGTAGACACTCTGCTTTTAACCAAGATAGGGAAATAAAGGGCTTTCTGCTTAGTGCATTTGCTACCATGTTCGCTTTGACTGGGTGATACTCTATGGTGCAATCATAATCATTGATGAGCTCAATCCACCTTCTCTGTCTCATGTTCAACTCTTTCTGCGAGAACAGATACTGTAGGCTTTTGTGATCTGTGAAGATCCTGCAGGGTACTCCATAGCGGTAGTGCCTCCAAATCCTTAAGGCGAACACCACTGCTGCTAACTCCAAGTCGTGTGTTGGATAGTTTACTTCATGCTTCTTTAACTGCCTGGAAGCATAAGCTATCACCCTATCGTGTTGCATTAACACACAACCTAACCCTTGCCTGGAGGCATCACAATACACTGTAAACCCCTTACTTCCTGAAGGAAGTGTAAGCACTGGTGCCGAGGTCAATCTCTTCATCAGTTCATCAAAACTATTTTGACATGCTTCTAACCAGACGAACTCCTCTGTGGTCAACCTGGTCAGCGGAGTAGCAATCTTCGAAAACCCTTCCACGAACTTTTTGTAATATCCAGCTAAACCCAGAAAGCTTCTGACTTCAGTTACATTCGTGGGTGGCTTTCAATCTACAATAGCTTTTATCTTTTGGGGATCTACTGAAATACCCTCTATCGATACCACATGACCCAAAAATGCCACGCGATCTAGCCAAAACTGGCACTTACTAAATTTCGCATAAAGCTGATGTTCTCTCAGAGTCTGCAATACAATCCTCAAGTGCTCTGCATGCTCATCTCTACTATCTGAATACACTAGAATATCATCTATAAAGACTATTACGAACTTATCCAGGTAGGGTCTGAAAACACGGTTCATCAAATCCATAAAAGTTGTTGGGGCATTGGTTAAGCCGAATGGCATCACCAAGAACTCATAATGCCCATATCTAGTCCTGAAGACCGTCTTGGGAACATCTTCCCTACGCACCTTCAGCTGATGATACCCAGATCTTAGATCGATCTTCGAAAAGACCTTAGCTCCCTGTAGCTGGTCGAACAAGTCATCGATTCTTGGCAATGGATACTGATTTCGGATGGTTACTTTGTTGAGCTGCTTATAATCGATGCACAAATGTAGGCTTCCGTCTTTCTTCTTAACAAACAACACTAAAGCTCCCCACTGTGATGTACTCGTTTTAACTCTCAACAGTTCTTCCATCTACACCTTTAATTCCTTTAGCTCTGCTGGCGCCACCGGTATGGTGCTATAGAAATGGGCTCTATACCAGGTGCTAGCTCAATCTCGAACTCAATTTCTCTATCCGGTGGCAACCTGGTAAGTCCCCGGGAAATACATCGGGGAACTCATTAACTATAGGAACTTCTGTCACTTGCAACTCACTGCTGCCAGCTTCTATTGCATAAACCAAGTACCCCTGACATGTTTTACGGAGCATTTTGTTGGTTTGAATCACACTTATCAAACTTGTAGAGAGTATTTTTCTCTCTCCACAAAAGATCACATCATCTGGTCCCTCAGGCTTGCTAAACTGAACTTCCTTCTAGTAGCACTCTACGATGGCACGATGCTTGGATAGTCAATCCATGCCCAAAATAACGTCAAAGTCATGAATATCGAGTACTATCAAATCAGCCTCGCACTCATGACCTGCTATAGTCACTTTACTTCCCATGTAAACTCTATCCGCAATAAGCGAATCACCCGTGGGAAGTGACACTACCATGCTACACTCGGTCGGTCTCAACTTTATCCCGACTCTATCTATGAACTCTCGTGTAATAAAAGAATGGGTGGCTCCTGGGTCCACTAGTACATGAGCATCAGTATCGAATAAAGAAATGGTACATGTGACCACATCTGGTGACGCATCTGCTGCCTGCTGGGTCACTGTATATACTCTGGCGGCCTGACTGCGAGGTCTACCAGGCTATCTTCTGGGGGGTATGCCTCTACCTGCTCCGCCACTGGGCTGCCCTGCACTAGTAGCTCCTCTGGTCTGGGGGCCTCCCCTCTCGAGTCCACGACTCTCACTAGTCTGCTCTTGAACGGTTGATCTGGCCTCAGATGGACTCGACGCCACTGCACTAGGACAATCTCGCATGAAATGGCCCTCCTGGCAGCATCTGAAACACCCCGTACGGCCCATAAGACACTCTCCCGGATGTGATCGGTCGCACTTGCTGCAGTCAGGTATATCCTTCCAGCTGGGTCTTCTTCTGGATCCCTCAGATGACTGTATTGAGCTTTGACTCTGACTAGGTCGTGCCCCCTGGCTCTGTCTACGGCTCTCAGACCAAGCGGACCTCTGATCACTCTTGCCCACTTTACTCGGTCCTCTTTGCTGACTACCGCCCCAACTACGCTTCTGACTGAATTGTTGCTTTGGGTTGGAGATAGTTCGTGCACTCTGCTCGACTCTAGTGACTACCTCCACCAATTGTCCATATCTAGTATGTGCTGAGGACGTCACAATGGTCCTGACTGTGGGATTGAGGCCTGCTAAAAATCTATTGACTTTCTGTTCTTCATTTTCGGCAATGTAAGGAACTAGACGAACTAGCTTAGAGAACTTCTTTTCATACTCTGTCACTGTAGAAGCCCCCTGGTCTAACCTAAAAAACTCATTGATCTTAACATCCTTGTAGCTTTTTGGGAAGAACTTGTCTGTAAACTCTTTCTTGAAGTCTTCCTAAGATACTCCCGCTGGATTTGCTTTCTGATGCGCCTTCCACCAATCTTTTGCTCTATCCTTCAATAAGAAGGCGAAGAAGGTGACCATCTGCTCCTCTGAGCAACCCATGACTTGGAATATCTCTCCATTCGTCTCTAGCCACAATAATGCTCTCTCGGGCTCCCCGGTCCCGTCATATGGCTTGGCGCCTAACTTGCGGGCGCGCTCTATAGTCACTCCTATCTCCCGCGGCTGCTGAAGGGCCACTGCTAGCATCTAAGCCATCTGCTCCATCTGCCTTGGAATAGGTCTTGGGGCAGGCTCTGATCGGACGGATTGTGATGGCCCTGGTTGTGAAGAACTCGCTGGCACGTTGACGGACTCGTCAACATGCTCATCCTACGGTAGGGGTGCCTCTGCGGTAGCCTGCCTCGTCCTGGGACGATCTCGCCGCTGCATATCTCTATAATTTTCAAATAATCATAACTCAAGTTAGAACGTTTATAAAGCATGATCATTTCTGTACTCATGCAATGTTCAATCTGAATTTCTATAACTCATCTCATTTCATATAATGCTCTACTTAGATCATATAACTTGTGCTTTAACTTATACAATCAATGAAAGCATAACTCATAAAATCTTTAAAAGATGAATGCATATATAATAGCCTCATGCCTCATACATACTCAAGCATCACTAACGCATACTTTATGTGAAAATAACTCAAACTTTTCTCTTAAAACTTTATCTCAACTTAACGAGAATCGGGCTCTGATACCAACTTGAAATGACCCTTTCCAGACCTTCTCTAGGCTCTCGTCTGGAGGATCTTGCCGGGCACTTCAACGGACTTCCTGAACCCGACTTGTCGAATTGAAGAAACCCGAGAAACGAACCCCTAACTTTCTTAGCCGGTTTACTCGTTTAAACTTAAAAACTTGGTTTTCTTAAAAACAGTTGGGAGTGATAGAATTTTTCGCGATTTCTTTTAAAAATAATTTTATAAAAATTTTGGCAGCATAACAGCTGCATTTTCAACAAATCCAAAATTTACCTGTAAAGAAAATTACACTTCAACTATAATTTCATTTCCTCCCAACTTCTTTATCCACAATCATGTAATATCATCACATTTTCCACAAACATAAGCATGAATTCATACTAAATATACATATACACATCATATATATAACATACATAAATATTTACAACATATCATTCCAAGTATAAATGTCATAGTGATCATTTAATATACATCCATATGCATAATTTACACGATATGTTTTCATGACTGGTCCCACCTATAGGTATATGCAAAGAGAGTGTCGTCACCCCGACTGTCCAATGATCGCACCCAACAGAAATATATAGCTACACAACCATCAAACGCATTAGTGCAACAAAATCGTATAATATGACATGCACCAATAGATTAAACGAAAATCTTATTTATTTCCAATTCTTTCAAAATTCAATATTTTCTTTCAAAATCCCCATATATACCATCAGAGTACTCTATCCATCATGGACGATTTTAACTAACGCCAACGTGAAGCTAATACGATATCTCAACCACTACAATACAGAATTTACTGCATCGCACGTAGGGTAATAAATCTCATAACTGAGCAACTACAACGCGGAATTTTCTGCATCGCAATTGTAGTACTAAAACTCTAGGCGACTACGAGCAGAATTTACTGCATCGCCACGTAGTGCCAAACTATAAAATAACCAACTACGTGCGGAATTGTCTACATCGCAACGTAGCGCTTATACTTTCTAGTCGAATTGAACAACTACGAACGGAATTTTCTACGTCGTCTCGTAGTGCTAATCTCTCTATACTCTGAGCGACTACGGACGGAATTTTCTACATCGTCGTGTAGCGCTAAATCTCATAAACTCTTAAGACATATACATGAGTTTGTAAAACTAGATTTATTAAGTGCAAAAGCACAAAACTAACAAATTTTAGAACTTTTAAAAACTCTATTGCTTAAACTCTTTTTATGAATAACTTAGTATTGATGTAAATCATTTTATGGATTCCATAAGAACCCATATAAGCAAAACTTGAACTTTGATATTTGAAAGAGCATTTTCATTTTCATTTAGCTTTTATATACAATGTATAATATAAGGAAAAGGAATTGAATGTAAGTGTAGTACACTTACCTCGGAGCCAAGCAAATCCGCGTCAAGCGTCTTGACGAGTCTCTCGGATCTCGTGTGCTCGCTCGTCACTTGGCTTTTGGTTTATAGAAGTGAGAGGGGCTTGGGAGAGGGTTTAGAGAGGATATTTGAGGCTTGGATGGGCTGGAAAGGGGCTTTCTTCTTCCATTTTTTTCTGCTGGCCGTCCAGCACCTCTGCTGTCCTGTTTTTTTCACGTCAGTTTCTGGTCTGTTTTGTTGCTGCTGGTTGTTTCTTGTTATGCACGACCAACTGTTGTTTTTCTTCTTCTTTGCAAGCCTTCTTCTTCTCTTCTCCTTGCCGTTCACTTCTGCTCTTGGTCTTCCTCGGTTCTGCTCTGATTCACGTCTGCCTGGTTGCTGCAGCTGCTGCTGCTGTCTTCTTTTTGGTTTCACGACTTCTTCTTGTTTCTCACGTCAGCCACTCTTCTTTCTTTCCAATTTCAGCTGAATGTCACATATATATATATATAGACTTAAACTTTCAATAATTTCATTTCTTGCATTCATCTCTTCCAATTCACAAAACTCCCTCTCTTGGTTGTTTAATTTGCCACTACACCCTTCCTCTTTTATCTCTTTGATAATTTTACTTTTATTTGATTTGTTGGACTATCACTAATACTTATTTAATCACTTATTAACACTTTATTACTTATGGACATTTATGTAATAAAGTTCTAACTTTTGAATTTGTCCATATTATCAATTATATATATATATATATCTCTTATTTGTAAAAATATAATTTTACTCTTATCTAACTTTATTTTCTTTAATACGATTATCGAATAGTCCTAAATGATTATTAATTTTCGAAACGTTCCGATTTGGATAATCGTTGACTAAATTTATTCTTTTAACTCCATCCTCTAGTTTCTAACACTAGGAAGTTACAAATCAGAACTAGGAGTTTACACCCTTGATGTTTAAAGGAAATATCTGTATGTTAACATAGAGTAGAGCTTTGAGAAAGTGAAATCATGATTTGTCATGTATATATGTTACACAATGAACTAACATGTTTTAATGTCCACATCAGAACTTGAAATACAATTGTAACTTCTTTAAGTAGTAACAATTCCAAGCAAAGACACTGATTAATTTCAAACTAAATTTATGTGTGTCGATGTCGGGATTCGATCGACCCAGAGGTTCTAGACCCAGACTGTAGTTCTGATGACAAGAAGAACTCAAAGTACATGAAAACAGATAAGAATGAAAAGAGAAGAGGAAGAACAATGCAAATAAGATAGTATTTTACATGGTTCGGCAAATGTACCTACGTCCACAACATTCCTTCTTAGCAGAGTGACTGTATTTTTCTCACTAGTTCCAACATTTTTTTAATATAAAGAATTTCACCCCTATTTATAGAGTGTGGATTTACAAGTTGAGTGTGGTACACATTAAGAAATGAATTATTACATCAATTGCTCTTCCATAATGAATTATTATATTAACTGCTCTTTCAGAGCAATAATTACATTAACTGCTCTGCTGTAGCAATCATTACATTTAACTGCTCCTTTGAATGGCCTGACACGAGCTCGATGAGCTGACATATCGCTCTTGCGAGCTTAAGGTAAATCAAAGGAGATTTGGTTTAAGTTGCGAGCTCGAGAAAGAGAAAGTAGCGTGCTCAATACAGCAACCTGAACACTGAATTTTTTGGGCCTTTTACCATTGGATCGACTTGTTGGGTTTTTACCAGCTCATCTATGCAGTCCGAAATATACTCATAACAATGTGATTTAAGTGAAATATTTAGTAGAATTTCAAAGTTACCTCAAACATTATTAGCCAAGGAACTGCTCCCCTTCCAATTGAAAAACTTGATATAGATCTGATTTCATTGTCAAAGATAACAATTATGTATCATTGACTAAGAGAAAGTTCTTGTTCAATTATAGTATAAAAGACATAATGTGAGAAAATAGACGATCGCGAAATAATAAATAAAAAGTACATGAAAATGTAAATAAAAAGGTACAAAAATTTTTCGTAGTTTAGTGAACAATATGATCCCTTAATATATAGAGCATACCAATATAATTTGTCACTATCAAGCGGCTATTTATGATAGTGAAGCACATATATTCTTAATTTTGGCTCTATATCTTTTCTATCTCTCGTAGAAATGCTAAAATACAACATGTTAAAATGCTAAAAACCATTTGATGTAAAAGTGTAACTTCACAATAATAAGTTCTACTCGGCAATTTTACTCGTTCAATCGTCAAAATCCAAGACATTAAGTTGAATATCAAATTATCCCATACATAAACAATGTTCAGTCACCAGCACGCCACAACGGCCATTATTGGCACCCACTCAAGCAATAAACTATGGCCCTGATTGCAAAAATCATAAAATGAGTGTAGAACATATTAAAATGAACAACGCGATATTTTCAGATATTGCAGTAATTTAAAGTTTTACCTTGAGAAAGAAAGAAGCTCCTGCTAAGAAGGAACCAAAAAATGTACCACAAGCAGAAAATCTGTATTTGCATAAGCATATGCATATTCAACATTCATTACAATGTTTTCCTTTGTATCATTCCTTTAACTTTTGTACTGAAAAAAGAAGTACTATTGAAAACACGAATAAGTACTATCATTAGTGGTTTTCTACCGGACTTGTCCATCAATATGGCTCCTACTAAAGTTATTGGAACCTAAACACAAGCATAAGCCCATTGTTCGGGCTTCGCCATAAGAAAATCCTGCAAATTTCATAAATTTAATTTCAGTGAGACCAGAAATATGTAGCATTATAAGGTGTACATGTGTATATAAGCCATAGTTTACCAGCTTGTACAAAAACTTCTCTTGCATAGAGGTTTATTCCATTAATTCAAATAAATTGTTGGAATACCATCAGCATCACCCCAATCTAGACAACAACATCAAGAAGTTAGCAAATATGAGGAAAATATGAAAAATTTTGGGAGTATATTAACACAATAAGTTAACTACAAGCATGAAGCGGATATATTTACTGTTCAACAAATCCTGAATTCCTGCTTTCGAGATGCTTTGAGCAGTTTGGATAGAAACCTGTAAAGAAACAAAGAGACTTACTAGTTTTCCAAGAACATCAAATTACTGGAGACTTAATGGATGTAGCTGTAGTTCTCTTACTTGGATTTTTTTTTTTCTTCGTTTGTTAATTTTGCCGTAAAATCAAATTTTAAGGTGCAAAAATGAAATATTCTAACACTCGCAAGTCGTCTAGGGACTCAGGAACGAAAAATAGACCCACAAGCCATACAATGCATGGTACAAGTCCTACAAATCAAAAACAACATGCAATTAGTCCTTCATTGTTGTGTCTACAAAACAAATTTAAATAGAACTTAAGAACTGAAAATTTTGCTAGTCAAAGCCAGAATTTTCCACGAAATCATGGTTCCTAACAACATTAATGTTGATGATCCAACAACAATCATTAATTGATTCAATGTTGTGAGTCCGCGTAAATTCATTGGTGTTATTTCGGCTATGGATATCAAAACCTATTCATTAAAATTCCTAAATCTTGTTAGACTTTCAAAAATCATCATGTGTATGCGACAAACATACATAATTGATGGTCCATTCTTTTATAATTACCACATAAGAGAAAACCCCAATACTATATCCGGTGAAAAGTCTTCCAATATCAATTGACATAGCTCCTGAATCAAAATCATCAAAGCAACTAAATAGCAACTATAATAACAAAATGTTAGCTAAATTTTTGCTAAAATAACCCCCCCCCCCCCCCCCCCCCCCAAAAAAAAAAAAAAAAAAACTATTATAGCTAGCAACTTTTAACCAAACATTCCAACCATCCTCTCTATTTTATCTAAATATTAAGATTAGAACTAATTGCACGACATCACCCCTGAGACATACGTTTATTTACTAAAAGGGCTTTTTGGTCATACTAATTAAAATAGTTAGTCAGCGGTTAAATTTAACAGTGTTGACTAATAGAGTAGGGCTTGGTGTAATTTAAAGATAAATATATTTTCATCTAATTAAAAGCATACATCAAAAGAGTTTCGTGCAATTGATTCTTAACATTAAAATAATAGGAAAGAAAATTTGGTAAGGATTTTTTTACTATATATATATATATATATATAAAGTTATGGTGCTTTATTTTTTACAAAATAGCTGACAATTTGGAGATCGGATGGAATCCATAAAATGTCATATCTCTAGTTATTTTTACTAAAGACAATAGATATCAAATATGGCAGGACCTACATGTCGTGAGAAACCAAAATCTTCAATAAGTACCTGACATAAGTAGACTACTAGCCATCCAGCAATGCAAACACAAGATGACGGTCTCATAGCCTGCGTCGATCAAAATATTAAAACCAATTCAAGGAAATCTGAAAGCAAAATTTACCATAAAGAGTTCCTTAATAATGACGACATAACTACCCCTTTTCGATCGAGGGTGTCTGTAATCTTGCCACTTGTCACAGCACTAAACATTGCTCCAAGTGTCAAAATTGAATCAAATGTGGAGAACTAGTGATCATTTGAAGAAAATTAGTGCAACGTTTAACAAAGATAATAAGTATTGAAGAAGAAGAAGAGGAAATTGAAAATTAACCTCAGCCAGAGATAGATTAAGATCTTCAATGATAGCAGACTGTGTGGGTGCTGAATATCCCACCTGCCAAAAGAATAATAATTTGTGCGAAGGTGCTCTAATTAGTAGCAAGACAGACTATTATAGCAGTTAATCATAAATATATATAAATAGATATCCCTTTTCATCAACTTCTTTATCATCTCCACATTCAACAATTTTCCCTTCTTGAATGAATGGTATCTCCAAATCTGCAAGATTAACAATCTCTCCTTCTACATCCTTGTGATGCCAGATTGCCATTCACTTTTTCCACTTCTTTATAATCACTCAAAACAATATTATAGAGAAGAATTTATATAGCTAATGGTAAGCGAACAAAGGACTCAACTAAGCCTTGCATGCGAATGGTGTTTTTCTTTTGGGGGTATTCATACTAGATGTTGCATCAACAAGCGCCTACTTGCAAGATATTTACAACAGAAATTTGTCTACTTCTTCATGATTGGACAATGAATAATATTATAGACCTGTTTTATATACAGTTATATTCGTGTGGATAAAAGCTGTCACTGATTGTACGTGTATCAGTAGAGGTTCTTTTGTTCCAATCTCTGTCTAGATTGGAACAAAAATTGACTAGATTCCACGTGGTATTCTGTCTGTTAATGCAAGAAATTGATTGGATTTTATGTGGGCCAATGATTAGAAGAAGAGATAATTTCATTTCGACCCTGTTTTTCTCCTAATCATAGATGACTGGTACTAGTTTTGAATTTTATCATAAACTCTCCCTTGTTAATGATATTAATCATATTATAAGAGTAAGATATTCTAGTATTTTATATTATAAAAACATATGCCGGTATGTACATACCTTAAATTTTAGTAAGTTTTACATTAAATAAAAAGTAGGTCACCAAGATGATAGTAGACGTTTATTAATTTATTATTATTATTATTTTTTAAATAGGTAGTAGATATTTGTAGTGGCCAAAAATTTAGGGCCAAAATATAAGTCCAAAACATGTTAAGGCAGCCTGACCTAACATGTCCGCCTATATCAATCCATGGCCTAAGCGCAAATGTTGGTTGAGCAACCCAAGATAGATTGGATGGGCCAAAGCCTATGTCAACCTTAGTAGGTTGAATCATAAGCAGTAACATGGTTCAACTCACGTTTTATTTCAATGGGTTAGCCCTAGATTTTTTTAAATGGATAGGCCCAAAGGTCCGATCAATAACCTAGCTCATAGTCCAATTGATGAGGCTTATATAATAGTAGGCCCAAGAGCCTACCTTTCTATTCCAATCATGACACAATCGACCTTAATAACATTTAGGAATCTTTCCTAAATGGAAAAAGAAAGGTTGAATAGAATACTAACATATTGATACCGAATTTAGCAATAACCTAAATCACTTTTAGGTTCTTAGGACTCAACCTCCTTAGTCTATTCAAACAAGGAAAATACCCCAACATTGTAGGATCATCTTGCCTATATAAAGAGCCTCAACCTCATGGCAAGGACACATAATTTTCTTACAAAAGAGCTATTGCTTACAGATGCTCTACCGGAATTCTCCCAAAGACCCTATTCCAGTTAATTCACAGGTCAGACTATGACGGTCTACTGCCTCCACCATCCTCCGGCATGGTTTCTTTCTCATCGGCTCAACGACACTCTGTGGTGCCATTATCATTGACCCCGATCAACAATTCTTCTAGTGCCATTGTTCCTATGCCGAATCGTCACCTTAGGCATTTGACTACACTGTGATCTAGCTATGTCATTGTCTCAAGCCATTATCAACACCAATTATTTCTAGTCGACCACCATTGGTTGATATTTGCTATTTACTACTTTCTTTTACATTATTTGTTTGTGCGGTTTATTGACTTAAATGTCGAAGTGTCTTTGGCTGACACCAAACCAATGTCAAAATCGCTCTCGCTCTTTCTTGTTTAGTTTGTGCAGGATACAGATAGTTAGGTTCCAAGAAAGTTGACAAGCAAGGCTTGTTCCATATCAGCATATTATAGTTCGACCTTAGTACAATTTAGCTCCATCTTTGGGGAACTTGGCAACTTGTTCTAGATCGAACTAACTAACTACCTAAGCATGTTACCATGTCAGGTGATCAATCCATCAAGGGTAGGCTCTTTACCATGATTGATTAGATGACATCGTACAGTGAACAGTTGAAGAAGCTCTAAGACAAGAATCTCACGATGCTGACTGAGAAGAGGTAATTCACGTCCAAAATGTGAAACTATGTCACGAAATTGAATAACTAACTAATTTGAATGCAAATATGGATCGACTTAATGAGACCGAGCCCTTAGGCGTCGATAGGAAAGCCCTTCCAACTACTAGTAAGTCAGTCTCTAAATCCCAAAGCAGGCTAACTCGATAGACCGATCCACTAATAATGAACTTTAATGTCACT
This sequence comes from Litchi chinensis, assembly GCA_019925255.1. Lineage (NCBI taxonomy): Eukaryota > Viridiplantae > Streptophyta > Magnoliopsida > Sapindales > Sapindaceae > Litchi > Litchi chinensis. The sequence goes on from CM034469.1 coordinate 633,075, forward strand.
AAATTCGAAGACGCTCCAGATGTTAAAGCCAACTTGGGACATACCGATAACATACCCAAACTAAGATGTAAAGTGACGATTGATAGGTAGACAAGTGTCGACTTACTACTTAAGAACTAACCCCATGGTGCATAAGTCCAAGAAGTCAGAAGGCTTGTTGAGCCAGCGCCACACGCACTATCAAATAAGCTTATGGAACTGGAAGCACTAATCAATTGAATTCCTAGAGTACCAATACCTTTTCAAAAGAGTGCTTTAACATGCTTCGTTGATTCACTATTCGCAGACCCTATTGTAATAGTGGAGATGGTAAGAAAGTTTACACTATCTCATATCAAGATGTATGATGGAATGACGGACTTGAATGAACACATTGCTTATACAAGCAATGTGTTCACAGTTGCCATTCCAAAAGATCATGTTCACAGTTGCCATTCCAAAAGATCAAAAATTATCAACTAATATATTTTTCAAAACAATTTCAATTTTCAGATTCTTGATGTAACCACTTATTTATTAAGCAAATCGATAACTATATGATGGACTTGGAATCTAGAAAACGTGATTGCAGTTGACATTTGTTATATGCAATTTCCGGACTCACTAAATGGGTTGGTAAAAGCCTGATAAAAGTCCATTAAGTCAACTTAATGCAAAGGCCCAGCAAACAAGGCCCATTAAGTCAGCCCAATAAGATCACCTAGAGGCCAAAGCCCAATTATTAATCTCAAGCCCAGCGAGCTCTACAACTCGTCCTAGCAAGCTTTTCAGCTCGCGTCAGTGAGCTCGCCTCAGCCTGGTTGAATTGTACAATTTGTTCTATGCACAGCTCGCTCATCAGCGAGGTCCAGTTCGAGGTCGCTCAAGACAGTGAACAGTTCACCTAGTGGACAGTTAATACAATATCTTATAGAACAGGCAGTTACCTAATCTGATTGTGATTCTCTCACCAGATATAGAAGTTAATTCAAATTCGAATTCAGTCAACAATTATCCTGAGATATTTGGAGCAGTTTCCTGATTTTATTCTCACTGTTTAGGAAGTGTAATTAATTCATGATTCTCTTTCTATTTTATTGTTATCAGATTTGCATTGTCTCTCCCCCTATAAATAGGGGTTAAAACCATTGTAAAAGGGACGACATAATTAATATTATATTGTCACTCTGCAGATTTTAGAGAGACAACCGTGGACGTAGACGCACTCCTTGAACCACGTTAAAAACCCTGTGCTTTCTTGTTTTGTGATTGGTTCTTTGTTGTCTTCTTCTTGGTTTTTGTGCTTTCTCACATTGATTGCAGGTATTGAACATTGAATTCTCGTCGACTGGATTTCAACGTCGACATTTTGGCGCTAGAAAAAGGGTCCAACTGCAATCTTTTCTATCTCAGTTCATCGATTTATGATAACATGGCAAGAACCAGACAAACCAAGTATGTGTGATCACAGGCTGACCAGGCAGAGAGCCTGACAGGACCCTTCCCAAACCTTATTTAGGCTTTTGTTTGGAGGATCCTGCCGGGCATTTCAACAGACTCATCGAACCCGACTCGTCGGATCGAAGAAATCCGAGAAGCGAACCCTAACTTTTTTAGCCGGTTTACTCGTTTAAAACTTAGTAATTTGGTTTTCTTAAAAACAGTTGGGAGTGATAAAATTTTTCGCAATTTCTTTTCAAAATTCATTTCTAAAATTTTCGGCATCATAACGACTGTATTTTTTATAAAACCAAAATTTACCTGTGAGTAAACAAACACTTTGACTATAATCTCAATTTCCTCCCAACTTCGTTATTCACAAACAATATTTATCATCACATTTTCATCACAAATAAGCATGAAGTCATGTTGAAATGTACATGTATATACATCATATGTAAAATGCATAATATTTACAAATATGCAATTCTCAAATACAATGGTCATAGTTATCACATAATCTACATCTATATACACAAGAATTCACATCATCACATTCCACGAGTCGCCCACCTATATATATACAACAAAATGACGTCGTCCTGTCGTCCTACGGCGGTGCCCAAGAATATGAGTGAACTATACAACTATCAAACGCGTTAGTGCAACACAATCAAATAATATAACATGCTTCAAAGTAATAAACTGAAATCTTATATATTTTCGTTACATTCAAAATTTCAATAGTTTCTTTTAAAATTTCCATGTATATCCTTGGAATGCTCTATCCATCATGGACGATTTTGACTAACGCCAACGTGAAGCTAATACGATATCTCAACCACTACGATACGGGATTTACTGCATCGTACGTAGGGTGATAAATCTTCTCACTGAGCAACTACAAAGCGGAATTTTTTACATCACAATTGTAGTGCTAACTCTAGGTGACTACGAGCGGAATTTACTGCATCGCTACGTAACGCTAACTATCAAATATCTAACTACGTGTAGAATTATCTGCATCGCAACGTAGCGCAGACTTTTCTATAATCTGGGCGACTACGGACGGAATTTTCTACGTCGTCACATAGCGCTAAATCTTATAAGCTTCTTAAGGCATATACATGGGTTTTTAGAATCAACTTATCAAGTGCAAAAGCACAAAATTCTCTAGTTTTGGAGTTTCTAAAAACTCTCTCATTTCACTCTTTCTAAAGCAATTTAACATTGATTTCAATTACTTTATGGATTCCATAGGAACCCATATACTCAAACTTTAACTTTAATGTTGAGAAATCATTTTCATTCTCATTTAATACTTAGATACAATATTTATTACAAACAACCAAGAATTGACATAGAATTAGAAACAATTATAAGTGGCGAACCACTTACCTCGGAGCCGCGTCAAACGTCTTGACAAGTCTCTCGGACCTTGTGTGCTCGCTCGTCACCTACATGATAATTTCTCATTATTACTTGTGACAATCTAAATTCTCAACTATAAGTTAATAATCTCAACTAAGACCCTTTTTCTATATATAACCTTCTAACTTGTTTCTAACTCAATCGAGACTCTCTAATTCCGATTTCTTCACAAAATTTTCAGTTTTGGACCTTTAGGAATACCCCCACATAGTCCGTATAGTTGTTAGAGGCCCGAAACGAAAAATCAAATTTTAAGCTCAAATGATAGCCCATAACAGAATGCGTAACAGCACACTACTCGAGGCTCCGTTTTCTTTCGTTCTTTTTCCTACGATTCACTTATCTCACATTCCGGTCACACATGTCAAATTTCGTTGAAAAATTTTATCGTTTGCTAGGTCAAATTTAAGGAAAACGCCATTTTTCGGGCACTTTTAGTGCATATTTTGTGCATTTTTTTCGTTTCGGATTAGCAATGCTAGTTTTTCTTTCATATCTAAGCTTCATTTACCTAATTATGATCAACTAAACTCATTTGAAGCAATAAAAATTGCATTCATATAGTTATTTTACTTCTCAGAGCTCTAACGACACCATTTTACACATAACTTGCGCAATTTTTATCGGATTCGATCCGTTTCAAAACTTATGTTTTTCTATGACTCCTAGACATCATTTGAGGTGTAAAACACCCCCATATATGTCAGACTTGGTCAGGTTTTCTCTAGCTCAAAATTTCAGCTCGGGTTTCATAAAAATTGTCAAAACTAGCTCTTTGATCTCTACATGCTTTCTTATGTTTTTCTAATCCTTTTCATGCCAAATTTTGAGTTCAAAACCACTTAATTTCAGAGCTTATCTACTGCTCTTCAAGTCTTTAGCACACACACAAACTTAACTTTGTCATTCAAATACTCAAAATTCACTCACACTTTTCATCAACTAGTTGGAGTGTATGAGAGCTGATTTTGTTTTCACTTAAATCAAGTGTGTAGCAGCCCTTAATTATAGCCCTAAGCTATCATTTACATACAACAACATGTTATTTAAAGCTCATCATCATCTAGTTAGGGTTCCACACTTAATTGAAGTGTAGAACACCAACACAACACAAAACAATTTTCTGCACCAAAAATTTCAGCAGCCTACTGCAGTTTTCAGCAAAAGAATGAGAAGATAATATGATATCTTACTTGATCCTTGGTTTAGAGGAGTGAAAGGACTTAGAAAAGGGTTTAGAGAAGAAGATTTGAGGTTCAGAAGGGCTGGATGGGCTCTTCTTCTTCCACTTTTCCTTGCTGCCGTCCAGACCTCTGCAGAGCTGTCTTCACTTTTCTGGTTTGCTTCTGCTGCTGCTGCTGGTTGTTTCCTCTTGTGCACGACCAGCTGCTCTTGTTTTGCTTTTGATTGCTCCTTCTTTTCGTGCATTCTTCCTCTCTTCTTGGTTTTCTTCAGTTCTGCTCTGGTCTCTCTCGGTTCTGCACGTTTCTGGTCGCTGCAGCTGTGCTGCTGTCTTTGGTTCACGGTTTCAGCTTGTTTCATGACTGATTGCTTCTTGTTTGCTGAAAAAAATATCAGCTAAGTGTGGTATTTATAGATTCCACCTTTCAAGAATTGCATTTCTTGCATCCATATCTTCTAATTCACAAAACTCCCTCTCTTGTTTGCTTAATTCTCCATTACACCCTTCCTCTTTTATTCCTTTGATAATATTTGCTTCTAATTGATTGGTTGAACTATTACTAACACTTATTTAATCACTTAGTAATACTTTATTACTTATGGATATTTATGTAATAAAGTTCTAACTTTTGGATTTGTCCACATTGTCAATTATATATATCTCTTATTTGTAAACATATAATTTTACTCTTATCTACTTTTATAGTTGACGAATTTCGGCGTCAATCTTCACTTAATTAATCACTTATCCTACTTCTCAAATTTGAGAATTCTCACTTGTGCACTTGTTTATATTGTTATATTTAATTTGTCCCTTATTTGTGGATAAGTTATTTTACTCTTCATTGATCTTTTTCTTTACTAAACTTATTGCGATGTACTTCTAGAATGAGCGTTCGCTCTTCGACGAATCGCTTTAGACTAATACTACCTAGATTTATTTACTAGTTTTATTATTTAAACTTGCTAACATAGCTTCTAACGTTATTGCGTTACAATTTGAGACTAGGGGTTTACAGAGCCAGCCCAGTCACCATCAGCATGATGTGCAGCAGGTGGAAGGTACACTAATGCATGCGGCAGGTATGTCGTATGGTCAGATAGTTGGTGGTGCAGCAAACATACCGCCTTTGTCTCCCCATCAACCAGTTCCAATCGCCCCAACAGTGGATGAGCAATAGGTGTGGTATCAGAAACAAGAGGCACTGGAGAACACAGTCAGACAGCTCACAGAAGCCGTCAACATGTTGGTGCAGGCTCAGGTACAGAACGTACCTAGGGTTGAGGTTCAGGCACCAAGGCACGTGCCCTAGTAGCATGAAGCATTGCAGGTGCCCGAAAGGCCAGTAAGGGAAATCTCTCGACCTGCCGGCTTAGTTCATTCCTCTACTGCACGCTCTAGAGCTGGAGCCCACCCTGTCCGCAAAGAAAGGGAAGTCGCTCTCCCAGCTAGCCTGGTAGTAAGGTTGATTCAGGATGGGCGCCAACTGGTAAAAGTTGGGCACGATAGACCTCGAACTGAAGCTCGGCGTGTAAACGAAGTGGATGAGCAGCTCGCGAGGTCCTATCAGCCTGGAGGCTCGTTGGAAGGGCACGAGAGATATGATCCAGAGCACCCTTCCCCAGGTCGCGACCACAGAAGGAGATATGAGCTCCGAGACTCGCAGGTAGAAGAACTCCTCTAGAGGGTCCAGTAGTTAGAAGCGCGACCTGGAGCCCCGGAACAGCGTGGGTACTACGGGGAAAGGACCCTATTTACAAAGGAGATTGAGATGCAGCCTCTCCCTCCGAGGTTCAAAATGCCAAATATTCAGCAGTACAATGAGGACAGTGATCTCTATGATCATCTAGATGCTTTTAACGTCCAGATGGACCTGCAGACAGGTAATCCAATGGTGAAGTGCCATGTATTCCCAGCTACTTTGGGGGACATTCCAAGGACATGGTTCAAGAATCTCCCAGTTCGCAGCATAGGTAGTTGGGAAGAATGTCAGCAGAAGTTCGTTAGCCAGTACAGGGCATTGAGAAGGCAGCTCGCTCCATCCTGCCACCTAGCTACTATCTTCCAGCGTCAGGGTGAGTCGTTGAAGGAATATATCACCAGGTTTAGATGCGAGGTTGTGAATGTTGAGAATCCATCAGACGAGAGTATATTGACAGCGATCTCAACTGGGTTGCGCAAGGATGGAAAACTGTATGAGAGCATTTATAAGTCCCCAGGGAAGGATCTGGGAGAGTTCTATGAGCGGGCTACAAAGGAGATTAGATGGGAGGAATCCTCCGGCCCGAAGAAGCCTAACCAGAAGAATGAAGCGGGCAGTTCCAGTCAGACGAAGAAAAGAAATAATGGCAGGAATGACGAAGGTAGAAATAGTGGCTCGAATAATCAAATTGCTAAAAGAACAAGGAGAGAGCCAAGGAATGAGCGACCTCAGCGTCAAGGTCGTTATGGAGGATACAGCGTCCTGACGGATTCTTCGGACAAGATTTTTACAGCATAGAGGAACAGGGAAGACTTTGGGAAGCCTTACCCTTTAAGAGCTCCTGTTCAACACAGAGATCGGAGCAAGTTTTGTGCTTATCATAATGAGGTCGGGCACAATATTTCAGATTGTTGGGCGTTGAAAGACGCCATTGAAAAATTAATCAGGAGAGGTCGCTTGAGAGACTATGTGGCAAGACCTGCTGACTCGCGACCTCATCAAGAAAGACCTTATCCACAACAGCCAGCACAGCAGCAGCCCCAACGAGCTCCCGAGCCAGAACATGAGCCTGCGATAAGAACAATTTTTACAATTCATGGTAGCCCTCATATCGCATGTACTTCAAACAGGTCGCACGAGAGGTACGTCCGAGAAGCGAATCACACCTTTCAAGTCAGTGGGTCAGAGGGACCTGCTAAGAAAGCCAAAACGACCTCGGATGAAATTGTGTTCATAGATGAGGATGCTAGAGGAGTGATTTGGCCTTACAATGATGCGCTAGTCATCCGGGCTAAGATCAGCAATATGGAAGTGCGACGCATCATGATTGATACTAGGAGCTAGATGAATGTGATGTACATTAGTTGTTTTGAGCAAATGGGGCTAGGAGAGGAGCAACTAAGACCATCCCTAGAGCCTCTTTATGGTTTCATGGAAGATGTTATTGTACCAGTGGGTCAGATCAAATTGCCACTTACTCTGGGGGAAGCAGGTCGTCAAGCTACAGTGTTGGCAGATTTTCTGATAATTGATTGCCCATTAGCATACAACGTGGTCCTGGGAAGATCTGCTATGAACGAGTTGGATATGGTTACTTCAACCAGGACCCTTACAGTTAAATTCCCAACTTCTAATAGCATTGGATGTATTCGAGGAGAGCATCACTTAACAAGACGCTGCTATGAAGATGTTGTTAAGATGGATGTGAGAGGAAAGAAAGTTAAATTGGTTTTGGGGGGCGAGCCATGACCTATGACAGAGAAAGGAGTCAGCCAAGACCTGGACCCTCGCGAGGTAGATGCAGACCGAGCTACTGGGCCAGTCGAAGAATTGGAAGATGTTCAAGTTAGCGAAGCGAATCCAGAAAGGTGTCTGAAGTTGGGAAGAAGTTTAGCTCCAGAACTGAGAACCTAGCTCGCTGACTTCTTGAAGGCAAACTTGGATGTGTTCGCGTGGAATCACGAAGACATGGTGGGGATAGATCCCAATGTGATGTCACACAGGTTGAACATTGATCCTTACCACAAGCCAGTTCGTCAAAAGAGAAGGGCAATGACAGGGGAGCGCTACTTAGCGCTGAAGGAAGAGGTAGATAAGCTGCTGGCCAACAAGTTTATCCGAGAAGCTTAGTACCCGACCTGGGTCGCAAAACCCGTGCTGGTGAAGAAAAAGAACGGGAAGTAGAGAACTTGCATTAACTTCACTGATTTAAATAAGACGTGCCCTAAAGATAGTTTTCCCCAGCTGAGGATAGATCAGCTCGTGGATACAACTGCTAGCCACGAGCTCTTGAGTTTTATGGATGCATACTCGAGTTATAATCAAATCCCAATGAATCCCGAGGATGAAGAGCACACCTCATTTATGACTGATCGCGGCTTGTATTGCTACAAAGTGATGCCCTTCGATTTGAAAAATGCAGGAGCGACCTACCAACGCTTGGTAAACATGATGTTTGAAGAGCAGATCGGAAAGACCATGGAGGTCTATGTTGATGATATGTTAGTAAAGTCCAAGTAGATAGGTGATCATGTATGCGACTTGGGAGAGATGTTTCAGATTTTGAGGAGCTATCAGATGAAGCTGAATCCACACAAATGTGCGTTCGGGGTAGCTTCTGGGAAGTTTCTTGGCTTCATGGTAAACGGTAGAGGCATTGAGGCCAACCCTAAGAAGATCAAGGCACTGATTGATATGAGGTCGCCTACCAGAGTGAAAGATGTGCAAAGCCTGAATGGCCAGGTCACAGCACTCAACATGTTCATCTCGAAAGCTACAGATAAGTGCATCCCATTCTTTGATATCTTGAAGAAGGCAAAAAGCTTCGAGTGGACCGAGCAATGTGAAGTTGCCTTCCAACAGTTGAAAGAATACATGGGGCGAGCTTCACTCCTTTCTAAGCCCAAAGAAGGAGAAAAACTAATTCTGTACTTGGGGGTATCTAAACAAGCTCTAAGTGCTGCACTGATGAGGGAAGAGGAGAAGACACAGCTTCTAGTGTATTATGTAAGTAAAATGCTGCAAGATGCTGAAACCAGGTACTCACAAATGGAGAAGCTCTCTTACTGTCTGGTGATCACATCAAGGAAGCTGTGACCTTACTTTCAAGCTCATACGATTGAAGTCCTCACCCAGTATCCATTAAAGCAAGTTCTATAGAAAGCGGACACCTTAGGTCGCCTGTTAAAGTGGGCAGTAGAGCTCGCACAGTTTGATATACAATACAAGCCGAGGACGGCTATCAAAGCTCAAGCTTTGACTGATTTCATTGCAGAGTTTACAGGGCCTGTGGATGATGAAGCTGAATCTTCTGAAGGTCCGACTTGAGAGCTTTATATTAATGGGTCATCTAGCGAGCAGAGGGTTGGAGTTGGAATTTTACTAATTGTCCTGAAGGCCACAAGATTCTTTGTGCTTTAAGGTTTGGTTTCCAGGCTACAAACAATGAAGCTGAATATGAAACGCTGCTCGCAGGTTTGCGTTTAGCTAGAGAGATGCGAGCTGAACGGCTAAGGGTTTTTAGTGACTCGCAGCTCGTGGTTTGCTACATTCTGGGGGAGTACCAGACCAAAGGGCCAAAAATGGCATTGTACCTCCAGAAGGTTCATGAAATGTTGGGTTCTTTTCAGAAGTATGAAGTGAAGCAGATTCCGCGAGCTCAGAACGCACATGCAGATGCTTTAGCTCGCTTGGCAACCACTCGAGATGCAGATTTTCTTGGGGCGATCCCAGTAGAGTTCCTACCAACTCCAAGTACGGAAGAGAAGAATTCAGTGATGGCCATAACTGTGCAGCCTAATTCCTAGATGGGCCTATTTTGAATTATCTGTAAGATGGGAAGCTGGAAGCATGGCGCTTACAAGCTAGAGCGGCCAGATATTGCATCTACGATGATGTTTTGTACAAGAAGGGGTTTTCAGCCCTACTTTTGAGATGCATAGATGGCCAAGATTGTGAGACAGTAATGAGGCAAATACATGAAAGCCATTGTGGAAACCATGCTGGGGGGCTGTCTTTAGCTCAAAAGGTACTTCGTCAGGGTTTCTATTGGCCTACCATGAAGCAGGATGCCATCGACTTAGTTAAGAAATGTGACAAACGTCAGAGGTTCGCCTAAGTCCTGCGAGCTCCACCAGCTTATCTCCAACAAATGGTGAGCCTGTGACCCTTTGCAATTTGGGGGATGGATTTAATCGGGCCTCTGCCAATGGCTCGTGGAAGATACAAGTATACTGTGTTCGTTGTTGATTACTTCACTAAGTGGGCAGAAGCAAAGGAGTTGGCAAAAATTTTCACTACAAAGATTGAAACTTTTGTGTGGAATAATATTATTTGCAGATTCGGAGTCCCACAGCAGATCGTGACTGACAATGCGACCCAATTCACTAGTGACCAGTTTCTCAGGTTCTACAACGACCTTAAGATCGTTAAAAGCTTCTCAGCAGTAGACCATCCACAAGCCAATGGCCAAGTTGAAGCTATGAACAAGATTATCAAGCAGACACTAAAAATGAAACTGGAAGCGAAGAAAGGAGCGTGGGTAGACGAGCTTCAGAAGGTATTATGGGCTTACAAAACCACAGCTCGCAGCACTACTGGCGAGACACCCTTCTCAATGGTATATGGATTTGAGGCCATGATCCCAGCGGAATTAGAAGTCACCTCGCAGCGAAGAGCGACCTTCAATCCAAATGACAATGACCAATTACTTGCGGCAAGCACGAACTTGCTTGAAGAAGTCAGGGAAACAGCCAGGTTGAAAATAACTATTTATCAACAAAGAATTGCGAGGTACTATAACAAGAATGCTCGAATCCGCAACTTCAATGTGGGAGATTTGGTACTACGCCTCATTATATTTGGAGTTCGCAAACACAATGATGGGTCCTTAGGCCTAAATTAGAAAGGACCTTATATCATCAAGGCAAACTTGGGAAATGGAGCTTATCATCTGACCAACATGAATGGAGCTGAGGTCCCTCGAGCTTAGAATGCCGAACATCTTTGACCGTATTATCAGTAACTTTATTTGTTACCCATAATTCAATTTTATTATAGAGAATGAAAGCTCCATTTTCCCTCATGATATGCATTAATTCACCGAGTTAACAGGCTCCATGCTGATTAGCTCGCTGCTCGCTATGAAAATAAAGAGCCTAAAAAGCAGGTACGGTTGAGTACCCCTGCATAGCTCGTTAAAAAGAAAAGAGTCTAAAAAGCAGACGAAGTTACGTACCCCTGCATAGCTCGCTAAAAAGAAAAGAGCCTAAAAAACAGACGAGGTTAAGTACCCCTGCATAGCTCGCTAAAAGAAAATAGCCTAAAAAGTAGTGTGGCTAAGTACCCCTGCATAGCTCACTAAAAAATAAAGAGCCTAAAAAGCAGTGTGGCTATGTGCTCCTGCATAGCTCGCTAAAAAATAAAGAGCCTAAAAAGCAGGTGTGGCTATGTGCCCCTACATAGCTCACTAAAAAATAAAGAGCCTAAAAAGCAGGTATGGCTATGTGCCCCTGCATAGCTCGCTAAAAAACAAAGAGCCTAAAAAGTAGGTGTGGTTATGTACCCCTGCATAGCTCGCTAAAAATAAAAAGCCTAAAAAGTAGGTGTGACTATGTGCCCCTGTATAGTTCGCTAAAAATAAAGAGCCTAAAAAGCAGGTAAGGATATGTACCCCTGCATAGCTCGTCAACGTTCCAATATGGCAGAAAAGGTTCTAATCAATTGCTTATACTACAAGATTTTATTAACTGATTGAATTAGGCGATTGCTTAGTTATTATATCATATTTCGAGTAAGTTTTTAGCTCATAAGAAATTTTATGAATTATAAAATAAAGACATGCAATGTATTGCAACAAATACAATAACATAAACACATCTTATAGAGGAAATATGAAAAAATGAATTTTATTTAAGTTCAAAAATTCTCTACAAATTAAAGTTAAAAAATACAAGTGCAAAAACGAGCTCTTAGTTTCGAGTTGGAGAATCTGGCCTAGAAGATTCGAAGTCACCAACGGGCTCAATCTGAGGAGTTGTGCCAGGAGCTTGTGTCGCTAAAGGAACTTCATCAGCAGGAGATGAGGTAGTCCCATCCTTGAACTCCTCCACAGTTTGGAGTCCTTCATCGTCGAAGATAGAAAAATCCATGTCAGGATGGGACATCCATAACGTGTAAAGGAAATTATGACCTGTTCTTTCCTCAGCCTCATCTCTGGCCTCAACGACTTGCACCTCCATTTCATGAATAGATTTTTCTCTAAAAACCATCAGTTCTTCGAAGGCATCGTCTACACGGCGATTAACGACCTCAGCTTCTTGTTTCGTAGCCTCTATTCGCTGCTTTGCAGCCTCAGCTCGCTGCACTGCATCCCCTACTTGCTGCCTTAGCACTTCAGCTCTATGTTCAGCCTCTTCAGCCCATTGAGCGGCAGCTTCTGCTCTTTCAACCCATTGCTCAGCAGCCTTAGCCCTTTGCACTGTAGCATTAACTTGTTGCTCGAGCACCTCGATTCATCCTTCTGCAATCGCAGCTCGTTGCTCGGCCTCTTCAGTCCGCTGTGTTGCGGCCTGTGTCTGCTCAATCTGTTTATTGGCTAGTTCGGCTCGCTATTCAGACTGCCTCAACTCGTTCTTCACCTGGTTCAGCTCGTCCTTTAACTTGTCGCGCTCATCTTCGCAATTACGAAGCAAGCCAGTGAGGTGTGACCTGGTGGCCTCATAATCATTTTTCATTTTCAGTAGAGCTTTCTCGACAGTCTATCTAGCAATGGTCGTTGCAGCTATCTGTGCCTCATGGCCCTCCACGTATCTTGTCCCATCTCAGGTCCTCTCGGTTAAGTCTGAAATCTCCTCCCTAGCTTCCTCCAGCTCGTTTTCCAGCCTCATTATCCGATCTTCAGTGATTCTAGTCAATCTCCTTCGTTTTATTGATGCAAGGGCGGCCTGAAAATTTTACAAGTTAATATTTGATTAAATAAAGAAGCCAGAAAATAAAAGAAAAATGACTTACCAGCATAGCATGACGAGCTGCGTACTCGTCTAGGTCCATCACCCTAAGGGACCTATTCTCTAAAGCCTTTGCATGAGTCAACATAATTGTTGGCCAATTATCAAGGAAAGAAGTTAAATATCTCCCCCCAGTCCAACTTCGATGTCCGGTCTTGTTGGCGATGGAGTCCTTTCAGCCTCCAAGGCGTCAGGCTCCTCACTCCAGTAAACATGATTATGTGTAAAAAAGGTACGTCTGGACCAATTCCTTCTCCTGCTGGTGCCAACTCGAGCTACCTGGATAGTAACTTCGGATGGAGTATCCCCTTCTCCAGGATGCGAGCTGGGAACTAGAACCAGCGAAAGTTCTGCTGCTTCAGAAGGTGGCACCTCGCTGGGAGCAGCGACCTCGGGAGATTTAGCTTTGACAGGTCGCTTTGAGCGTTTCAAAGGAGTGGCTGGAGAAGTTGAGGCTTCAGCAAGTCGCTTTGATGGAGTAACTGAAGAAGTTTTAGCAGGTCGTTTCGGGGGGCCCTTCAAAAGAGGAATTTTCCTCCTCTTAGTTGGAGCTCGCCCAGAGGATAAAGTGGGGGCTGGAGGAACAGCTGTTCTAGAAGCACTGGTGAGGGACGAGCTGGAACTGGTGCCTTTTCAACAGGTGTTGGAGCTACTAGTCTGGGAACCAGACTTTTTTGGGTAAGTGGAGATGGAACCCTTGGTTGTTCGAACAGGGGAAGGAGTGGAATCTACTTGTACAACAGGAGCTTCCTGAGCGAGAGCTCCTTGAGCTCGAGCTTTCCGAACTGGAGTTGGAGCAGGAGTTTCAGTTTCCGCCTGTGAGCTAGGGGCATGAGCTGCTATATCTGCTCGCAAAGTGATGGCAGGATTTGGAGATGATCGAGGAGCAAGTGTATCCTCTTCCTCGACAGGGACTTCAAGGACAGAAGGAAGTATAGGGTCATCGTCCATACTCCCTATGTCCTCTTCAAGTCATAGTAGCGGAGAATCCTCAGGAGGAGCAAGGCCATGAGCCTGGAGAAGAGCAGTGTTAAACCTGCTGTTGATGTTCGCTTCCTTCGAGTTCGCGAGCGCCTTGAAGTTCTTTTCTCTTCGTCGCTGAAAGGAGACTCATCCACTTTCAGCTCTGCAAAGCAAAGTGTTTAAAAAAATAATAAAAAATAAAAATAAAAATAAAAATAAAAGTAAAAATTTAGCTCGCTAAAAATCCCTCTCTACATACCTGGTTGCAGAACGAAGCTAAAATTTTTGAGACCCACGAGAGAAGGGTAGGAGATAAAGAACCAGCTCGTTTTGTATTTCCCAACATTAGACTTGCCTTTCGCTTCTCCTTGGGGCAAGAGTTCTTTGTATTCCGATGGACGAGCTGTGAGGTAATAGATGTCATCTGACTTTTCCCCCTTTTTAGTGCCCAAAGCCTTAAAGCTGTAGAAGTATTGGATGATCTTCGGAGTTGGGGGAGGAAGGCCGTTTTTGAGGAAGACCAGAGCCAACGAGGTCAGCTGCGCATATGAATTTGGTGTCAACTGGAATGGCGCGAGCTTGACTGTGTTAAGGACCTCGATCAGGTAAGGATGAATGGGGAACCTTAGTCCCTGCTCGAGATGTTGGGTACTAACAACGATGTACCCCCATAGAGGATAGCAGACATGGTTTGCAGGAATGGGTATCAATGCACGACAACCCCTAGGGATGTTAAATTGAACAGCAAGTCCTACCAGATCGAAAAACTCCAATGAAGAGGAATGGTGTGCAAATGTCTAGCAAGCTTTTCTTTCCTTTCTAGCTCGTTCCCGAGCTTCATCTTGCTCATGAGCCTCCCTACTTCGAGTTGCTTCAGTACGAGCTCCGCTTGAAGACATCTGTATAAAGGAAGCATGTTCAGGTCGCAGCGAATAGATTATTAAAATGCTAAAAATTTTTCCAAGTTTCCTATTTTTCAGATCATTCATACAATAAGGGGCTCGACTTATGAAGAAACAAACTACGAGCTAATAATCTACAGATATGATCCAATAGTTAGCATGCATAACAGGCCACAAACAGTAATCAGCTCGCAAACAAGCTTGATACAGGATCAAATCAATAGAAGTTGAAAAGTCGTGTTCAACAAGAAACTCATAACAACAAAAACCAATACCAAGAACATGATGTATTCAAATCGTTCAGGCACAACAATGGCAAAATGCAAGCGCAATATGATGTAAACTAAGCAATATGAACCAAAAAACTGAAGGCTTAAAGTCAAAAGAAAGAACTTACCGTGAATCTTTGATGTAATGATGAAAAACGGCGACTGGAAGTGAATCAGTGAGATGTGCAGCAACAGAAAGTTCGATGGTTGAAGAAAGTGACAGATGAAAAGGAAAATGAAAGGGCTCCACCAGTTTATATAGTTGGATGAGCTCGAGTCCCAACTATCAGATCTGTCTGCTATGTAACCGTCATTGATCCAACGGTGTAGCGCAAGGTACGACTTTCTAATCATGTAGTCGTCAGTTGAAAGACGTGCGCATTAAATGCGCGTGTAAGGGACGTGCCAACGTCGGTTCAGTTACCTTCTGTATGATCGCCATGTGTCAGAGTTGATGAGATTGAATTTGAAAGGGCATGAAAACGGTAATTCAAGCTAGCTTACCAAAGAAGCTAACTTTTACCAGCGACCTCAAGCTCCCAGTTCGCATAACGAACTGAGAGTTGAAGGGCTGATGTTATATACAATTTCCGAACTCACCAAATGGGCTTAAAAGCTTGATAAAAGCCCATTAAGTCAACTCAATGCAAAGGCCTAGCAGACAAGACCCATTAAGTCAGCATAATAAGATCACCCAGAGGCTAAAGCCCAGTTATCAATCTCAAGCCCAGCGAGCTCTACAACTCGTCCTAGCAAGCTCTTCAGCTCGCGTCAGTGAGCTCGCCTCAGCCTAGTTGAATTGTACAGCTTGTTCTATACACAACTCGCTCATCAGCAAGGTCTAGTCGAGGTCGCTCAAGACAATGAATAGTTCACCTAGTGGACAGTTAATACAATATCTTCCAGAACAGGCAGTTACCTAATTTGATTGTGATTCTCTCACTAGATATGGAAGTTAATTCAAATTCGAATTCAGTCAACAATTATCTCGAGATATTTGGAGTAGTTTCCTGATTTTATTCTCACTGTTTAGGAAGTGTAATTAATTCATGATTCTCTTCCTATTTTATTGTTACCAGATTTGCATTGTCTCGCCCCCTATAAATAGGGGTTAAAACCATTGTAAAAGGGACGACACAATTAATATCATACTGTCACTCTACAGAATTTTAGAGAGACAGCCGTGGACGTAGGCGCACTCGCTGAACCACGTTAAAAACCCTGTGCTTTCTTGTTTTGTGATTGGTTTTTTGTTGTCTTCTTCTTGGTTTTTGTGCTTTCTCACATTGATTACAGGTATTGGGCATTGAATTCTCGTCAACTGGATTTCAACGTCGACAACATTCATCATGGATTGCATCAATTAAAGGATTTTGAAGTTTCAAAAGTTAATTGGTTCAATAGGTTGGCAGGTTACCATTAGGTAAAAATGTGATCAGTTCAATAGGTTGGTAGGTTGTTAGTAGGTAAAATTCTTAAGATTATATGGATACCTATGTGCACTTAAGGGGATCCTAACTTTAAAAAGTTCGGATGAACTAATCAAATTTATTCATTGCATTTTCTCTCATAAAACAAATTCTCTCTCATATTTAATTCAAATATAATGGATGAATTTGATTAGTTCGTCTTAATTTTTAAAAGTTATGAGACACTAATGGTAAAATCACTATATATATAATATGTCTGATTACAATTAGTAAATGTAATCAGTAATATTACATTTACTGATTGTAATCATATATATTCAATTATAATTAGATAAAATAAAAATATACTAAATTACAATAAATAATTTTAGAATGCAATCAAGTTAAAACTAGAGTATGTCAACCCTAAGCAAGCCTTGTTGGTCAACTTTCCTTAAAACCTGACGACCTGTATTTTGCACAAACCAAATAAGGAGCAAGGGTGATCTTAGCATCGGTATGGTGCCGGCCAAAAATCATCCGACGCTTAACTCAGTAAATTGATCGAAAGAAAAGCAAATCAAAACAATATAAAAAACAAAATAAAACAACAATGGTTAATTAGTAATAGATCAGATGTCTAGCTTAAAGGTAGCTTGGACGATGGTCTAAAGCGACAGTCCGACACTAGGAATATGACATCAGATGGTGTATGGACAGTAGTTTGACAACGGTGGTATACTAGGCTAGCTTCAAGTTGACAAAGGAAAAAGTGTTAGAAATAATGGTGGACAATGGACTGATAGAATCTTACCCTGAAGACTGACTGGAATCGAATGTACTAGGTGATTTGGTGTGATTCTGGTAGAGTAACAATAAATGTATGAAAGTCTGAATAATCTGGTCTAAGGGTTTGGGACCCTTTTATAGATGTCCCACGCTGTGAAGTTAGACATAGCTTTGTATGGATAAGCTTAGGAGTCTGATTTCTAATGAGACTAAAGAAAGTCGTGGTTATCCCTAGATTTTAAGAGATGATATTGATTTCCATTCAGACTATCTCTACTCTATAGGTAGTTGAGTCTTGATAGAACTAATCTTGTAGTAAGTTAATTAATAAAGGATAACGGACATTAAATCCTTACTAAATCAACTAATCCATTAAGCCAACACTAAGTCGACTGATCCATTAGACCTATAATGGGTTGATTCTATCGGACCTAGTCGACGAACCACAAGGTCAGTCTACCAAATGTGCCTGCAATTTGGATTTGACCAACTAAGTCATTGGACTTATTGGGTTATAAACGCAATGAACGTGCGAACCATTGTTGACCAGCTTGTTGGGCCAATCCACTTCAATAAGCTCAAGGCTTATGTTTTTAGGCTTTGGTTTTTGTCTACTACAATCACTAGTTTTTTTTTTTTGTTTTTGTTAATAAAGTGTATGTAAATCCCAGATGTATGCTAGAATGTATCATATATATATATACACACATACACCACATAGATATATAGAGGCACATTATAGAGTATATTTAGGTATCGATACATTTGATAACTACAAATGAGTAATTATATTCTAAAATTAGTTATCGTATTTTACTATATCTGATTACAACTAAATGAGTCAAATCATATTTATAACAATTGACCATCTTTAGTTGTAATCAGAAATAATAAAATACAATTACTAATTTTAAAATGTAATTAGTTTAAGTGTATCACTATTCTACTTTATTGTATATGATCTTATAAATATATATATATATAATGGCCTGCAACTGGCAATGAAGATCAAGCTGGCTGCATAACTTAAAAAACTAGTATCCGTTTCAAAGGCAATCGTGCTACTAGGAACAACAATGAATATGATAGAACACGGTCAAAGGGTTTCCTTATACAAGGCACAAGCAGCCTGGCGTCCAAAGGATGTTTATTTATTTGAAATAGTGTAGCCGTTGCTTTCAAGGTCTACTTTTATTTTCTGGTATTATTTCGGCAACTTCAATGCAACAAACAACAACAGCGGCAATAAATAAACCCGATTTGTGTTTTTTTTTTCCCCTTCTTATTGGCAGTTCTTGTTAACCATATCGAAACAACACACGGTCTATGAATGGCCGTAGATCCATAATTCACTCTTCCGCCTAAAACTGTGGTGACAGTAACAATTTTATAATGCGTAGATGATTCCATGGAATAATAATTGAAATGCTGATAATGAAATTTAATCTTTTCAGTTGGAAAACTAAATGGGTTTGTTGACTTTTAATTTTTTCGAATCTAGAGGCAATCCGGCTCGATTGATTATGTTGTACAATACTGATTTATATAAGAAAAGCCTCCAAGTAGAAAAATATTATACTTATATTGTTTGTGTTTACCTATCGTAACCTCAACTCTTAAATTTTCTTTTTCATTAACTTAAACTTTGAGAGCTGATCGTAAACTAACATAGTAACACTGCTAGGAAGTCTCTCGTTCAAACCCTTTATCTGTCATCTTGTTACACGTCATAAAATAGGGAACATCTAGAATGTGTTCGTTATCTGTTATCTGTCTACGTTATACGTGAGAGGTTGTATTAATATATCATAACTTCAAGTCATAGTTGAACTGTATTCTATTATCAATTTAAATTTTTGAGTCTGATAGTAATTAAGAGTTTGTGACCAATCAAATTTAATAATATCGAAATTTTACTCCTTGTTGAATAAAATAACTTATTTTCCGGCATTGGCACACAAGAAGAGTACTTTTCATTGATGCATTAATGAAATAATGGAAGGCCTGCAGGGGAAGTGTCTTACATGTAAAACAGTCGAACAATAGTTAAGAAAAGGACAAATTTCAATGATCATTGGAATCTCAGTTTCATTTCTGGTGTCAGGTTAATGAAGGAGTAGGATTAAATATAAAATACAGAGAAAGTTGATGAGGTGATAAGGTAGTAAAAATGGTGAAGTCATCTGGAAAAACAAGGTTAAGATGGAGCAAACTATACACATTCTCATGTTTTCGAGCTGGTGATTCAGATCAAGAGGTTGTTGGTCGACCAGGATATTGTCGGGTTGTTTTCTGTAATGAGGCTCTAAAACACAACTACCCCAACAACTATGTGTCCACCACCAAGTACAATGTTGTGACATTTCTTCCAAAAGCACTTTTTGAGCAGTTCCGCAGAGTTGCCAATCTTTATTTTCTTTTAGCTGCTGTTCTGTCAGTCACTTCTTTGGCTCCATTTGATCCAGTAAGTTTGATTGCTCCCTTGGTTTTTGTTGTGGGAATCAGTATGCTCAAAGAGGCTGTGGAGGATTGGCAGAGGTTTCTTCAGGTAACATGAATATGGATCATGTTATGTTAATAATATTTCAAATCAAGCATACATGTACTAATTTTAAAACTCGGTTTTGTTTTCAGGATTTGAATGTGAACAGTCGGACCGTGAAGACGCATGTAGGAAATGGCATATTTGAGGATAAATCATGGAAAGAGCTTTGTGTAGGAGATGTTGTTAAAGTTAGTAAGAATGAATATTTCCCAGGTGATCTCCTTCTCATTTCTTCAAGTTATGATGATGGTGTTTGTTATGTAGAGACCATGAACCTTGATGGAGAAACTAGTTTGAAAATCAAAAGATGCTTAGAAGCCACTCTTGGTATCAATGAGGATGAAGAATTCAGTAGATTCAAAGCTATCATTCGTTGTGAGGATCCGAATCCTAATCTTTACACCTTTGTTGGCAACTTAGAATTTGAAAATCAATCATATCCCTTATGTCCTGCCCAACTTCTTTTAAGAGATTCCAAACTTTGTAACACGAATTACGCCTATGGAGTAGTAATCTTTACAGGGCACGATACTAAAGTGATAAGGAATTCGACAATGTCACCATCTAAACGTAGTCGAATTGAGAGGAAGATGGACCATGTCGTCTACCTTCTTTTCACAGTGCTGCTACTTGTTTCACTAGTCAGTTCCATTGGATCTGCTCTGGTTTTGAAATATGACATGGCTGAATGGTGGTACCTCCGTTTGCAAAATGAAGATCAATTCTTCAATCCATCGAAACCTGTCATATCATTCATCGAACAATTTATAAGAGCCCTCATTTTGTATGGCTACTTGATTCCCATTTCTCTTTATGTCTCCATAGAAGTTGTTAAAGTTTTACAAGCTATGCTCATTAACAAGGATATAGAAATGCACGATCAAGTCACGTCTAAGTCTGTTGAGGCTCGCACTTCAAATTTAAATGAAGAACTAGGCCGGGTAGAGATCATATTATCAGATAAAACAGGGACTTTGACATGTAACCAGATGGAATTCAAGAAATGCTCCATTGCAGGAATTTCCTATGGAGGTGATATAAATGAAGTTGATCTTGCTGCATCAAAACGAATCAATGTTGATGTTGAGGCATATCAATTTAGTGATACAACAAGAAGCCAAAGCTTTGAAATGTATGAGTTCTCAGTTGCTGATATTATTGCTAGGAAGGCTGTTCTAGGCGTCATAAAGGGTATGGATAATCCAAAAAATTATGAAAACTCAAGAATCTCTGATGAGAGAAAGGAATGTGTTATCAAGGGTTTCAACTTTAAGGATGACAGGCTGTTGAACAATAATTGGATTTACAGATCCAACATAAGTGATGTAACAATGTTCTTCAGAGTCATGGCTCTATGTCACACAGGCATACCTGTGGAAGATGATCATCAAATTGATAACAAGCTAAGATATGAAGCTGAATCACCAGAAGAAGTGGCTTTCTTGATTGCTTCACAAGAGTTTGGACTCCAATTCTGCAGCAGAACACAATCCACAATGCTTCTAAAGGAGATTGATCCTTGCTCTAAAAGGGTGGTGGAGAGGGAATACAAGCTTCTAAATCTCTTAGAGTTTAGTAGTTCTCGGAAAAGGATGTCTGTCATAGTAAGCAATGAAGATGGTCAGATTTTTCTTCTTTGCAAGGGTGCTGACAGGTATGTTAATGTTACCTCACCTAGTTTTCGAAAAATTTTCAAGCTTCCTTGTATAATTCAAAATGTTTTGATTTGGATTTTCAGCATTATCTTCAATCGGCTTGGAGAAAAAGGCAGGTTATACCAACAGGAAACAACTTCTCACCTTTCAAACTATGCAGAAGATGGTTTACGTACTCTAGCTTTCGCTTATAGAAAACTAGAGATGGGTGAGTACAAGCATTGGAACTCTATATTTACACAAGCTAAAACCACGATAGGTGCTGAACGAGAGGAATTACTGGAGAAAGCATCCGAAATGATTGAAAAAGATTTAGTTTTGTTAGGGGTAGCTGCCGTAGAAGACAAGTTACAGAAAGGGGTGGGTTTGTCACTTTGTTTTTTCCGCATAAATTGCATTTTCATGCTAAATAACTTGACTTTTACAAACCAGGTTCCAGAGTGCATTGACAAACTTGCCCAAGCGGGGATGAAAATATGGCTGCTCACTGGTGACAAGAAAGAAACTGCAATAAACATTGGGTGAGGCTTGTAATTGCCTTGTTTAGAATGTATACAAATTTATAAATCCATCTTGGAAATTATTGAAAAAGTTAGTTTGCAGATTTGCATGCAGCTTGCTTCGGCAAGATATGAAACAATTCGATATAAGTTTGAGCAAAGAAGCTGAGTCTAAGAACCAAATGAAGGTGCAAATAGCCAACACAAACTAGTAACCAAATTAAATGACATTGCATACTCTACTAATGTGGCGTAGGTAATAATTGGATATCTTTTTGTCCAAGTTTTTCAGGCTTCAAAAGAAGAAATTTTAGACAAAATTGAAAGTTGTTACAGACTTATGAGTGAAGAAAGTGTTGAAGATGCACCGCCTTTTGGTTTGGTGATAGATGGAAAGGCTCTTGAAATTGCTTTGAGAAGTGATGTGAAGGACAAGTTTTTACCATTGGCTGTTAATTGTGCTTCTGTTTTGTGCTGTCGAGTTTCCCCAAAACAAAAGGCTTTGGTAAACCTTTCTTTCTTCTCTTTCTCTAGTGAGCTTAGCTTGTAGGGAAATTAAACTCTTTTGAATGCTTGCAGATAACTCGATTGGTGAAGGAATATACAGGGAGAACGACATTGGCAATAGGAGATGGTGCAAATGATGTTGGCATGATTCAAGAAGCGGATATTGGAGTTGGGATAAGTGGCATGGAGGGAATGCAGGTAATATTGACCTCAAAATGAATGACTGTGATTAGTTGTCTCTACAATTTAAAAGTTAGAATGCACCGAACATGGAAGTTCTGTATATATACAAATATATATGATTAAACTCAGCATTTCATGGAATATGATTTGCAGGCAGTCATGGCCAGTGACTTCTCATTACCTCAATTCCGATTCTTGGAGAGGTTACTTATAGTTCATGGTCATTGGTGTTACAAGAGAATCTCTAAAATGGTATGCTGAATTTTCATTTCAATGGTGGTACTTATTTAAGTGTCAAGGGGATTAATGATTTTGCTCTCTATTGATTAATGCAGGTTCTCTACTTTGTATACAAGAATATTGCATTCGGCCTTACTTTATTCTACTATGAACTATACACAAGTTTCTCTGGGGAAGTATTTTATGATGATTGGTATATGGCAATGTTCAATGTCACGTTGACATCGTTACCTGTTATAGCACTAGGAGTCCTGGAACAGGATGTTTCGGCAGATGTATGCCTCCAGGTAAATGGATATGAATTTTAGTTGATGTGTTGTTACTGAAATGTTAATACAACTAATAAAATATATATTCGAATTTAATGAAACAGTTTCCAGCCCTTTATCGACAAGGGCAGAAGAACGTGCATTTCAATTGGAGTCGCATCATTGGTTGGATATTAAATGGAGTTGTTGCTTCTCTGGTCGTTTTTCTTGCCAACGTATACGTGCTGTCCCCCAATGCATTGAGAAAGGAGGGAGAAACCGGAGACATTTCTCATCTAGGTGCAATCACTTACACATGCATAATCTGGACTGTGAATTGCCAAATTGCTCTTATCATCAACCATTTCACATGGATTCAACATCTTTTCATCTGGGGCAGCATTTTGTTGTGGTACATTTTCTTGTTGGCATACAATTCCCTCCCTCCAAGTTATTCCAACACAACCTTTCACATTTTGTTGGAAGCAATTGGAACTGCACCCGTTTACTGGACGCTTACATTGCTTGTTGTGATCGTTTCTTTGCTCCCTTACTTTTTGCACATAGCCATTCAAAGAACATTCTATCCCATGGATGATCATGTGATTCAGGAAATGAAGTACTACAAAAAAGATGTGACAGAGAACCAGACGTGGTTGAGAGAACAGCAGAATTCCCAGCACATGACTCAGATAGGCTTTTCTGCTAGAGTTGATGCCAGAGTTCGATCATTTACTCAACAGTTGAATGACAGTAAAAACATGGTATACAGATCCGTCAAAAATAGCCCTTTATACAAATCACTTCTCAAAAATAGATCCTTATTCTAACAATCCTTTGTGTTCAATATTCTTTGATTAATACATATATCCATGTGTAGACTTTATTTCTTCAAATACTATTTTCCATGACAGAAATATATATGTGTAATTTTAGTTGCACTGTGTCACTTTAGATGCACTGAGTTTTAAAGACATTATGTAATTTATGAAGGAAAAAAAAACAATAATTGTTTTTATAAAAAAATAAGAATCTACGGAACTATGAATTTCCAAACTTTTTCATAAAACTTAGGAATTCTAGATCTATAAAATAATAAAATAAAATAATATAAATAAATAAAAATAAGATTTTTACTTTCTGTGTTGATCTTTGTGGATTGTTTACTATCTTACCATTTCTGATATATCTCTACACTAAGAAACAAGTGAGTAGACACAATTATATAAATTGTACTCACTTTCTATTGATTTCTTTTCTAAAAAGAATAAACAATATTTGTAAGAGGTGAGTATTAATTTTAGTTATATAGAGAAGAAAGATACAGATTTTTTTTCTCTATATTATGCTGTAGAAAAAAAAAAAATTTTCTTTTTATTTCAAAGAACGTATAGCAAAAACCAAAATAACTTCTATATAAAAAAAACAAAAAAAAGTGATTCTTTTCTATTTACAGACAACCAATTAGGGTTTTAACTAATCAAAATTAATATCAAACTCCATGTTTATTAAAATTAAACTTTTACCCAATATAACGTAATTAATTCAAAATTCATTTATGTTATATTTTAAAATCGAACTTGTGACTTCTAATTAATTTATAATTAATTTATACCAAAGTCATTGCTGAGAATCGAATTCAAGACCTCTTATAAAATAATTAAATAATTATTAATTCATAATTAATAATTAACTAATTAATCAGTAAATAATTTGAATAATCAATATTATTCAAATACCAAGTGAACACATATTTTGCTACTTATGTAACAACTGTAATTGGACGATTCAATTACAATATTCTATATATACGTTTCTTATAGTGAAATGAGCTATCAAAGGAACCCGATGGACTTACAGTTTTGAGCTCTAATAATATCAAAATTATTAATTAAACTCTTTAATTAAATAATTCGCTATTATTAATTTTAGAGTTACTCCACTAAAAACCTAAGATTGTACTCTCAAAATTACAAATTTTTATACAATCTGAAATTTTCAGTGTCCATTGATTTAATCACTCCATATGATTTGACCCTCCACAAATAGTTCATAATTAGGCTAGATCAGAATGTCCGTTTTACCCCTCTAATTATTTCTTAATCTTTAAGTATCATTGATTATTTAATGAACAATATATTTATAACAACTTATGAATTTATAATAATATATTTATAACAGCTTATGAATTTATCTTTTTATTTACATATGAATAGAAAATTGAGAGCTCTTATTGTTCAAGACCTGAATCAACCCTTAAGAGAATTAGTTCTCTACTTCTCGCAAGAAGGAGTGGATTCCACTATTGTATAGAATGTTCTCTGCTACTTACTAAGGCTTCGTTTGATACAACTTCTTCAAATAGATCTTTTAGAAGTAGATCTTTTGGAAGTAGATCTTTTAGAAATAGATCTTTTGGAAGAAAGTTATTGGTTGTTTGGTTGTCAATTAAAAAAGTTATTTTAAATTATAAACTGTTTGATTAAATTATTTTTAAAGCACTTTTAAATTATTAATTTACCAAAAAGGGTATGAGAGAGAGGAGTACTATATTCATTCTAAGAATGTAATGACTTCAACCTCAATTATAAAAAATTAATTAATCAAACAATCAATAATTATTTGATGTAAGTATATATCAATAAACCAATAACAAAACAATTACATTATATCTATATTTAACAAATATGATATATAATATTTACGATAATAAAGATTAAAAAAAATTGCAATAAGAAAAAAAACACAAAACATAGAAAACTTACTAGTTAAAAAGGAGTTCTCAAATGTTTTTATGCAAAAAAAAAAAAAAAAAAAGAAACGAAAGTGGAGGCTACGTGTTTATATTTATAAAGAAAGTGTAATAGGGTTGTAAGGGTATAAAGATATTAATAAAATAAAATATGGGTATAATGGACATTTTAATCTTTTAAAAAAATCTCAAAAAGATTTAGTGTACGTTTGGTACAACTTATTTACTGGCCAAAAGTACCTTTTTAATGCCAAAAGGTCTACTTGATTTTTTTTGTATCGTTTGGTTGACATCCTAGTAGAGCTTTTGGGGAATTAAAAAAGCTGAAAAAGGTCTACTTGGAGAAGCTCAAATTTTAAGTTTCTCCAAGTAGACATTTTTGAACTTTTTTAAAATATCAAAATGTCTAACTATTTTATTTTGTTAATTTATTTAAACCCTTATAACCCTATTACACTTTTATTATAAATATAAACATATAGACTCCACATTCACTTGATTTTTATTTCATCAAAACTTCTGAGAACTCTTCTCTAATCGGTAATTGTAGTGTTCACTACAATTGCAGTATATATATACTGCAATTATATACTCAAAATTGTAGTATATATATTATATACTCAAAATTACAGTATATATATTGCAGTGCAGTATATATTGCAGTGCAATATATATATATATATATAAACTGCAGTGCAGTATATATATATATATATATATATATAAACTGCAGTTGTAGTATATATGCAGTATATATACTGCAATTACAGTATACATACACTACAATTGCATTGCAATTGCAGTATATATATATATACTACAATTGTTTGTCATTGGTTTTTATGTTTCACAAATAGATGAAAGATTTTGCGTCAAATGTCTAACTTCCCTTTTAGCAAGCAAGTGAAGATTGTAATTGCTTCAATGGCTCTTCATAATTTCATACGAATTCATTCCAATAACGATCAAGAGTTTATAGATGGTACTATTTTTTTATTGAGTTGTTTTAAAGAGAATGATTTGAAAAGTCATATGATATTCCATTGATGAAATGTTAATGAAAATCTACTTAGATCAAATAAAATTGAATATGTAAAACTTTATAAATCTAAATAAACACTTCTCTTTTGAAAATAAAAAATAGAGAAACAAAATAATTTTACATTTATTTTATTGAAAATCTATGTTTTGAAAATATATTTACATCAAATAATTATTAATTGTTTGATTGATTAATTTTTTATGGTTAAAGTTGAAGCAATTACATTTCTAGAATGAACATATTACTCCTCTCTTTTATACCATTTTTGGTAAATTAATAATCTAAAAGTGCTTTAAAAATAATTTAACCAAACACTCTACAATTTAAAAGAGCTTTTTTAATTGACAACCAAATAACCAATAACTTTTTTTTTTTTTTAAAAGATCTATTTCCAAAAGATCTACTTCTAATAGATCTATTTAGAGAAGTTGTACCGAACGAAGCCTTACTTGGAAAAGCTCAAATTTTAAGTTTCTCCGAATAGACCATTTTTAGCTTTTTTAATTCATCAAAAGCTCTACTATGATGTCAATCAAACGACGTAAAAAAATCAAGTAGAGCTTTTGATATTAAAAAAATATTTTTGGCCAGTAGATAAGCTGTACCAAACGTACATTAAATCATATTCCCAAAGTACAAAGTTATTGATTGGATATTTACACCAATCTCACTCATGTAAATCAAAGGATATAATTCAACAAGTAGGAGTCCATAATACACTTAAGATTAAGATCAATTCATATATGATCGTCTAGTCGACAAATATAAATCTCTAAGTTTAATAGATATTAATTAGAAACTCATATTTATCATGGTCCAGTCCTATATAATCTTTATTATATAAAGTATTTTCATTTTCATTTTCATATCACTACATGAATAGTCCCGAATAAAACTATCATACCGAATACGAAATGGATCGCAACTGTAGATGTACCACAAATAAAGCATCCAGCTTCGTTTGTTTTCTACGAACTTTTTGATTATTTATCTCAAACTAAATTCACTTGTATATAACACATATATACTTAGTTTGAAATTAAATCAGTAATCAAGGATGTTTCTTATGATATA
Source organism: Litchi chinensis (assembly GCA_019925255.1). NCBI lineage: Eukaryota > Viridiplantae > Streptophyta > Magnoliopsida > Sapindales > Sapindaceae > Litchi > Litchi chinensis. The sequence goes on from CM034469.1 coordinate 660,895, forward strand.
TACAATTTTTACAAAATTAATAAATTGAATAAAATAAATACTTTATTATTTATAAAACCGTTTACATTATTACAAACTCTTAGGGTACAAAACCCAACAATTTATGCCAAGTTATTTTATGAATTATAGCTCTAGTGATATGTGTTGTGTAAACTAGCACGAAAGAACTAAAGTCTTGTTCCTCTAACACCAAAAAACTGACTAGAGTTTTACTAGTATCTATTGAAGTGAAAAGCTAATAATGCCTTTCATTAAATGATTCAGCATGTTTTCTACTTATCAACTCTTCTTCAAATACATGTTCAAGATCTTCCTTTTCACCTTAACTCTCTATCTTTAATTTTGCATAAAAGATCATTTTAGGCACCACTTTAGATTAATTTTTTTAAAAAAAATTATATAACACCAATCAACACTATATTTGAGTTCTTTGTTATAAGACTAGACACCATTATCTCTATGCCATATCGCTACCTCCTTCCTCAACACCATCGTGGACTCAGAGCAAATTAGAAACATGATAAAGGAATTGCATAACTCTAAGCAATATGTGAAATAGAGGAACTCTAAGCAAATTGACGATAGTTCATGGATTATCTAGTTCGTAATACAAAGCAATCACAAAACAAAGTAAACAGAGGAACATGTGTAGCATAAAATGTCAGTTAAATAGTCGATCATGCATGATGATATGGGGAGAAAGAGAGATTAATGCATGGATGCCACTTGTTGATAAAATGGATAAAATGGAAACATAAGAACATGTGTAGCATAATATGTCAATCAAACTAGCAATCACTCTCCATCTCTCTAGTTCCACTCACTCAAGCTCTCACCCTTTAAAGTACAAATACAACGATCTCTCTCTCTTATCTCTATCTCTAAAAATAAAAAACAAATAATTTCATTGTTGATAAAGTGGAGAAAACAGAACACAGATGGAGAAGAGAGCTCAGTTCATGAACAGTTCGTTCACGAACATAGGCTTTGTATGTTGTTAGGTCAATAATTATCGTTATTATATGCCCATTTTATCTATTATATATGTTATAATTTTGTGTGGAATTGGTGCTTTTATGTCATTTTGTATTTGTGGTGTTTAAGTTTAGGTTTTGAGAAGAAATGAATAGAAATAATGGATTTTTAAAATTAATTTTAGTATAAGAAAATCATAATATCCCTGATCAAAGATCTCATGATGCAACAATTGTGATGAAACAACAAATGTGAACTTTTTTGAGGATCTGTGGTGGTATTGGCTCAAAACCATAGTCCACCTATTGTTAGATCAATAATTATCATTATTAAGTGTGCGTTTTACCTATTATTTAATTAGTGCTTTTATGTCATTTTGTGTTTGGTGTTTAAGTTTAGGTTTTAAAAAGAAATGAATGAAAATGGTGGATTTTCATAATTAATTTCAACAAAAAGAAATAATAAGAAGAGCTCGCAGTGTGACAATTATGATGAAATGACAAATATGAAATTTTTTGGGGATTTGTAGTGACAGTGAAAGGGTCGGCCTGATAGGCCTGAGACCATAGGTGGCTATTTTGTTTCAGCATGTACTACCCTGGTGAATTGTAAGGGATGACAAGGTTATTGGTTGTGATTGTAAGTGGCCATTTTGAGAGAGAGTATTGCTGACGTGTCCCTTCCCGAATCCCTTCTCTGAACCCGAGAAAGACCCCATAACACCTCGAAAGAATTCCTACGAACTTTATGCTCAGCTCGGAGGAACCCCGTCAGGGCACCGAAAAATCATTTAGCTAGATCTTTTAACTTCTTTTGCAAGGTGACAAGGATAATAATTTTTCACTTTTTAATAAAAATTTCGGCAGTATGCCGTCTGTTTTCTAAACTATGCCACCCTGCAAGTTTCAAATACAATTTATAAAAACACTTCTATGAAATCAATTTCTCAACTTCCAAAGCTTCTGGCTTTTTTTTCACAACACAACCACAACAAGTAAATAAAATCTGAAAACTAAATTTCATAAAACTTTAATAAAACATTTTTAACTAATACATCCACTATCTCTTTAAAATATTTACAACTATATACATAAACATATACATGATCAAAATAACAATATATATGTAGTAGGTGTCGTTTCATCTGTTTGTCTACACGTCTGACTGAACCTCGTCAACTGGACGACTAGCTCCTGCGCCTGTTGGAGAATTTTTAAGAAAAACATTTAAAGAAAAATATGAGTATAACTCAGTGAGTGGTATAATTTATATGAACTAAAACTCATTTCTGGATAAAATATTCTCCCAAAAACAGTTTTTGAAACTAAAATGCTTTCTAAAATTTTTATCTAAAATACTTTCTGAAATCTTTTCTTAAAATCTTTTCTAATGCTCGCCTAAATGATAACCCAGGGAATATCTACTCCTGGCGTGGTAGCATATAAAATCTAGCTAACCACTAGGAGTGAGAATCTACCATGTGTAGTCGCCGAAAGCGGGCCCACGCTACGGACCGACTACACTACCCTATACGTGTATACGAATCACTCATGCCTCGCTCACACAAGAGTCGACTAGACTCAAATCTCACTAACTGACTTCCTCTCATCTATCGTATCACGCATAGGGCATTCGGTCGGGTATCAAACTGGGACTAGGGTAAACCATAGACTATTGAAATTTCTTTTTTCTTAATACACTAAAATATTCTAAATCTCAAGGTAGTAAGCCTAAAATCTTTAATTCTAGCACATTCTCATATACATAAATGATAAACTAAAATATTTATGCTAGAATTATAATATAAATTCAATTAATAAATGAATAACTATTTATAATAAATTCTTTTAACTTTACAATAAACTTGAAGAAAATATAAACTTTTAAAACGCGTAGTTCCACTCACAACACGTCCTCGGATAGAATCCGATCCTCCTCCGTATACCTCCGGAACTCTTCGCTTTTTCCTAAAACATCAAATATCCATTTAGGGTCACTTAACTCATTCAAATAACATTCAAAATTAATAAAAATCTCATTTATCTCTATTAATACCCTTTAACATCTAAACTTTCCGAATCTCAATTTCTATTCAATCGGGGTTTTCAAATTCCGTTTTCTCTACATGAATCCTACTTATTCTTTCCTAGAAATACCTCAGTATACTCAATTTCATCGTCGGAAGCTCGGAATGAAATTCGTTCGATTTTGCTTACTAGTAAAAACCATTTTTCGTTTCGAATGTCCAACAACTTCAACAATCAATTCTCTAGTGTTCTAACACCCAATCATAATTAAATAAACGGTTTCGAACGTTAAACGAACGCGTTTAGAAGGATTTCGAAAAACACCCTTCAACTCGTCCGTTTAGCTCCGAAATCGATCCTAAACTTTTCGTTTTCGAAATCCAACTTCATAAGATTATTTTCTAATCTCTAAAACATCAATCTAATACCTTAGAATCGAAAACTAATTCGAATCTCACCAAACCCATTTTTTACTGTGACTTTCTCTCTCTCTTTCACCCATTTTTCTTCCATCAATTCATGCATAAATTACACCAAAATCATCTTCACACCTCACTCTCATCATCCCTAAACTCTGATTCGAAAAAGAAAGAAGAGATGAGATGCGTTTTCACATAAAGTATAAACATTTAAACTGAAATAACTCACCAAATAGGCTATCTTTTCGTTTCAAATTTATTGGGCTAGTTAGAGGAGATGACAAGGAACAATTTTCGTGAAGAAACCCCAGCGAAATTCGGACCAGATCTCTCTCTTTTCTCTCTCTCTCTCTCGCGCGCGATCTCAGCTCTCTCTCTCGGCTCCCAAATTCTCTCTCTTTTTCTCTCTTCTTTCACGACTAAAATAACTCAAATGAGACAAAATCACACTTATATATATACTAATGCTCAATTACAAAAGAATCTCTCAAGAAAATTTCATTTAATCACCTCAAACTTTCATTAATCTTACTAGTGTCCAAAACTACGTAATTATTAATTCTATTGGTCCACTTGACACCTTCTAATCCATTTATTCCTTCAACCATTCACTTGATGACATGTGGTACATCCATAGCCACTACATTTCAAAAGCACTTATCTCTTTTCTTATTGGTTGAATTAAAATATCTTTTACTTTATTTTGTGAGCTCACCTCGCTTGATTAACACATAAATCACTCCTAATCACTTTGTAATCGTATCGGGGTCAACCAAACGACATCCAACTTGAGATATGAAAATATTATAAACTTCAAATAACACAACTAGAGGCATACAATTCTATCGTAACTCAATTCGAAGATTTCTAATACCATAAAATAATAAATCTGGGTAAGAGCTAAATCGATTTCGAATTACGCGATATATCGAAAAATATCAATTATATATCGTAATAGAAATCAGGGCTTACTCCATCTCTTTTAAACATCACTTCCATGTAAATCATTCATACCATTTTCATAAATTCATGCATATAAATCCTACATGGAAGTTACACTTTTACCCCTTGGTGTAAAAATTCGAATTCTCATTTCAATAAAACTTTCAATACCTAATCCTTTCAAAAAATATTCCATAAATATTCTACGCACATCTTATAGCCAATTTGACTTTATAAGCTTCAATTTCGGTCTAATACCTCTCATATATACTTGATAAAAAAATGTTCCTAACTGAAATCCAATCAAATAAACCGATAACTTTTTATACGTATCTATAGCTTAAATACTCGATTTTTTGTGCTCATTCTCTTTAACCCATTCTCATTCACTTGTGTTACACTCCTTGAAACTTCTGTATATTATGCTCACGCGTGATCCATGCATACTTAACTTAAAATGTCAATTTTACCATTTTTACAATCTAATTTCACTTCAACTGGAAAATATTATGAAAATATTCCATGGTCATCTAATCTTCAAATTGACCATGAAATACTTTAATTGGGTGTCTTATCTATCAATCTCATGCTTTGAAAAAAATTTCAATTGGGTTTAAACTCATTAAAACCCATTAATCTCTCAAAAGGGCAATATTGTAATTTTCTTCGGATCGCTTAAAACTGACTTAAATGATCTTCTTTTTGATCCATTTCTATGTCTCTATACTCTCCGACTATTTTTGGACATTTTCAACCGTTAAAGTCAATTTTCGAAAATTTTACTATTTATCCAAAAATTTCCGTTCGAAAAATACTATTCACCGAAAATTCTCATTTCTTTCTTATATGACATTCAAGGCCTTATAAATATAATCAAATTCTAACCAAACCCCTTGCATTATTTCTGGACTCTTTATTCTCTATCCGATCACCGGAAATGAATTCTCCGAGGAAACTAGGATCGGGATTTATCAATTGCAACCTAGTGTCGCAAGATGGATCAAGTTCAAGGTGGCGATCGTAGGTGGTAAAAGTCAACCAAAGGGTATTGCAAGTAACTGTTCTGAGACATGACTCACCATTGGCAGTCGCGATGAAAGAGCATTGAGCATTTATGCCTTACCATGAGACACTATCATGAAAGATGCACATCATGATCCTAAGTCGTGATAAGCACTAATAGATTTAAGTAGTACGGGACAATTCCAAATCAATCGAAACTATTCTTTTTGCAATCCTAATAAACTTCCTATACATTGTAACAACCCAAATCAATTCGTCATCAAGTTAGAAAGAGTTTAAGTCAATCAAATGATTAAAACATCAAAGTTTCATCCAAAACAAGAGAGAAGGATAGAGTTCTTATCAAAATAGGAAGTGCATTTATAAATACCCAAGTTTCTGTAGAATCAAGAGGCTTTTGGCTGGGATTTTCTACTGGAGCAGAGTCTAGACATGGAGAGTTTCTTCTTCTACCTTTCTTCTTGTTTTTATTTTATTATTCAAATGTTATGTTAGAGCCATGAGTGGCTAATTAGGTTGTTAGTTAGAGCTGAATTGAAGTCTTAAACATGAATTCAATTAATTTATTCTATCAATGAATTGTTTATTATTTTTGCATGATGAAATCTTTGTCTCTATTTTTATTGAATTCTATTTATTTTGTTTCTTTGATTGATCACCTTATAAACATGTTTATAGAATTTATGTTGTAAAAATATAAACCGCACATCACACGAACATATTCTTTGTTTGCAACAATCAATTGTATAAAAACCAATTGAGAGGCTTTGATATATAAAGATTTAGGATAGATATCATGTTCTAAGTTTATGTGATATTCATATTCTTCTTGTTCTTAATGCATTTTTATTATTAACTCTAAGTAGACTTCATGCTAAGTTATACTTAGAAATATATGTATCTACATATACATCATACTAACTAAGGAATAATCAATACGACATATAGTATGATCATGATCTTGTCGTGAATATTTTCATCATGCATAAATATGATTTGTTTCATTAATCTTATTGAATGAATTAAAGGATTGTTTAGTGATAGATAGAATGCCTTAACTAGGTTTCCTCATTATTTTTCTTAATTAATTTTCTGTTGTGCTTTATTTTTAGTCTTTGATTTTTATATCAAACTCAATATTTAATTTAGTTGTTCTTAGTTTAGGGTTCAAATAAATTTGGACTTAAACATAGGTTAGAAATCTTCATGGGATCGACTCTTTCTCGTCATCTATACTTAATAAAATGATTAAGGTAAATTTGTTTGCTAATTTTGCAACCAACATTCATGAATAGAGCTTGTGTTTGCTGATATGGATAAATTTAGTGAAGATTCAAGCCTCCAAATCAAAATATTTGTTGTTATTTGTGAATGTTTTATGTGTTTTTGAGTGCTTTGTAGGGAATAAATCTCTAAATGTTGTGTATGATTAATTGGAAAGGATTTAGTGTAAAATCGGGTCATAGAAGTGTTGGGTTCAGATGTTGTGAAGAAAGTGGCGTAACTGCAGATTTTCAAGCTAAATAGATAGGTAGTCTTGTGAGAGCTCATATGGAGTCATCGATTTGAGTTATGTGAGCTACAACATATCAAATTAAAGCTACAACTATCAAGTTTTCATAGCCACTAACAATTCGAGAATCTCGAAGGCCCGCAAAGAAATGCATGATCAATATAGAGAGCAAAGGCCAAACTCGGTGCACCACCTTGCGTTTAGCCTACCAATTGCCTGAAGAAGAGCGCCCCACTATCATAAGCACACCCCCAAGCACACCTAGCCAATCAGGTGCCTAAGGGAGCATTCCTTACTGCTATTAGTGCGCCTTATTACGCACTTAGCCAGCCAAGCACCTCAAAGAGTGCCAAATTGGTTGCTTCCTCCATTCCAACCCCTATTTTTGTGCCTTAACTTTGAAGGCCTTTAAATACACCCATCTTTACCATTTTGAGAGAGCTTTGAGGGGTAGAGCTTAGTGCTCCTCCTCTAACCTTGATTCTTATCCATCCTCCACCTATAAATTCTGAACCAATACCATCATATATTCTCCACCATTTTTCGAAGAGAAAGCTTTACAAGAGGGGTAAAGAGGGGCTAAAGGCTAGAAGTCGGAAAAAAGAAATTCTATGGATTCAAATTTAAAGAATGCCCAGGGAGGTTCATGGGTTGTTTCTCCAACTTCTCTTTTGCATTTCTAATTTCTCCATTTGTATGTATATATTTGTATATATGTTGTGTTGGGATGATGATGGATGTTGATAAATATAATACATTTGGTTATTATTGCTTAGAGATTGCTTATATATGTTGAGTAGGTATTTAACACTTAATGGTTATATATGATTGACCACCATATGCATGATTTGAGATTGTGCGTTAAGATCGAGAGGAGATACTTACAATGTACTCGAAAAAATGTCTACCTTAGGTTCAGGAGAGGAAAATGGGTCATCCATATGATAGTCGAGTTGACTATGAGTTACTTAAGTGCTACCCGAGTATTCTCATCAATATAGACCAATCCAATTTAGTTAGTAGATTATCTTAAACTTAATGAGCTCTTATTCATTCGATAGTCATCGAAAGATAAGTATCGGTAGATGAAAGTATGTTTAATGCATTATCAAAAGAGATATATTGACAGAATTAGTCATAAACTAGCAATAACACAACCAATATATCTTCAATGCTATGATAATTAATATCTATAATTAAAAGGAATCTGGAATCCTAACACTTTATATTTAGTTTATTTTCATCTAAAACTAGTTTAGTAAAAGGTTCACACATCCCAGTAGAGATGACTCATAGCTATTATACGACATTTATACGATTTATGCATTTGCAAGCTTTATTACTTAAAATAGGGACTAAAAAGGAACCAACATTCATGAACAAAGCTCCCCCTCGAATTCGAGTTGCTGTGAAAGAGAAGGATGGGTGGCAGCATGCAACGGTGCTTGATAAAGCTTGAAGATGAAACGAGTTACGATAGCCATAGCAGATGAAAGTGAATAGTTACTGGTCTGGTCTAGGTTTTGATGCCTATGATTGATTTGAGTTTGCGAAGGAAAATTTAGTTTGTGAAGCCTTCGAAATTAGTTGGTGAATCATGTTCACCAACAAAATTTAGTTCGTGAATCATGCTTGTGAATAAAATTTAGTTCACTAAGGAAAATTTAATTCGAACATGGCCTCTATTCACGAACAAAATCTTTGTAACAAAGATGGCTTCACAAGGTGACAAGCGAATCATTTGTTTTTCTTCTCTGAAAACAAAGACTTTATTTTGAGAGAAGAAAAACAGAGCAAAACAAATGCCATAGACTTTGTTTTTCTGGTTTGAACAATGATGCTTTTATAATATAACCTTGGTCAAGCATTAAAAACAATATCTAGTTTTTCTAGTCAAGCATTAAAGACTCTGTTTTTCTGGTCAAGCATTATAACCGACATTATTCAAAACAAACATTATAACATTTTTCAAGCATATTTGTTTTGTTCACGAACTCTATTCTAGTCAAGCATCACAAGTGGTGAAACTCAATTCACCACTGGTTCGAGTTCATGAACTAGTTTTCAATTAACTTGAATAGAATGGTTTGGTGTATGTGTAATTCAAATGTTTTGTTTATAAGGTACATTTTATTTTTATTTCTGAAATCCCGCTTTTGAGGTTGAAGACGAGTGAGATGGTGAACTGATGAAGAGTGATGAAAATGGATTTAAAAAAATGACAATTTTGTCATTAAAATTTATAAACAATGAAATTGTGCTATTAAAGATCACTTCAGTTCTTTGGTGCAACTCAAACAATACACAAACTTTTGTTGTCAGGAACCAGCTATTATATAGACATGAAAATGTGTTCGTATGATACAAACAAAAAGGAAGAAAGACCTCGGCCATTGGCTGATGAAAAAATTCATCCAACGGTGGGAATGTAAAAAAATAAAAAATATATAAAAAAATGAATAGAAATGGGAGACCGAATGAAGAGGTCAAAATAAAAGTTAACCCTCTATCATCTCCCATTCACCCATTATCAAACCTTATCATCTACTCTCTCATCAGAAAAACCTAAAATTGTAGGCATCGATAAGAAAGGTGTCAGTCGTAGGCATTATTAACAGCAAGACTCTTGTTTCACATAGCAATGGCGGCCTATCATCATCCACATCCTCTCTACGTTCGCCACTGTCCACAAGATCTACCACATCAATCAAACTATCAAACAAGGTTAGAAACCCATAGATTCTTCAGTTTCTATGCTCATACCTTTGATAAATTTCTCTCTTTAAACATTATGTATCTAGGTTTTAAATTTTGAGTAAGTTTTTTTGTGTTTGATTTTTTCATTTTTGGTTCAGGTTTCAATAAGATTGTGTATGAGGCCTAGAAATTGGTGGGTTAGTGACATGATGAGTCCGACTTTGGCGATGAAAATTGAGGGAGGAAAATGAGTGTCACTCTCGGGCTTCTCTTTAAATGATTGTTGTTGTCTTTACAATTTAGTAATGTATGTAATAATTTGTTTTATGTATTTATGTATGGATAGATTTGGAGAGGATGTGGAAAAATTGTATTATTAACATCTTATTTGTCATATAAATGATAATTTCTATTTGATATTTCCTTATACAGGCAAGAAAGGTTAAATGATCTAGTTGTAAAGGTACAAAGGAAAGCTCTTCTAATAGCCGAGGTTGAGCTTGATGATATCGACCTAGTTTTGTTGTGCACATCCACTCCAGCAGACCTTTTCAATGGTGCTTCTTAAATGGATGATCTAAAACTAAAGGGGGTCGTGCTTTATATAGGGGAAGGAAACCTCTTCTGATGGCTGAGGTTGAGTTTGATGATGTTGACCTAGTTTTGTTGTGCACATCCATTCCAGCAGACCTTTTCAGTGGTGCTTCTCGGATGGATGATCTAAAACTAAATGGGGTTGTGCTTTATATAGGGGAAGGCAAAGCTTAACCCTAGACTGAGAGGCATTCATTCTTGTTGGTCTGTGATTCTCTGCATAATCCATGTAATTTTCTTCATGTTATGAAGCATGAAGGAAATCGAACTAATTTTATTGAGCTTTGCATATTTGCATCAATAATACCAAAACAACAATAACATGCAAAGTAAAGTGCCTAAGTTCCTCCAGTTAAGTTTCTCTATATTGGTTTGTAATTGCACCATGATAAGTTATTACTTATTTATGCTTCTCTTTCTTTGTCTTATTGTAATTGTTAGATCCAAAAGGCACTTGTCTACAAAAATAATCCTTTGACTTATGATATTACAAGCCTACAGGTGCATGTAGTGGATTGTGTTGGGTGACATGGGTTTGGTCTTAGTTGCCAATCACATTAGGGGCATGATTTTATTTACTTCTCTTTAGAATAGGTTTCAGTTGTATATTCCAAGATTAATACAATCAAATCTCAACTCTTGTTAGTTACAGGAAATGGATTCCATAATGTTTTAGTGATTAGGGCCGAAGCTCTTTCTCAATTTGTTAATTGGACGGATAGAGGAACCTATATCCTTTTTGGGGATGTTGCAAGTGCTTTGTTGTTGTAAGTATAATCATTATTTTGATCTGTCTATTGATATAATAGTAGTTATTTGATTATATGAGCGCATACTATCATAAGAAGAATATGATTGGATAATGAAATTAGAGATGTTCAAAGCTAATTTCTTTGAAGGTGTGTTATCCAAAAACTAGGTTCATCTTACCTTTGCCTTGTAGTGCTCTAAAGAAATTCAATAAAGGAAGATGATATGACATAACGCATAATATGTATGCAGATTTAATTATGATCCAACATTTTAATTCTTGAGTTGCTCTTTTGTTGCATGGGAATGATAAAAGAGTTTAACTGTGTGCAATTCATATTTTATTTTATTTTATTTTTTAAAAAAAGACTTCCTTATTGAGTCTTGTTTTTATATCTTGAATTTTGGGGATTAGATCTATCTGATATTTGGATACTTACTTGAACACTCCCACCAACTTGTGTGGAACTTACTTTTCTATCATCTGCTAGCAAATTAAGAAGAAAACATCTACCTAGGAAAATTTTCTCCAACTATGCATTGTAGTTTCTTTAGATCACAAATCTTGAGAGCAACCGATTTCATCTCCTATATCATCTTAAGTGCGTTATTATTTCATCTTAAATGCAATGCTTTTATTGTGTTACTCTACTAGTAAATCGATCAAATTATTAAGTAATTTTTTTTTTTTTTTCATTATGTTCTACTTCATATCGCGAGTAATTTTGATATAAAGTTAGTGGATAAAAGATAGTTAAATGCTTTTTCTCCAGAATAGATGTTTGTTTCATCTACAAAACAATGATATTCTGCAGGCCTGTGATAATGAGGAGGACAGTTTATTTAGTTTTGATGTGCATAGTTATGGTTGCTACTACGCTTTAATGTTACGTGTTACATATATGGTGAAATCTTGAACTAAGAGCTTGGATTTATGCATCATATAAACTAGCTTTGCAATCGTATTATCTGTTCGATTGTTGGTTGTTGTTCCTATTCTATTTAAATAGTTATGGTCGCTACTATACATTTGTGCTGATTTTCATATATTGTTTTGTTACTATTTTCCTTTCAATGGTTTGGGTTGTACTACTATCTACCTCTATATTATTTTATTTTATTTTTATTGGATTTAAATGAATATCATCATCAAAATTGTTGTAGGGAATGGTGTTGGTAAAATATTGAATGACAAGCTTTCATCTAGATATACATATTTGGTCAAAAGAATATCAAGCTCGAATGTGCAGAGAAAATGCTTTGAAGGAATCCGTTGTCTTTTGGGGTAGATATGCCAACAAGTGTGAGATCGAAAATGTTCAGAAATTTTTTATTCTTACTATTTTATGAGAGTGAATTGTGCCATTTTTATTTTGTAAATTTTAAATTTCTACTTAAAGTTTCTTTTTTTTTTTTTTTAGTTTTTAATTTTTTTTAAGGTGGAGGAGAGGGGATGAAAGTGATAAGAAAGGTGTTGAACCTTGCCACTATGGTAAGAGGTAGCTAGCATTTTAACCAATTGCGCTAGCTACCTTTGACAGAACATGATGTTATGAAATTAAGTTTATAATTTTATTAAAAGTTAAAATTGTAGATTGAAAAACCTTAAATTTTGATTTAAATGGATTTGAATTTTTTTTTTTTTTTAAAGAAATTCAAAGTCTTGTCATATGATATATTAATGGAAGAATTGAAATTTGTTTACATGATAAGCAAATTTGATATAAAATTATATTAAATTGTTAATTTATTTTACAAGTCTTGACATTTCATTGGAATTATATGTTAATTCAAAGATATATCATAAATTTAAAGCACATTACATATATTTTTTTTTTTAAGTGATAAACGTATTTAATATGAATCAAATAGTTTAACACTCGAAAAATTTTAAGGTATTAAGTAAATAAAAACAATGTTGTGAATTTCTTTTAATTTTAATTTTATTTTCATTTTTTTAAGAGAACTGAATCTAAATTTTTTTATGGGTAACAATGAAAAATTAATATAATTACTATAAAAGCTTATATCATAACAATTATAAATAAGTAAAATTAATTTAATGTTAAAGAAATTAAATAAAATTAATAAAAAAAATTAATATCATTGTATTTTTTGCAACATAGAATATTTTAATTTATTCAAAAATAAATTTTAGAGTAAATTATAAATTATCTACTACATTCGAAAATATTATGTTATGGTAAATTTTGTGGTTTAATTATAAATGAAATATATAAGATTTAATACTTATTTGTAAATATTTTAGCTAATTTTACCTGGTTTAATTGGCTACATTTATATGTGTAAATTAATACTAATAATTAGTTTGGATAATAAGTGAAATAAAGTGTAATCTAATGCTTGTGAACTTCTATTTTTAGATGGTATCATTGAGTAAACAATAATATTCGATTGCTACGAAAATCATGAATATTTTATCAATTTTTGTCTTTTTTCAATTTTGTAAAAAAATTAATTTGGATTAGTAATTCTAACTTTAGACCCAAAATTGAACCTCATTAAGTTTACACTTATTTGTTGTCATGCACAAGCACAACGGGATAGCCTCTCGTCACTCTTAAGCATGACGGAAGGCTCTATCGTCAAGCTCAAGTGTGACGAAATGAGTGATAGGATGCTCTCCCATCACGGTCAAAGATATTTTCGTCAGTAAAGGGTATTGGATGCAATTAATTTGGTTGAAAGGTCAAAAACAAATTTTTGGGGGGAATGAGCCTTTCAAAATTTTTTTTGGATTTGGGTAATTTTAAATTTTTCTCAAAGTAATTTAATGTTAAACCATTAGAGTTGAGATGGAAAAGTTACCTTATATATTAATGAATTACGTGATAAGGAAAAGATACATTATATAACAAATTTAAAAATTAAATTATTACTATAAGCACTCAACCTGAAATAATTTAAAAACTTTAACTTATGAGTAATAATTTGAAATTTCTATTCAATATAATTTGAGAAATGTTTTAAACAAAAAAGTCGAAAACTCTGTTATACATTCAATCGCAAATAATTGATATATTTAAAGAAAAACTGAAATTGTTTTAGATTTAGATAGAGTTATACTTTCAAAAAAAAAAAAGAAAAGAAAAGAAAAGAAATTATGCTATAAATTCAATTGATTGTACATAATCATTTTCTTTATAGGTGATTTTTATTTATAAGTGTTGAAGCACCAAATAGCACTAATTATACATACTAATTTTAGTAAACATATTTGAAATTTGTGTATGTAATAAATTTATTTTTTTCAAAAATATAATTAAATAATATTTTAATCCATTTTAATTAATCCTTTAAAAATACTTTTATATATTTTTAAGAAATAAATTTAATAAAATTATTTTATAAAAATATATTTAAATAATATTTTAATTCAATTTAAGTTATTTTATATAATATAATTCAATTTAAGTTATTATATTTTTCTAAATTTTAAAATTAAAAATTAAATTAGATAGCACCGGTATAGGTGCGCGGCCATGCTAAAATAGTGGTGTAGTCGTGCACCAACACTAAAGTAAGTACGCGGCCACACTAAGATGTAAGTGCACAGCCATGATAATTGAAAAGCTTACACCGGTATGAGTGCACAACCACACTAAAACAATGGTGCGACCACGTACCACTATGAGATCAATGAAAAGCTTGTACTGATATAGGTGAATGGCCACACTAAAACAATGGTGCAGTCGCGCATCAACACGGTTGCACCAGGATATGAGTGCAGCCGCTCACCTATGATCAATGAAAGGCTTGCATTGGTATAAGAGTGCGACTGTGCTAAAACGGTGGTGTAGCTGCACACCAATATTGAAATAAGTACATAACTATATCATGATGTGAGCGTGATCACACACCCATGACCAATGGAAGGCTTTCGCTTTAGAATTTGTGACAGAGAGAATTATTAGAAAGTCTCCAGACATATGTCTTATTACAATTGAAAACCACTTTTGCTTTTTGCAACAATGACCTCCCTGTACTAACAATTTGATGGTAATTGGCTATGAGAGTTAACTGTAGTAAGGACATTTTGATCAATTTCTTTTATTTTTATTTTTATTTTTCTTTTAAAAATTATATTAATTAATAAATAATTTAAATTTTAAATCTTAAAAATATTTTAAAAATTAAATAATTTTAAAATTTTAAAAATAATAAATTTTAACTATAAAAAATAATTTAAAAAATTTTCAAATGGATCTAAGTTATCCATCTCAAAGATAAACGGTCTAGATCAATTTGGAAAAAAATAATATTTCAACAAAATAGAAAAATGATTACAAAAAAAATTTGATGATGGTTCATCAACATTTAATGGATGTATGGGTTTTTGGGTTCATCAATAGAGACCTGATTCATCAACAATGATCTATCATCATTAGTCATCAAAATCAATCATTAACACAAATAATACAAATAAATATCCAACATCATCAATCATCAACACAAACAAAAACCACTACCATCATCATCAAACAAACCCAAGAACATCATCATCAACACCATCTAGAAACCTAAACACTGATGCGAGTCTGAGTTCCAATCTAGAAACCCAGACATTGTGAGGGTCTGGGTTGGAAACCCAAAACCATGATGGGAGACAGTCTGGTTCATGGAACCAGACCTACATCATTTAGAAACCTAGATTGACGTTTGGGTTTCCATCTGGTATGGGTTTCCAGATCGAAACCCATCGATCTGGGTTTCCGTCTAGGTTTATTTGGTTTCCATCTGGAAACCCATATGCTTGGTTGACGGGATCTTTCCTAAATCTCTTCTCTGAATCCGAAAAAAACCCTGTAGCACCCCGACAAAACTCCAACGAACCCTAACTTTGGCCCGAAGAAATCCCATCAAAGCACCAAAACTTACTTTAACTTGTTTTATAGCTCGTTTAATAGGTGGTAAGGGTAAAATTTTTTTGTTTTTCTAATGGAAATTCGGTAGCATGCCGCTTGTTTATTGAACTATGCCACCATACAAATTTCAAAGAAAACTTAAAAACACTTCTTTAACAATCAATCTTAACTACCAAGGGCCTCCGATCCACATCCCAAAACCACTTTCACCATAAAAACCACAATTAAAAAATAAGATAAAAACAACTAAAGCTTTTCAACTTTCATCTTTATAAAACGACTTTATAAAATCTACGCATCCAAAAACTAATATTTACATTTACAATTTCCACCATGATTTGATTTAAAATATGCATATGACATAAACATGAAATATACAAAGTAGTAGAGGTTGTCCATCAGTCGATCTGTGCGGCCGTCTGAGCCTCCTCTGCTGGATGACTCACTCTTGTGCGACTTGCTGCACCTGAGGGAGAATTTTTAAGAAATAAATTGGAAACAAACTGTGAGTAAAACTCAGTGAGAATTATAGTTTAATAAAACTAAAGAAAAACAGTTTCATTATTTTTTAAAATACTTTATCGAAACTTGTTCGAAAATTGTTTTCCAAGTTCGTTCTCAGTCTTTTTCTTAAATTTTCTTATTTTCTCGCCTTAATGATAACCCAGGGAAACTACTCTTGTCGTGGTAGCATAAACTCTCTCACTTGCCACTAAGAATTAAGGAATCTACCATATGTAGTCTCCGATGTGTAAACTCTGGGCATACGTTACCCTTTCGCAATCGGTTCGATCTACTAGTTATACATACAGAGGGTGACTCAACTGACTCTTTCTCTTAGGAGTCATCCACACTCCACTCTCGGTTAGTGACTCTCTTACATCTATCGTACACGTATAAAGTATTCAACTGGGCACTTAACTGAGGCTAGGGTAAACCATAGGCGCACTAAAATACTTTTTCTCAGTAATTTACAATAAACTTGTTCTTAAGACAAAAAGCCTAAAATATTTAATTCTAACACATTCTCGGTATAAAAATATACTCAACTTAAAACTCACATGCTAGAATCTTAGTATAACTTCAATAAACCACTTAATTACATAATAAATAAATTCATATAAACAATAAGTAAAATACATTCATTCATATATACATAAGAAAAAAAACCTAAATAAAATAACACTTGAATAACTAGCTTTCTACTCACAAAACGCCCTCCGATAGATGACGATTTTCCTCTGAAAGCCTCCGAAACTTTCCGCTTTCACCCTAAAACATCAAATACTCATTTAGAATCACTAAGTTCACTAATACAAAGTTATAAATAACTTCTAAGACCATTAACTCTATAAAAGTCTTTTTACGTCTAAACTTTCTCAACTAAGTTTTAACTTATCCAAGGCTTTCGAATTCCAATTTATTTTTACGAATCCTATTTATTATCACCTAGGAACACCTTGGTATGCTCGAAATAATTTTCTGAAGCTTGGAACGAAAAATCTCTGTTTTTGACCCCCTTTGGCCGAATGCTACCTAAGGAGAAATCCCTAGGTTTTCTTCATTCCGATTTCGCTCCAATTATCTCTCTAACTCTCATTTAGGTCATTCATGAAGCAAATTTGGAAAGAAACAACCGTCGGGTGGGTGTTCTTAGCCAAAAACTACCTTTTTTTAACACTTTTTAATGCACATTTTTACCTTAATCATGCAATAAGCTTATTTCCTTTATATCTAATATTCTTTCACTCAAATATGATCAAACATATTCATTTCATGCATCAAAAGAGTGCTTTTACATGAAATTCATTAATGCCCTTCAACTAAGCTAAAAACATTTAACTTGACCCTACATTTTTTATTACTTACTTCTATCACTTCTATATGATCTTCTAGCCTCCAAAATACTTAAATTTAAGCTCAAAACATGAAACCAAAAATAGGGTCACATAGCCCTAACTTGGCTGTGAATCACCCCTCACAAACATCTTCATTTTACTTTCAATTTTCATCACAATAATCACACCAAAACCATCACCAAACAAGCTAATTTCAATCTATAAACTCAAATTAAAATTTGAAGCAAGGTAGGGAATGAGTTTCTAAATCATTCAAGTTGAATCAATATAAGGAAACTCACCTATTTAGACCTCAATCTCACTTCAAACTTGCACAAATAGCTTTGGTTAATGACAATATGAAATTTGGTGATGAAATACTTAAAGAGATTTGCTTAAGATCCTTTGATCCCCTCTCTTCCTTGGCCAGCAACACACACACTCTCCCTCTCGGCTTTTCAACATGAGAAATGAATGGAAAATTGCAAGAGAGCAAGCTATTTATAGTGGATAAGTTTAATTACAACTTAGACCCTTGAACTTTGGTTAATTCTATTTTGACCCTTAAATGGATAAGTTTAATGCTAATTGGTCCACTTGTCACCACTTAAAACCACTAATTCTTCCACCAATAAAATGGCTCCAAGTGGTTCTCTAATATCCATAAACTAAATTACATTTGATTAATATCTATTGATGAAACTTTTATATCCTTTGTTGACTTTATTCATGGGCTTATCTTATTCATGAGAGAGAGAGACAGACAGACAGACAAACAGAGGAGGCGTCTGGGTTTCCAACGCCCCGATACTCAGTCAATCTGGGTATCTAGACAACAAACTTGACTGGTGAAGAAGATGAAGAAAAAAGAGAAGAAGGAGAAGAAGGAGAAGACATAGAGAGAGAGAGGAATGAGAGAAACGATAGACGGTGGTAAGCTTTTATAAATGGAGATTTAATCTCTTCATATTGGATTTCCACCATCCATCTGATGAGATGGATGGTGGAGATTGGATATTCATCCACTTTTTTATTTTTTTTTTTAAATATTAATTTTTTTTATTTTGGTTTTTGAAAATTAATCACCACCGTCCATCAACAATGATGGACGGTACGGATCTCTTTTTTTATTTTTTTTTTAAAATTTAATTATTTTATAATTTAAAATTTATCTTTAATTATTTTTAGAATTTAAGTTTTTTTTTTTTTTTCAATTAGATCTTAACTATTTATTTTTAAGATGGACAGTTGAGATTTTTTAAAAGTTTAATTTTTTTTCCTTACAAAAGTAAGATCACAAATTAATTAGTTAGGGGCATTCTCTTCTTTTTGCTCTATTTTGTAATTTTTCAATTATCTCAAATGGACAATATAGTCAAATCGTTAGTTCAGGGGAGGTCATTATTATAAAAAGCAAAAGTGGTTTCTAATTGTAATAAGCTATATGTTTAGAGGCCTTTCAATAATTCTCTCAAATTTTTTTACTTAAATTTATTTTATTTTTTTTTCATTTTAATTAAAAATAACGATATTTCAAAAAAAAAATTAGGGCAAATATTCATTTACAGCTCTGGTCGTGACAGGAAAGCCCACTGTCATAGTTGGTCGTGATAGAAGAACGTCACATCACACTGAAAGCATGCTTCATGCTTGGGCATGATGGAAGAGCCTTCTGTCACGGTTAGTCGTGACAGAAGAGCTTAGCATCATACCCACGACAAGCATTATGCTTGAACATGATAGGAGAGTCTTTCGTCACACCCAAGCGTGACAAGAAGCTCTCCTATCACACCAATGCGTTTATGTTTAATTTGAACAACTTCAGATGTTGCACTAAATGTTAAACTTGTTAACTTAACAATTTTGACGTTGGTGGGAATAAGTTGACGTTACGTACTTGTTAAAATGGACGTCCGAGTTGTTCACAAACAACTCTAACGTATGCTAACATCATACATCCATTTTTGTTCAATTTTAACAACTTTAGACGTTGCATTAAATGTCCAACTTATTCATAGAATAACTTTCACGTTAATGGGAGTAAGTTAACGTTATGTATTTGTTAAAATAGACGTTGGAGTTGTTTGGGAAACAACTCTGACGTCATGCTGATGTCGTACATCCATTTTGTTCAATTTAAACAACTTCAGACGTTGTGCTAAATATCTAACTTGTTAATCGAACAACTTTGACGTTGGTGAGAACAAGTTAACGTTACGTACTTGTTAAAATAGAAGATGAAGTTGTTCAGGGAACAACTCTGATGTCATGCTGATGTCACAATTTAATGCTACGGTTGTGATGGGAGAGCCTTCTGTCACGGTTGATCGTGATAGAAGAGCCTTCCGTCACATCCAAATGTGATAAGAAACTCTCCTATCACGCCAATGCATTTTCGTTTAATTTGAACAACTTCAGGCGTTGTGCTAAACATTAAACTTGTTAATTAAACAACTTTGATGTTGGTGTGAACAAATTGACATTACATACTTGTTAAAATGGACGTCTGAGTTGTTCATAAAACAACTCTAACATATGCTGATGTCATACGACCATTTTTGTTCAATTTGAACAATTTTAGACATTGCACTAAACGTCAAACTTGTTGATATAACAATTTTCACGTTGATGGAAACAAGTTGACGTTACGTACTTATTAAAATGAACATTGGTGTTGTTCAAGAAATAACTTTGACGTAATACTGATGTCATACATCCATTTTATTCAATTTAAATAACTCCAAACGTTGTGCTAAACGTTCAATTTGTTAAGTGAACAATTTTGACATTGGTGGGAACAAGTTGACGTTACATACTTGTTAAAATAGACGTTGAAGTTGTTCTAGGAACAACTCTGACGTCATGCTGATGTCATACATTCGTTTTGTTCAATTTAAACAACTTCAAACGTTACACTAAACGTCTAACTTGTTAACTAAATAACTTTGACGTTGGTAAGAACAAGTTGACTTTCCGTACTTGTTAAAATGGACGTTCAAGTTGTTTAGGGAACAACTCTAACATCATGCTGGTGTCATAATTTAATACTCTGACCGTGATGGGAGAGTCTTATGTCACGGTTGGCCATGATAGAAGAGTCTTCTGTGACACCCAACATGACAAAAAACTCTCTTATCACACCAATGCATTTGAGTTTAATTTGAACAATTTCAGATGTTGCACTAAACATTAAACTTGTTAATTTAACAATTTTGACATCAGTGGGAACAACTTGACGTTATGTACTTGTTAAAAGGGACGACTGAGTTGTTCATAAAATAACTTTGACGTATGTTGATGTCATACGTCAATTTTTATTCAATTTGAACTATTTTAGATGTTTCACTAAACGTCCAACTTGTTTTCGAAACAACTTTCACGTTGTTGGGAACAAGTCGATGTTACGTACTTGTTAAAATGGATATTGGAGTTGTTCAAGGAACAACTCTAACGTCATGTTGATGTCAAACATCCATTTTGTTCAATTTAAACAACTTCAGATGTTATGCTAAATGTCCAACTTGTTAACCAAATAACTTTGACGTTGGTAAGAACAAGTTGATATTACGTACTTATTAAAATGGACGTTGGAGTTATTCAAGGAACAACTTTAACGTCATGCTGATGTCATAATTTAATACTCGAAGCATGATGAGAGAGCTTTTTGTCACAGTTGGCCGCGATAGAAGAGCTTTCCGTCACGCCCAAGCGTTATAAGAAGCTTTCCGATCAAGTCAATAATAACAAATAATAATATAATATAATATTTTATAATAAAATATTAATAATAACTTAAAATACTTATAATATCATTATAATATTATATTTTATTATAAAATATTATATTAATATATTATTTAATTAATAAATTATTAATTTAATATTATTTACTATAAAATTAATATCTTGAATCTGCAGCACCCAGTTGAAACTGGTTGCTGCAGATTTCATTAACACACTTTGGCTGTCAGCTGGTAGCCAAAGTGTGTTCGTATGATACAAACAACTTTTTTGTTTGTACCATAGCCACTCTCTTACTGTCATTTTAAAAAAATAACTTTTTTTCAACCCCCATAAACATGATCCAAAGAATATTACAACAAAGACAATGTGTTGACTATCAGGAACTAAATCTCTAAAAAATGTATTTAAGCTTAGACTATGAAAAACATAACTCATCGATTGTAAGAAGCATGTATTGGAATTTATTAGAAACAAGTTGCATACATCCCAAAATTCTGTATTATGTTTTGAATTCCTTATGGAATCTAGTATTACAACACATCGCATACATTCAAAAGTTTGAATTCTTTACTAAGTCTTGCAACACATTATTAGCTCATATCTAATAACGTGTTTAAGTTTTGTTTTCTTGATATAGTATTACAATAATGGACCACGGTTTGTTATACTATATTTGAAGTTGCTCTAAAGTAAAGAATTTCTTAGAATAGATTAAAAGAAAACAATAATTAGAGTTAACTATTGCTTAATATGGCTTGGTGATAAAAAAGTTGGGTTTGATTAGTTATATTGCAAGTGATATTAAAACTTTGAATGATAATTCAACTATTTGTATAATATCATCCAATGTGATTTAATGGTAAACGATGCTTATTCAACCTAATAATTTTTTAAGTCTACATCACTGCACTATAGATTTGCGTGTGTGTGCGCGTGCATATAGAATAATTTTTACCTTAGGAAAAATTGAAATTAATTAAGTTAGTGCATTATATGTATAGATAATTGATTAAAAATAAATGGTTGTTGACTAACTTAAAGTAAGTAAAAGTAAGTAAATTTAACAACTCATAATTGAAACATTGAATTTATTAGGGATAATCTCACTTCCTCTTGTAGTTTGACGTAATCGCTAACTACCTCATATATTTTTGGGAAATCTTATTTTACCTTCTACCGTTACTATTGTTATTGAAATACCTAAAATGATCAAAATACTCTTGTGGTTTAATTTTTTTCACATTAATAATTAAACTTTGATTTTTTATGTCAACTTTTACGGTAAGAATTTTTTTGAATATTTTCATACATTACATGAGGTATTTGATCTATTTCATAAATCAATAAAGAGATATTACGGATTTTCAAAAATACTGGAGGATTTTGGTAATAAGTCAAATTAAAGGGCAGAAAATATGATTATTCCAATATATTATATCAATGAGCACCGAAGAAAAAAAAACTGATATATATATATAATTAATTAATTAATTATTAAAGGAAGATAACAATTTTTTTTCTATTTTTGTTTTGAAAAATTTGAATTCTTTATTGAATATTGTAACACATTGTTAGCTGTTTGAATTTTGTTTTCTTGAATAGGGATAGCATTTTTTCCTTTTTTGTTTTGAAATGTTTAACTTTTTTTTTTTTCCAAAGTGATTTCTAACTTTTCTTTTTCTTTTTTTTTTTTTTGAAGAAAATTTCTAACTTATTTTCAAAAGTTTGTATTCTTTATTGAATCTTGTAATGCATTATTAGCTCATATACAATAACGTGTTTAAAATTTGTTTTCTCGAATATAGCATTACAATAACGGATCAAGGTTTGTTATAATATAATTGAAGTTGCTATAAAGTAAATAATTTCTTAGAATAGATTAAAAGAAAACAATAATTAGAGTTAACTACTACTTGATGTGGCTTGGTGATAAAAAAAAGCTCAAGTTCGAGTAGTTATATTGCAAGTAATATTAAAACTTTGAACGATAATTCAACTATTTGTATAATATCATTCAATGTGATTTAGGGCTCGTTTGGGATAGCTTTTACTTCTGGCTTTTGACAGTAGAAGAAGAGAAGCAGAAGAGAATTAAGGGCTAAAATGTTTAAATTGCTTCATTAAACCAAATTTTGACTTCCCGTGTTTTCCAGGAAGAGCTTCCAAGAGAAGCTGGGTAGAGTAGCTTTGAGTAGAAGAGCTTCCTAAGACAGGAAGCTCTTTTATTGAATTCAGCCAAACGGGTAGCAAAATGGTTTCTGGCTTCAAGAAACCAAAATAAACTCTTCCTGATGGATCCCAAACAGGGCCTTAATGGTAAACAATGCATTCAACCTATTAACTTTTTAAGTTTACATCACTGCACTGTAGATTTTTGTTTGTGTATGTGTGTGTAGAATGATTTTTATCTTAAGGAAAACTAAAATTAATTAAGCTAGTGCATTGTATGTAGGTCAACTAAAATTAATTAAGCTAGTGTATTGTATGCAGATTATTGATTAAATATAAATGATTGTTGACTAACTTAATGTAAGTAAAAGTAAGTAAATTTAATGACTAATAATTAAAACATTGAATTTATTAGGGATGATCTCACTTTCCCATTGTAGTTTGATGTAATCGCTAATTGCCCTCCATATTTTTGAAAAATTTCATTTTACCTTCTACCGATACTATCGTTATTAAAATAACTAAAATAACCAAAGTGATCTTGTAGTTTTGTTTTTCAACATTAACAATCAAACTTCAATTTTTTACGCCAACTTTTACGGTAAGGATTTTTTGAATATTTTTAAACACTACATGGAGCATTTGATCTATTTTATAAATCAATAAAGAGATGTTAGGATTTTCAAAAATACTGGGGGACTTTGGTATTAAGTCAAATTAAAGGGCGGAAAATACCATCATTCCAATATATTATATCAATGAGTAGCGAAGAAAAAAGAACTGATATATAATTAATTAATTAATTAATTATTAAAGGGCGATAACATTTTATCCATTTTTGTTTTGAAACTTTTAACTTTTTTTTTTTCAAAATGATTTCTAAATTGTTTCAAAAAGTTTGAATTCTTAGTTGAATATTGTAACATATTATTAGTTGTTTAAATTTGTTTTCTTGAATAGGGATAACATTTTTTCCATTTTTGTTTGAAAATTTTAACTTTTTTTTTTCAAAGTGATTTCTAACTTTTTCTTTTTCTTTTGAAGAAAATTTCTTACTTATTTTCAAAAGTTTGTACTCTTTGTTGAATCTTGTAACACATTATTAGCTCATATATAATAACGTGTTTAAATTTTGTTTTCTTGAATACAGTATTACAATAACGGATCAAGGTTCGTTATAATATACTTGAAGTTGCTCTAAAGTAAATAATTTCTTAAAATAAATTAAAAGAAAATTAGAGTTAAAGTTAACAATGGTTTAATACGGATTGGTCATAAAAAAAGCCTTGTTCAACCGACAATAAGTTAGGCTTGAGTGGTTATGCCGTAAGCAATATTTTTTTTTTTTTTTTTTAAAAGAAAATAAAAATTATCAACTTTGTCTGCAAATGATATTAAAAATATATATATCAACTTATACATTAAAAAAAAAAAAAAAAACTCTAACATTGTATAAAAGGCCATGCATCTTCACAATCCACTATATGATTATATTATATTAAATTAATTATATACAAAATATAATTGAAATGGTTTTCAAACCCAAGTAGCGTCTTGACACCCACCCATCAATCCAAATTATATAATAATAATAATAATATAACAGTTCTCCTACTATTATGTGTAGGTTATCCTCCCACTCTCATGTGGGTCTTTCCCCACACCTCCGTGTGGATAGATCTCTCTCATATAGGAGTAGTATCTCGGGTCGCGCTACCAGTGTTCCTATCTCGGTTGATCCTGACAATCCTTTGGACCCATCCCAGTCTTAAAAAAAAAAAAAAAAACCTAAGTAGCTAGGTAAATAGGCTTAACACCTACCCATGTGGATGTATAGTAAGGAATTTAAATAAAGGACCATTCAATGAAACAAAATTTTATATATATATATATATAGAGAGAGAGAGAGAGAGAGAGAGAGAGATGGGTAGGTAACTAACAAGTCCACGTAGACTCTTGATAATGGGCCTGGTCCACCACCAAATCCAAGTCGTAGATAGGCTTAGAGGAGGAGGGTGAAGCAGTACTATTACTTGGGCTAGTTGGGGTGATGGTGGTATTATGATCATGTTGCGGATGGTGATGGTGGTTGGACAATGAGGCTGTCGACGACTGTCTCACTCTTAGGTGCACCACTTCTGCTTGAGCCAAAGCCAATTGTGTTTGGAGAATGTCTATTTGGTGTTGTAGTGATGATATGGCTCCCACGCATCCGTACACTGGGTCACGCACCCTCGCATTCGCTTCATACACCATGCTACTCACTGCATCTCCTCTTTGATGCACGGGCAAGTCCTGCAATTATTCTAACATAAATATTATTGGACTTGTTTTGGTTTTAATTTCTCATTTATACAACCATCAATTAACGTTTCTATATATAGTCAATATGATATTTGGTTGGTTTTTACTTTTATTACGTGATGGGTACAAATTTCCACTTGTAATTTGTATTTTATTGGTTGCATGTCTCCATCTTAATACAACTTCTTCATACAAAATTCTCTCTTTATGCAAACTTTTTTTTCCTTTTTTGTTAGGTATTAGAGCAAAGCCATGAGACAACCGGAACCCATGAGAAAAAATTTCACATTTATTGGGTGAGATGGAGTGTTGACCCTTGGTTTTGTAACCAAGGCTGGCTTGAGTTCTTCCACTGCACTATAAGGCCATCGACTCTCTTTATGCAAACTTACTTCTTTCAGGATTTGGTTAACTATCTCTTTATGAAAACTATTGCGATCCATGAAACTTTACAAAATTTACTATTTTGGCCCAATTAGAACAACGAAATTTTTTATAATCAGATAAAATTATCTTTGTTTGATGGAATCTGAAAGATTTATTTTGAAAATATGTTTTCCTAATTGTAAATTTCAAGCCTACTTTTTTGAATCGAAAACTGGTGTCAACCTCAAAGCCTCCCTTCGTTGGTGCTTGTGGTCAAAGTAGAAAACTTTGTAATTTTATATCTCCACCCAAAATCTCTTTTGAAAGAGATTCAAGTTTCTTTTATTACAGTTAATTAGCAACAGCAAGTCTTGAATTCTTGCCATCAAGAAGCTGCTAGCCAAACAATAAATTTCTAAAGAAAGTGTTATATAATTTTGAAAGACAAAAAGGGGAAAAAAAATAAAGCAGCAAGAACCTGTAGCATTTTGTTGACATTGCTAGCTCCAAAAACCTTGTGAACATTAGCAAACTTCTGGGGTTCATCTGCAGGAAAATAAGGAGCAAAAACACAATCTTGAGCACACCTTCTCCTTAGAAGCTTGCATGCTGCACATGGGGAGGGTGCACCTTGTTTTCTCCCACTGATCTCTTTCATGCTGCCACCTCTCACTGAAGCACAAATATAAATTTCTCTTGATTGGGGTACACAAAATAGAGAAGACAAAAGGAATTTGTTGTGGTTGGAGGTTAGTATTGAAACTGTGAAAGGAAGTTGCAAAAGAGTGAGAGGAGGATTGGGTGTGGGGGAGTCAAGGGCAGAGGCTGGGGTGATTATATAAAGCATAAGGGTCACTACATCTGAGGTGGGTCCCTTCAAGAACTCTTCAAACTTTTGTCGACAAAACACACCGCACGAGAAGTTGTTTTAGTTTATAATTCTTATTTTCAAAATATTTGTTATTATATCCATCATAACTAATTATGGATATTATCCTCTTAATTGGATAAGGTTACTCAATCCTGCTACTTCATATTTATTATTTCTTGATTTTTTATATATTTGAGAATAAATTGAACTTACAATTTTTAGAAAGTAAGTACGAGAGATTTAGCATTGAACCAATCTCATATTGTTTAATTAATTTTTTAATATTTCATGATAGTTTTAACATACATTGTAAATACTCTATTGAGTAAATCATATGAAAATAGCACCTAAAAACTAAAGACTTATTTCATTAGCACCAAATAACTAATCTGAGTTTTACTAACCTCTACTAAAGTGAAAAGCCAATTTTATCATTCATTAAATAATTTATGAAATAAAAATCCAATACTACTATTCTTCTCCACTATGAACTACTTCAGTTCTAAAGCTTCTTCTTCTCCATTACAAATTGCCACAAACTCGCTCTAGTTTCAAGAACCCAGATATAAAAATCCATCATAAACCAAACCCACCAAGCTTTTCAAGAATCATCCATAAAAACTCAATCAAAACAAAAAATTTCACAGATGGAATATAAAGATGCTTGGGTGTTGAGGTCGATTCACAGACATTGAATACGTATCATCACGACGCTATTGTTAATTTGCGAACAATTGTTGCTTTCGCTAACAATTTAGGGTTGCTTTTTTATTTTCGCTAACTATTGGAGCTAAATCTAATTATTGCGTTGACTGACTTGATTTTTGTTTTGCTATAATTTTGCATATGAGGGGTTTAAGTTCCGGAGGTTGAAAACACATAAGGAAAATTGGTATGATGTAGTTGTAACAAAATTGAACTACATTTCGATCTTTTCTCTTGTCGCTGTTATACATTTGTCGGAGGGTAAATAGGTGAGATGGATGTCTCTATAATCGTCGTCATCACTTGAGCCAGTTTTTGGGTGTGTTTTTGTTAATGAAAACGAAACAATGTATTGGAGGGAGTTTCTTCGTTTTGTTTGAAAACTATTTAATTTTTAGTTTAATATTATTTAAAACAAAAACAGTTAGAGAATAAATGTCATTTTTATCATTAAAAAAGTGAACATTATTTTAGTGCTATTAAAAGTCACTTCAGTTCTTTGATACTAGTGAAACACGTAACCAATTCTTTAGTGCTATATAAAATAAAATCTTTATAATATTTTACTTACATTTTTGTCATATTGCATGAATATTTTATCTTTTATATATAAAATGAATTATTATTTATTACAAAATACTTACTACAAATTATGACATTTTCACTGCTAATTGCATATTCTTATCATTACCGATATAACATACTGAAATCTTTAAAAGATTAAAGATTGATCTTTGTTTCTTTTTGTTTTTATATCTTACTTTTCTTATATGTTTCTTTTCTCATTTTAATAAAATATTGGTTTTGACCAACGACCTTATATAAAAAAAATATAGCACACTGAAATATGAAAATTTAAAAATTATAAAAGTTGATTAATTTGATTACATCTATTTGCTATGAAATTTTTGTCCGTATGATCTTTTTGTAGAGTATATTAATAAAGTACATATTGATAAAACTTGGACTCTAATAGTATAAAATATATTTGAAAATAAAAGGTATTAATATTGATATAGATGGGGTTTGCTAATCAAAGATGGTGTTTGATGGTGGTTCTTAAAGTGGGTCCTTTTTCTCTTCTTTTAATGTATAGTGCAAAAAATGATGCATGCATGCATACTTGCAACACATGTATAATTATTTATAATTATAACATATATAACTTAATGTCTATATATGAGAATAAAATAACATAGGCTGTGGATCCAATGTATGTATGAAAAGTAGATAGGAATACCTCGCGTTCCACGCCTGTGGAATTATCTTGGGTCTTCATGTGCTGCGCGCATGGATGTTGTCTCTACTATCAAATGAGTGTGAACTCATCCACCTATGGACCATTTTCTTAAATTGGAATATACCAAACGATTCAAAAACAAAAAAAAAAAAAAAAAAACAAAACAAAAAAAAAAAAAACAAAAACAAAAAGAAGCTAGTTAAATGTCAATGGCCTTGTAGTGTAGTTGAAACACACAAGCTGTAAAATTAGGGTTCAACACCCCACCTCACCCCACCTCATCTTATAATGGTGGGATTTTCTTTTATGTCTATGAGTTGTCTCCCACTCATGTGTAGGTGGCTCCAGTCCTATGAGGACCGCTTATTCGGATCGTGCCACTAAGATCTTACTAGGTTTGTCCCGTTGTATCCTAGGTTCATCCCAATACCTCAAATAATAATAATAATAATAAGCTAGTTAAATTTGATGGATAAATATTATTTTTGGAATAAGTAATCATTATTAAAATAAAAAAGTTTTAGGAACAAAATTTTTAAATTCATCTATAAAAGGAATCTTTAGAAATTTAGAGACCAAAATAATAGTTTGTCCCAAACTACATCTGGAAGGATGAAACTCAAAATCATCTGTAAAAAATAATAATTAAATTTCAAATTTAAAATAATATAACGCTATTTGTAAGGATGAAACAACATTCGCACCTAAAACAACAATTTGTGAGGGATGAAAATAACAATTTATCTATCAGTGACAACTGGTGCTGTTAGTTTATGCGCCAACTGCCCCCACGCATTGGCATGAGTCGACACTAACAAAGGTAATAAATAAGCAGCTCTCTCACCTTTATGTGTTGGTTGTACTTTTCTTTCCTCCTTTATGTGGATCTCTTCCCCATCTTTGTGTGGGTAGATCCTTCACATATGAAAGCAGTATCTTCGTGTGTAGACAACACCACTAGTATTTCTATCCCTATAGGTCTTAGTTATCCCCAGACTAGTTCCAATCATAAAAAAAAAAAAAAAAAAAAAATAACAATTTGTCTTTAATGAGGATATATAGGAATAAATTCATCCATTAAAGACGACTAATTAAATATGACGCTATTTATAGGAACTAGAGAACATTCATTCCTAAAATATCGTCTATAGGGGGTGAAATTAGAAATCCTTCATACTTACAGAGACGAAATTAATAATATGTCCCTAAAGGAAGAACAATTAAATATCAAGTTTAAAATTATATAACCTATAGTGTCGAAACCACATCCATCCCTAAAACGAAGTTTGTATAGATAATAACAATTCTTACATAAAAAGGAGACCTATTGAAAATTTTGCTTAAAAAACAAATAATTAAACCCTATCGATAAGGACAAAATAGTATTGCCCTTAAAAGAACGTCTACAGGAATGAAATTAGTAATTGGTCTCTAAAAGGATGCATATAGGGACTAAATTAATAATTAGTCCCTATACGAAGAACAGTCAAATATCCAATTTAAAATCATATTGAATATGCATAAATGAAATTAAGTATTAATATTAAGTAAACTGCACTACAATAGGCATTTGTTATAATAAATATTAATTTTATTATGTCTAAATAAAATAAAGTTCTGTGACACATCGTAAATTCTTGTTGGATATCCAATTCAACTTAATTTAAATTGTAAAAACATGAAGTGTAAAAAGGTCTATGTAGATCAATAAATTAATATAAACAGTATAATGATTAATTTATATTCTTCACCACGTTTAATTATCAAAACGTTGGTTAGATGAACTACATTGATGTAGCTTTATGTTTTGATAAATTGGGACCACATGAGTAAAAAACATAAAGATTGGTTGAAAACCGATAATTTCATGTTACTTGAAGACCAACATAATTTTCACTTTATAAAATAATTACAAAAATTATTGAGTTTAAATAAACTGCGAATAAAAATTAAGATTTCTTAAATAAAAATATTAATTTTTAAAACTAATTTTTTTAAGGGTGGGGGAGGGGAGATTATATTAAGAGAAACCTACCCACGGTGAGCAAAAATTTTTCGCTTTTTGTGTTTTTGCGTCAGTTACCCTGTTCAGTAGTTAGGTAGCTAAAATTCGGGCCTGTTTTCGACATCTAAACAACTGTTTTTAGATTTTTGGCCATGCTGACTTGTAGAGTTTTTCGTGTTGAATCTATTGATAGTTGGATCATAGAAAACAAAGTTGTGGTTAGGAAGTTATGACCATTTTATTGTGTAGAGGTCATACCAGAAATTTGTTACAGGTTTCTGCAGAGCAAAATTTTGATTGCCTCCAAACGTTCTATTTTTCAGTCCAAATTTGGAAAAATATTGAAAACAAAAGTTGTTTATCTATGTCTTAACTACCTAACTGTCAAGTTTCATAATTGTTTGATGAGTATTGTGTGAGATATTGATTTTGAACTAGCTTAGGTCACTGCTGAAATTTGACAGTATGGAAATTGTGCCCTTTGCGAGTTAGCGAGTTACTATTGTGTTTATGAATGAAGAAATAATGCATGTTTTGATAGGATATCTTTACTAGAGAGTAACCATAAAAATCTTTGCATGATTTGAGATTTTTAAATGTCATGATCTTAGTTGACTTAGTGGATGAATTCTATCTGTGCATGAATTGTTGAATATTAGGGGAGACTACCCTTGTTAGCATTTTGTGCCTTAGCGTATTATTTATGAGGGAGTTTCATTTCTCATACTCCAAACACTCTTCAATCATGTTTATAGATTGATCTTAATTTATTTGTTTGGACTTTATGAACATACATTGTAGAGAATTAGCATGATTTCTGAATTTTTGAGAATTTGGAAAATTTATTGACGTAAGGCAGGCAATTGCGTGTGTTTTAACTCTAGAAAAAAGCCATTTTAATTTTTCATAACCTTATGTTTGCAGCTACAACATATTTGAAGCCAAACACATTAGGCCTTATTTTCTTTTGCACGTACATTATTTCCTGTGTCCTAGCCAAATTAATAACTTAAATCTTTACCCTAGAAGCACGTAATCAGTGGAGTGAAAATAAAGGGGTGTGAAGAAGGAAATATGGGTGTATAGCATTATTCATGTTTGGGGAATAAGTAAGAGATGAATGCTAAATTATCTTGATTTTTCATTAATTCGTGAGCATTCATTAATATATATATATATATATATATTATGAATAAGTCAGTGAAGGGTGAATTGTAAGAGTGGTAGTGTTAATTGTGAAAAAAATCATGAGAATTGCAATTTGTATTCACTTGATATGATTTGAGCTCCTTTTGAATCATTCTTCTAATTCTTTTGTTAGCCAATTTCCTTACCCCTGTTACACCCCTTCATATGACCTACTAACTGATAGAGCAATTGAACCTAATCTCTTGAATTTAGTTGGTTGTGTAATATACAACATTCTTAATATTTGATTCGTTCATGAGATCCATTGTTATGAGATTTTGATTGATGGGCCCCATCCTTATACACTCTAGGTAGCCCGCAGCAACCCTACGATGGCCCTTCATCGATATCTGATCCGACTGAAAAGTTTCTGTGAAGTTAAGCTGTTTTACTTTTACTGAAAATCTCTTGTAACTTAACTAGAAATCTCTTTTTCAAATGGAAATGAATGGAAACTTTTTCTTTTTAAATGTGCATTTGTAAAATAAGGTTTGTAAAAATTTTGGCATCATAACAACTGTTTTTCTGAAAATCACCCTACAAAAAATTCATAGAAAATCTGTACACTTCTATAACAAACAATTTCTCAACTTCTGAGCCTCAACCCTCATTTCTTTTCACAACCAACCATAAACATACTTTCAGTTTGAAATACAACTCAAACTTTTAAATTTTGGCAACCCACTAATATGATGAAAATAATTGAAATATAACATGTCATTCAAAACATTTCTATGTCATGCACCAATATATTTACACATTTATAAAAATATGCATTCATTTATATACGAAAACTATTATACAGATTTTCAAAAACATTTATGACAAATATACATAATCATATAGGCACATGACTAAATTTGTCTACTCTTGGGCCGGAGTCTCTGGTGCTGAAGTCCCTGCACTTATATCTGTCCCTAGGGAGGTTTTATTTATAAAATATAAAATAAAGTGAGCTAAACGAGCTCAGTGAGTGTTGTGCTTTTCTATTCAACTATATTTTTCGAAAATGAGTCTCCTTAAAACTTTAAAATCATTTCATAACTGATTTCATAAAAATAAAACAAGTTTTCTGAAACCCTTATCGGAAATAAATGCATGAATAGCCATTTAGGATAAACATGAATTATGCATCGTAAAAACTAAATTTTCAATAACGTATTGAAAAACAAATTTTTTGATTTCAGAAATTCATTTTGGAATGCTTTCAAATTTGGATTATGTAAAATAGCATTTTGCATGATTTTATTTTCTATTGTAAAATATTAACAATAGTGGCAATAAAACTTTTGGGAAATCTCTAAATGAAATGAGCCGACCACTGATAGTCCATACCACATGGTACCCTAGATATGGAGCGGAATTTACCCTCGCTCAGGCTTACACAGAATTTACCCTCACTCAGACCGTTTGATCAGTTCTACGTAACGGAATTTACCCTCGCTCACATAGGAGCTAGTCGTTATATACCCAGTTCGTGTATGGATGACATACTAGACTGGACTAACTGACACAATCCCTCTCACTGTTAGTGACAGACACCATTGACATTGCCATGCACGCATTAGGGTACTCTAACCGGTAACATCTATCTAAGATATCTATAATGCGTACCATAGGCTTACAAAACATTTTCAATCAAGCTATTTTTCATCATATAGTTTGTATTTCAAACAACTTTCCAACATATCAAAGCATGAATTTAAGCATAGCACATAATCTTGTTGAATAGAAAAATAATCATATCAAAACATTTTAAAAGGACACTCACCTATTGTTAATTTACGGTGATGCACCCTTTAGGGTTCCCTCGTTTGCAATATATCTACACATGATCACATTCTACATTTAGGCGATGTTACAACCGAACTTATTCGTATATGCTTCCTATTCAAAATTCCTAACATCTAAGCATGTAAAACCCTTCCAACAATGTTTAAACTCACTTCAACGCATAAACGAAATTATTTATCATTCTAACTCATGTTGACTGAATCTTCCCTAAACTTTTACATCATCCATTTTATTAAATTTTCTCATCATAATCATTCTCAAACACATGCAAAATGATACCCATTCAAGTCAAATTCATAAAACTCACAACCTAGCAATGTAGCATGGTTTGGCCGTGAGATACACCACTTGACATCCAATGGATTTCTTTTTAAATTTCATGTTATTTTCATCATCAACATAGTCCATATAATCATCCAAAACAACCAAACACAATTTTCCATAACTAGATGGTACCTATGGCCGAATACATATCATATGATCATACTAACTTTTACTTCCCATTTTAACATCCTGACTTGGTATTTTAATACTTTTACATGCATGAAATCACTTATATAAGTTTAAACATAATTTGGACCATAAAACCCTAGCTTGGCCGAATACCATATCCAACATAACTCTAAGATTTCTTCAATTTTCCATATGAAATTACATGAAAATCATATCAATTCTCATGGCAAGGAAACTAATATCCTTAATAATATCAACTTGAATTTAAATCAACAAGCCATCTACACTAGTAAGCTTACCAACTTCTCTTGGATCACAAGCCTTGCTTTCCCGCCAAATTGAAGTCTCAAATCCTTGAATGCATACATAAAAATCACATTAAAATAACTTGCTATTGTTATATATCCTTCTTAGGCCTATGCACACCCTTGGTATGGCTTGAAAACCACTTAAAATTGCTTCAAAATTGATCAAATATAGCTGCTGTCCCTAGTTCTCGTTTCCTCTTGACAGAACACTCTTCTCTTCTCTTTTGGTCGATAGCTTCTCTTCTTTCTCTTTTCATTTTTCTTTCATTCACTTCACTATATATGGTCCTTGCATGCCTTTAACAAGTGTCGCCAAACTAATATTAAATTTACAAGTTTGCCATTAGTTCAAATTGAAGACATTTGATTGGATGAAACTTAAAAACCAATTCAATCCTAACCAATTCCATTCCATTTCAACCAAATGCTAACTAGTTGGTTATGTTGTCTCCAAAATCACCATTATGCCATCCTTATCTCTACATCACATGCCACTCACATGCACTCTTTTATATTTTCAAATTCCCAAAATGGCCTTATATATATCTTTTACTAATTTATTTAATCATACTCATTTTTGGTAATTCTTTTGACACTAATTTCATGTTAAACTTTAATCGATCACCATACCACTTCTCATATTCGACTTTATCTCCAGCCTATCTGAAAACTCTACTAAAATTCAGTTACACTTCTGGGCATTTCAACCAAATGCTAACTAGTTGGTTATGTTATCTCCAAAATCACCATTACGCCATCCTTATCTCTACATCACATGCCACTCACATGCACTCTTTTATATTTTCAAATTCCCAAAATGGCCTTATATATATCTTTTACTAATTTATT
This sequence comes from Litchi chinensis, assembly GCA_019925255.1. Lineage (NCBI taxonomy): Eukaryota > Viridiplantae > Streptophyta > Magnoliopsida > Sapindales > Sapindaceae > Litchi > Litchi chinensis. Next base: position 696,555 of record CM034469.1, read on the forward strand.
TAATCATACTCCTTTTTGGTAATTCTTTTGACACTAATTTTCATGTTAAACTTTAATCGATTATCGTACCACTTCTCATATTCGACTTTATCTCCAGTCTATCTGAAAACTCTACTAAAATTCAGTTACACTTCTGGGCATTTTAAATTATTTTATTATTCCATCAATAAGGGTAGATTTTATAAAAGGATATATTACAAATTTTTCTCCCCTTAAAAAATTTTGTCACCAAAATTTACAAGACAAATCTACCGAAAAAGGTAGGGATATCATTGATGCATCTAATCTTTATGCTCCCAGGTGGCCTTTTTTATGTCATGATTCCTCTATAGAACCTTCACCAAGGAAATGACTTTATTACGCAAGACTTATTCTTTATGATCCAGAATATGAATTGGTTCTTCTTTATAAGTCAAAATTTCCCTTAATTCTACAGGTTGATCTCTAAGTATATGAGAGGGATCAGGAATATACTTTCGGAGCATGGATACGTGGAATACATCATGGATTTTGGTTAATTGTGGTGGTAGCTTTAACCTGTACACCATTGATCCAACTTTATCCATGATCTCATAAGGCCCAATGTAACGCGGACTTAGCTTACCACACTTTCCAAATCTTAGCACACCATTTCATGGGGAGATCTTGAGAAATACTTTATCACCAATCTCGAACTCAAGGTCCCTACGGTGATTATCCACATAGCTCTTTTGTTGATCATTTGTTGTCTTAAGCCTATCCTTGATCATTTTAATCGATCACCATACCACTTCTCATATTCGAATTTATCTCCGGTCTATCGGGAAACTCTACTAAAATTCAGTTACATATCTGGGTATTTTAAATTACTTTATTATTCCATCAATAAGGGCATACTTTATACAATACATATACAATGCTAAAATTGAAAAGAGTATATTACATTGATTATTCATTTTATGCAATTAAATTCCATTCATTTAGTGAATTTATTGAGCATATCATTATATTGCTAATACTAGAGTAATTCTATGTTTACCATTAATAGTGGATGCTTGGATGTTAGAGATTATCTAAGTGACCATTTGGTATAATCTCCATAGAATGAATGTTAATCTGATTATGCAATGACCACTGGTAATTGGGTTAAATATAATATTATGATGGGTTCTAATACAAAATGTGACGTGTTGTAGATTTAGAGTTTATTCTCAAGACCATAGTTAAACTCATTATTAAATATCAATAAATAACCTTTTTATTGGGTTTCTACACCTTGCATGGAATGGCCGTTAGAAGTGTAGTGGGTAGAAATTAAGGGTTTATTCACATGATCAAGGTTATACTTGCCAATAAGAATTAGGTTAAAGAATTGAATTGTACGTGCTTATTTGATCAAACTAGTCATAGAATAAGGGACCTAACTATTCCATTATAATTGTTTCTCTTGAAGTTTGGTTTGTTTGTTGCCATTAGTTTAGTTCTTTTTTTTTTAATCAATTTCACATTTTTTTTAATTATGTAATTATCACATGAAATTTTGTAAGAGTAACTGCTAACCTTTCTATAGAACAATCCTTCATTTGCTGCAATGTAGTAAGTATATGGTCTTACACATTTTATTATTGAAAGAGTCACGAACAAAAAGACCACACATCATATAAACCATAAAGTAGTAGTATAAATGAAGTTTTATTTATGGGAGACACAATACAGAACCTAGTCTATTTTTTCTTCATTGGCCATACATTACAAGAAAAAGAAACTTAGGATTTTTTCTAGGATTAGCTATAAATAAAAAGAAAAATTAGAGGGTTGGCCGAACACTCTTTCTTGGTGGTTGCTGCATACAATTTTCTTTCTCTAAAGGTACAGATTTTCTTTTGTGAAAAGAAAAGTGAGCAAAAGATTCTTTTATAGTGGAGTTATAGCAAGGAAAATTAGGTGGTGAAGAATCAGAAAACGAAAGAAACATCCAAATCTCATAATGAGTAAGTCAAGATTTGATCTTGAATATTTAAATTCTATTGAATTATTATTATTATTATTTTAATATTTTGTTGAATTATTTTCATTGGTAAAAGATATGAATTCTTTTATGAATTTTTTTTTTGAAATCCACACTTCTACATAAACCTATTTTTATGATATTTTGCTCATTTCTCCCTATAGAGAAGGAAAACAAAAATACAAAAGAAGCAAAATAACAAGGAGCAGCACCTCTATGAGAAGGAATGATAATTCTTTGACTACTTATCACCAAATTATTCTTTTTCCTTTTGATTAGGGATTTTAAATGTTTAACACATCATCACTTATATATGTTGTTCATAAGTCATGTTTATAAGTGTCAATTAGGGTTTCCTAACCTAATTCACTACATTACATATTGGTCCTTCAATTAAGAATAATCACTCGTAAATAAAATCTTAATATGGAACATTGGAACAATATTTATTTTTGCTATCTTAAATATAAAATTATGCATCATAAATCCCTTGGATATATTGTAACTTATATTTCATTGGTTATAATTTTGGGTAAATTTCAATCCCTATGTTTTGATGTTTCATGACTTTTTTATTTGTGAAAATATTTTGGCACTCGACATCCTTAACTTATTCAGAAACTCATTAAGTTGATTTCTATAGTAAGTTAGATGTTGGTCAAACTTAACGGTATCAAGGGAAAAACAAATTAAATGGATCCAATAATTCAACTGTGGATAATTATATAAAATTGTGTATTCAAGATCAATCGGGCTATTCTATTCTCAAGCTCCAAAAGATTCGGTCAAAATCCAATTAACTCTTAACTGATTGAATCCAATCTTTTAATTTTAGTTTATTCCACTAAAAAAAAAAAAAAACTAAAATTGCACTCTTAGAATAAAATAAATACATATTTAAAAGAAAAATTTATCCATATGAACAGATCAAGAATATCTCTAATACTCTCATGGATTGTGTTTTTTTATTAAAAAAAAAATATATCATACCATCAATATTAAGAGATTTGCTTCTTACATAATATAATTATCATTTGATAGACAATCAAATTAAAAATTGTTCTCCAATGCTTCCATATATTTTCACTTAATGTTTCCATGTTTTCCCATTTAATACTTCTATTTTTTTTTAATTAGATTTGAAAAATTAGAATTAAATATATATTGACTCACTGAGATGACTGTCTAACAAACCTTTTAAAAAAATATGTTCATGTTGATAATATTGATTTTTTTCTTGCCACTTAACTTGATAATGATCAGTAATAATTATAATTGGGAAGTTTATTTTAACTAAATATCTATTTATCCTATATGACATGTAATTTTTTTATAATCCATGAGAGCATTGAGAATACTCTAACATTCTGGACGTGTAAAACCATTTTACTTCTATAATTATTTTAATCCATATTACTACCTTACATCTAATTAATATTTCACAAAGAATCTTAATTTAATAACAAATACTGAATACTTGGTGCCAAGCTTAATCTAAAACCCTATAAAACCAATAAGGTGATATTTAGTTTTATTTGGAAAATCAAAGCCATGATTTCTATATCCATGAATGTATGTTCTCTATAATTAATAAACCATAATACCAAACCATTGGGAAACTTAGGTTATGTCAACTATTATTGACTAATAGCTCAAATATTATAATCTATAATTATAAGTTATATTATTTATTTCAGGATTGAAATAGACATTCCATTCCTTATGTGAATTGTGTTATTTTATAAATGGTTAATAAAATGATATTATTGATGTGATCAATTTCAATACATTCCAAATATAGTAGGCACTTTTGTCCAAAGTCTTATACTTTGTTGATTTTATATTTGAGCTATTATCAACTAATAGCTCAACTATCATAATCTATAATTATAAGTTACATTATTTATTTTAAGATTAAGATAGACATTCCATTCTTTATTGTGAATTATATTATTTTATAAATGGTTAATAAACAATGTTATTCATGTGATTAATTCAATACATTTCAAATGTACTTGGCTCCTTTGTCTAAAGTCTTATTCTCGGGTGAATTTTAGACTTGTCACTTGCAATTGAAACAAAAGAAACCTACAACTTTAATCAAGATAAGATGCTAAACTATTATCTTAGTTGTAAAACATTTTAGATTTGACCATTTAAATTTATTAGGATTTCACACACACACACACACACACACACATGTTAATTATTCATACATATTGTATGTCTCATGTGTTTATAGTTGTTTAGGTTGCATTCTCTTAGTGTGTCAGTTAGGCTATTTAGTGGTCTACCTTTCCATCCCTTTGTTAGATGACTTTTTTCAAAATATGGAAACTGTTTTAGTATCAGTTTACCTCTGTCCAAAAAAGTTAAGTTTGGGAAGTATAAAAAAATGAGGCGTAAACTTATTTTAGCCACTATCTAGAAAAGTCTAGTTTTGGGAGGCATTAGAAAATGTGACTCAAACTCACTTTAGCCGTTGTCAAGTGATGGTGATTTTTGTGTTTTCAAACCTCCTCAGTAATAAAATTTATTCACCAAACACCCATTACAGTATATTAGATGTAGAATTATTCTACAAGGAGATCATGCACTTTTGATGTTGATTTCTAATGTGATATTGGCAAGAAAACTAAAAGAAAGATTGATGAAGCTAAAACAATTAAAATCTCTAAAAACTAAGGAAACTAGAATTAACCACTACTAGCCAAATTAACTAAGAAACAAATCAATGAATAACTAACGTTAGGTCCTAGTATCATGCGACTTTGATAGTTAAACCTAAACTCAGTTGTTCAATTGTAATATTAGTTGGTGAGAATTCTCAAATTGGTCCTAAGAGCACATTCACTCTAATCAGCACACAATCATGTACAATTAAATACCAACAAAAATCACATTTGCAAATTAATATTGAATCTACACATTTGGTCACGACTAAACCTCATATTTCTAATCAAACACATTTATATAGGTTAATCCATGCATTCAATCAGAAAACCTATCAATTCATCAATAACTCTATCACATAATGGTTATGACAATTAAGCTACTATTCATTGAGATTATTAACCCACAAAACATCTCTCGTAACCTATTACAACCAATAAAAATATTCAATAGCCACACGAATGAATAACAACTAAATTTTATATAAAAAAATATTCAAAGTATACAAAAGATCGGTTCTTAACAAACAAATTAGTTACGTACGATTAAATCAAGATAAACAAGAGAAGAAAACACCTATGAATGCAACCAAATTGGTCATTCATTGATCTTCAATTGTCTCATTGGTCAAGATTAAGTACTCTCCCTAAATCTTTGCTAAAAACTAACTGAATCAATGGAAAATTGATGAAAACTATGTTTGGAGTGTTTCTTGAAGAGAATGGAGGCTAGGGTTCTCTTCTTCTCCTTTTTAGATGTGCATATCATTGTTTAAATAGGTGTGAAACCCTAAGAATGGCTAAAGATGGAATTGCTCTTGAAACCCTTGCGAAATAGAGTTTTTAGAACATTGTGCTGCCTGTAAAAGGCACCACAATAAGTGATTGGTCACAACACCTTCATTTGGAATTCTTCTACTTGTTATTATGGGGCACCACATACAACACTGTCTGGAGAAGGCTTTACAAGTGGCACCCGGGACCAATATGTCCTCTTGGTTCTAATCCAAACCTGTTAATTTTACATTAGAGCCTATTGCTTATGTATTCAAGCCTTTTGGTCCTACAACTAAGCAATAGTCTCGATTATAAACTACATCAAAAGCTTCTTTGTTGTTGGTTTTTCCTCTTAGGGTAGATTATGCTATTGTTGCTATTGACCATAAAAACCTAGTAGAAATGCATGGTTCATTTGTGGTGTTTGCTTTTGATTGTAACTCTACGAGGAATTAGGGTTATTGTTCCATCCTGGATTGTAGAGATTCGAGTAAGGGATTATGTTGTCCATTGTAGTTGGTAACATACTTAACTGACTCCAAACTGCTCGAACATCATTTTATCAAATGATTACCCCCATAGCTCTCACACCTAATATAGGGGCTTTGAATTAAATTCACCCCATTTGTGTTCATAATAAAAGCATCAAACTTCTTGGCCAATATAGACACTTGCGTAGTTAATGTTATGATAGCATTAACTTATGCACTTTTATTGCTGCTCTTCTGGGCATAGATCTTTAGGTTGGCCATAGATAGTTATTGGATGTCATGTCCTTAAGCAGTTCATAAGCATCCTCTATAGATTTGCTAGTTAGCACCCCACCAACTACTACATCAATGGTGGTTCTAGTTTTACTTACTAATCTATCATAAAATGTTTGAACCTACAACCATTGAGGCAACCTAAGGTGTAAATACTTTCAAGGTAGCTCTTTGAATCTCTCCTAGGCCTCATATAGAGATTCTCTCTGAAACTACATGGATGAAGTGATGTCATTCCTAATTTTTTCTATCTTCATCGAAGGAAAGTATTTGGTAAAGAATTTCTATGCCAAGATATCCCCTGTCATGATAAACGTTTGAGGTTGTGAACTTAATGAGCTCTTTTCTTTATCTTTCAATAAGAATGGAAAGAGTGTAGGCCAAATAGCATCATCAAACACCTTATTATGTTTGAATGTGTCATAGATCTTCGAAAAATTGGCGATATGCTCATTTGGGTCATCATTTGGTAACCCTTCGAATTACACATAGGACTAAATCATCTGAATGATTGTTGGTTTTATTTCAAAGTTGTTTGAATAAACTAATGGCCTAAATATGCTCTGATAGATCCCCATCGACATTTCATACGTTATAGTCCTTCAAAGTCTTCAGATCTCCCTCAACTTCCTCTTGATTGTTAGCCATTGTGTTTAGTTGCTCAGCTAATCTCCTAGATCTCCTAAAACTCTAAACTATCTTTCTGATTTCATTGTTGAATGGTAACAAATTGGTGCTTTTCAATCTTCGCATATAAAGACCGATAACACCTAAAAAAAAATGAAAAAGTGTTTGAATGAAACTATTTTAACTAGTACTGATATAACACAATAATTTTGCACATTGATCCCCGTACTGACACCAAAAATGTAATTAGACTATTTCTAGTGCGCTAAAATTACACAAGAACACGTGCAAATATACACAATCTATATGCAATATAGCGATGAATCAAGGTCATTCCTGTAGAGACAATTGTTGAACTAGTTTTAAATACCAAAATTGATTGACAACAACTTTGATGGGAATTTTGGAAATAATTTTTGAATTGAAAAACTTAATTCAATTAAATAATTAAAAAAAAAAACTTAAGATTTCATAGTAGATTAAAAGCTATAGGGATACAATTTCACCTATAAATTTCATCAACCTATTTTTCAAACAATAAAATATATTTTTGTCTTGTACTTAATTGGGTAATTTTATTATATTCGCAAAGCTCTTTAGAATGGTCAAGCAAACATGTCTTAATTAAACAACCAACTATATTCCTATGTCGAATAATTAATCTAAACTCCTTAAGATTTAACTATCCATACATGATTACACAAAACACATAGGTATATTCCTATGCTATATGATTCATTCTATTGATTTCTAAATCATATTACCTTTTCTAAGTGTATCACAACCACAAGATCTAATCAATTAATGGGCCCTAATTAATTAACAACATTAAGTACCAATAGAACATAATGCAATGATAAAATCAATCCATTCAAATCAATAATCTAATCAAATATGCTTCATCCATGTCTAGGCTACATTGTAGCCCTAGAAAAATTATTTTAGTTCATTGTATCTATACAAATGAACACAATCAAGATATAATCAATCAACATCAATCTAAAAATGAAAGGAAAAGAAATTGTCACAAAGATCTTGAAAACCACAAGTTGAACCGTAGCTCCAAGTAATGAAATCTCTCTCTTGCTGCTTTTGAATGGCCCTACAATTGATGCTTGATTGATTAACCTAGAAAACCTATGAAAATCTATGATGAAACTAGAGAAAAATGGAACAAAAATGTTTATGTTGAAGTCTTTGGCTGCTGAATGATCATTTCACATTCTAAACATGATGTATTTATAGACACAACTTATTAAGGTTGAGAATTTCAATCATGCATATTTCATGCTTTTATTGTGATTTTTATCTCCCAAGCCAAAGTTGCAAAACCCTCTATCTCCTTATGGTGAGTTGCAATCGCTACCTTCAATCTTGCCTCATTTCACAACACTAGGCCGTGATGCTCTTTACCTCAAAATGGCCACTTATTATAGCAACCAACAACCTTGTCCATCCTCGTGATTGACCATGGCGATGGCCTTTGCTTGAGAATGGGGACCTATGATCGCCACTTGTATTCCAACTCAAGGTCACATTACCATCTCACGATGAACATCAGTTTTAGCTCTAAAAATGCCTTGAAATCCATCATTTACTCAACTTGCATCAAACCCTAGCTTATCTGCAAAAACACTTGAAAACCATTAAAAATACTGTAATTCGCTCAAGTTTTCATCACAAAAGCTTGGATTAGAAGTATAAAACCAGGTTCTATTTTAGCATGTTTAACAGGTTAGATGACATCCTAAATGATATCTATACATCTTGCAAGATAGCGAAAGATATATGGGACATGCTTGAGAAAATGTATCAAACTAAAGGTATTGGAGCATAAACATTTATGATTGGCAAGTTTCTCAAATTCATGATTGATATCAAAACCGTTGTCAAGCAAGTGGATGAACTTCAGGTATTCCTTAAGCAGTTCATAAGCAAGTGGACCAAAAATATTTTATTCTTCATTCTTTACACTTAAACACATTTTTTTTTAAGTTGAGTATTGGTTCAAATGCAAAAACCAATATATTGGATTGTTGAATCCTAGAAGACAACCAACAAAAATCTTCAAGCACAAGAGAAGTGTGGAAATTTGTCTTTAGGACATTGCAAATCACTGCAAGCCTCAATCTTTTTCATCTTCATTGAAGTTAGTATTACACTGTTCTTATTTTTGTTTGTTTACATTGTTATTCTTTATTAGTTTGTAGTGTATCATTCTACTTTTTTTTTTTTTTGTCTATATGCATATATAATGAGTTGTTACCGTTTCTGTGTCTATTTTTCTTGTACTACTCTATCAATGATTCCACCTTAATTTCCAAATTAAGATCCCTCTCACTATAACCTCTATGTTACCCCTCATCCACTTGGACAATAAATAATTCTTATGTAGATGGTTTCACATGTATGATCTAGTCCAATGTATTTATCATACATTAATACTTTAATTCCAAGGGAAGACTTCTACTCAGATAATATAGACACCATTCCAGTAATGTATATAAGGGTTAAAAATATTACAACCTTACTTTATAGATTGCCAAGATCCATAAATAAATCGATCTAAACATTTATTTATTCTAAAGATTTTCGATTCATGTCCATCCACGAGCATTTGCCCCAACACATAGGAATCAAATACCTTTTACAACATATCAAACTGATACTTATTAAATATATAATGCTATGCTAATGGATACCTTTGATATTATTATATCTTTCCTAAATTTTATTATAGCTTCCTTTGCTTATAAGCCACAATGCTGACTAACAAAGTCTGCCCCATCAACAATAATTGTGGCACCTTTCCAATTTATCTCTATTTTTTCCTTTTCTTTTTTTTTAATTATTATTTTAATAAATTTATCGTTGATATGTATAAAACACATAAATTCTAATTGCTTTAGCAAACGTTTTTTGCTCTAGATTAATAAATTAACTACCATAATCATGAATAGACGATCATCATCTAGAATAATAGATATGCCACAAAATTCTGGACTTCAAATTAACATGCTCTTGAAATCCTGAATTTTTAATAATTAATAATTTTTACTTTAGCAAACGTTTGTTGCTCTAGATTAATAAATTAATTAACTACCATAATCATGAATAGAGACAATCATCATCTAGAGTAATAGACATGCCACAAAATTGGTTAACATGCTCTTGAAATCCTGAATTTTTAATAATTAATAATTGTCACTCCTCAAGTTTTATAGGGTAAGAATTTTTGTTGCATTGACATGGACCTACAATACCATTGACTTTTCCAACATCAACAAATCTTTTATATATATATATATGGGACATCCTCGTATACCAAATATATCCAAGGGGACCCATAAATATATATATATATATATATATATATAGAAAGGTAGGATTGAGTGTGGAGGCCAGAAGAACGTGGACAGATGAAAGTATCAGAAGAGAAGAGGAGAAGAAACGTGATCAACTGGTCAACATTTTGCGACGACAAATGAAAATATATTTGAATAAAAACAGTCGGCAGATAAAGAAAGGTTTGATGATCATCTTAAATAAACTTATATTCAAAATTTTCCAACTAAAACTGCTTAACGTGCGTGTTAGACTATGATTTACATGCACACATGACACCAGAAGTAATAGTGGTAGGGTTGTCATGTTTTACTATGAAAATGAAGCACATGCTGCTTGCCGCATCGCACAGCAAATTTACAAGTGCATTCCATTTCTTACATTACAAATGAAACTAACCTTCCAAGCTTTTGGTTACTGTTCAATTCCAAAATATACAAAATAATTTTTTTTTATTTAATTAGTATAACTACTGGTTACAAACAATTAAACTCTCTAGTTATTAACCCTTATAAATCAACCCAAATCATAACACTTGTTAAACCCTACTCCTTATAGTAAAAGTGGGAGAGAGACTCCAAACTGAGTGAGGAAAACAACCCTCAACCTAGAGGGATTTTGTGTAATTTGCCCTTATTTTTACAGGGCTTACACCATAAATGGCCATTCTTGATGGCTCGTACTCAAACTTCCGGTGCTTTGTTTAACAAACCTATGTGGGTGCGCTTTGCCCCCACCGAGCCAAGCGACTCCTGAGTAATATACTTAAGAATTTATAATTAAAAAAAAAAAGAAAAACCAAAATGCAAAGGTGATGTGGTCCCGGCTGCACACAAACTCATAATGAGGTCCTCAAAGGCAAGATCTGAGAGATAATGGGAGCAATTATTATTTTTCAGTCAAATATGGGGTCTACTTACTGCTTTCACTTGGTCAATCAACGTGCACTGTGCTTCAATAACATTGATTAGGACACAACTACCAAAAAAAAAAAAAAAAAACAACCTGGTCGGGCATTAGATTTCTACTTTATATCTATATATATTATATAGTGATTTTAAAATGCAAATTCCTTACTTTTTAAAATAAAAATTAATTAATTAAATTTATCTATTATATTCATTTTCCTAAAACAAATTTTCTCTTCTATTTAATTCTAATATAATAGAAAATTTTGATTAGTTGATTATTATTTTTTAAAATAAAGTAGTCCCCATTTTAAAAATAGTATACATATATATATAATGATTTTATCATAATTATTTAAAGTTAAGATGAATCAATCAAATTCATTCATTGTATTTGAATTAAATAAGAGACAGAAAATTTGTTTTAGGAGAGTAAATATAATGGATGAATTTAATTGGTTTGTTCTAACTTTTTAAAGTTATGAGACATTAATAGTAAAATCACTCCATATATATTTTATATGTATATAGAGCATATTCTATAGTACATTTGAATATCGATACACTTAACAATTACAAATGAGTTATTGTATTCTAAAACTATTTATTGTATTTTAGTATATCAAATTGTATATATATTATATTTAATTACAACTAAATGAGTTATATCATATTTACAACAATCGACCATGTTTAGTTGTAATAAGATATAATAAAATACAATCAGTAATTTTAAAATGTAATCAGTTCAAGTGTATGAATAGCTAGCGTATTGTAGACAACCTATACATACATACATACATATATATATAACCATCATAGTTATCTTAGTCATTCATTACATTTGCATTGAATAAGAGAGACAATGTAATAAATAGTTAAGATAGTTGGTCTTAATAATTTAAAAATTAGAACACATTAATTATTGAAGCTCTCTCCCTCTATCTCCCTATCTCCCTATCTCTCTCTCTCTCTCTCTCTCTCTCTCTATATATATATATATATATTAGTGTGTGTGAGAATAATGAAATATTATCCTTTGTTTTATCTTATTAGATAAAAATATCATCAAATTATCCTTATAGTCTATGATTGGAAATAATAAAATGGAATGTTTATAAAATTTTTCAAGTACATAATAATAACAAAATTTACACCTAAAAGATAATAAAATTTAATGAATTTAGTAAAACAATATTTTTTTTATTGCATGCTTGAAGCTAGGCACTTTGTACTAGCTCCTCTAGTATTACCTAATGTTTCAAAAATTGTTGATTACCAACAATTTTTCACCTGTTAATGGCTAGGCGGCACCCTGTCGATCCACTAACCTCCAAATCGAGGGTCCTGATCATCGAAAGTGAGTAGTCGACCAAGTTGGCAATTTATTGATCCAACTAAGGCCAAATTGACCTAGAACTAGTGAGCCCGACCACCATATCCAACCGAAAATCAACCCAAGCATCACCAAAAAATATGATTTTTATCCTTGACCTCAAAATATGATAAAATCGAATCTAACCACCCACAAAATTGATTATGCAAAAAAAAAAAAAAAAAAAAAAACACTCTTAAACGTTGACTCACACACACACAAACATACCAAACTCCAAAAAAAGAAAAAAAAAAAAGCTTTCAAATTTAAAGTTAGAACCTAAAACCCACCATAACCCAGTCGATTTCTTGCCAAATAATTACTTTGAACATTGCTGCGGCGTGAGGTGACTAGTGCAGTGTGAGGTGAGAGAGGAAGGTGAAACCATGAGAGAAAGTTTGAGGCTTTTGTGAGACCATGAGAGGAGGCATAAGGCGAGATGTGAACAAGTCGTGGTTTTGACAGAGAGGGAGAGAGGGGGGTGGAGGGCTAGATGGCTAGGGTTTGTGTGAGGGATGTTATGTTTGTATATATATTAAAGAGAATTATTAAAAGTACTTATCGATTAATCATTAATTAACCGATAAATCGTTAACTGTTGTCTCGCCAGTCGATTAATGGTTAACGATCTTTGGAACATTGGTATTACCTGTAGTGGTTGATTAATGAATTGATTTCTTGATTTAAGATTCCAAAATTCAAATTATTTTATTTAAGTAATGAGCTAGTTTCCTCACCTAGCAATTCATAAAATAGCTTAATAAAGAAAGGTAAAGGACTTCAATGAATTATAGAATCCCAAATGGCTTTAAAAATCCTAGTGTCAAAGAAAAAAAATAAAAAACAATGAACACTATACCTCCTCAAGGTTTTATGTTTTTACATGTGGAAACAATGTTTCAATTTAATGATATTGACCTCTATTGTTCTTAGTTAACTATTTCAACTTTAATACATTTAGGGGTAATTTTATCTTGTTCTCTTATTTTTTAATATTTTATTTAAAAATATAATATAAAAATTAGGAAATGAAAAATATATATATTTTCATAATTAATTTTGAGATGAAAAAGGAGATCTTATTAACAATTAAAAAAATATTTTATTAAATTTTAAAATAAAAATTACAGATCTTCGCCATTCACTCAGATATATATGGACAATGTGAAATTCTTTAAAGTAAAATAGAAATTAAAAAAAAAAATAAATAAAACTTGCATGTGGAATGGAGATGAATCTCCATGTACAATTGAGATCCATTTCCATTCTTTTTATAATTTTTTGAACAAATATTTTTATTTTTGAAAAGATCTCTACCATCCATCTTGAAATAAACTATAGAGATCCAATCAGTTTTTAAAAAAATATGTTTTTGATTTTTTTAACAAAAACATTGTTTATTTTTTCATTTTTAATTCATTTTTTCTTTTATTAAAATATTTAACTTCAATTTTTTAATTAAGGATATTTTTGTAATTTTAAGATTTATGTTAGGAGTATTTGATCTTTTTAAATGTTTGACATGATCAACAGTTAGATTTATTGGATTTTGAGTAAAGATAATGGAGGTAAACCTTATTAAAAGGTAAAGTTGATTATAGGATTAAAAAGACAAACATCGAGGAGGCATTCTGTTATTTGCTAGCGAATACAATGTATATATCCACTCAAGGAGCGTGGATTTCCTATCATCATTTTTTTTAACTAAATTTTTGATAATTTAGTAACACATCAATATAAAAAAAATAGATGATAAAGATTGTTAAATTTTTTTCTTTCACACATAACTCAAATTTAAAATCATCTCATAAAAAATTTAGTAAACAAAAAATTAATAGAGAATCATTACTCCTCACTAGTCAAGACTTATTTATGTGCATTTGAAACTCATATAAGCCTTTGAGACTCATTTTATGACTTTGTAAATTGTAATTTATTTTATGCCATCAAGAGTTGCTTGAAAATGAGGCTCATATGCCCCTTACACATAGAAGGGATGTGTTCAAATTTGTCCACATCAAGAATTAATAATATAGAATAAATAATTTATAAAGTTTTTTCAAAACATAGGAAATCTTTATTTATGTTTTTTTTTTTTTTATTGTCTATCTTTTTATGAAAGTTGAATACATTACTACAAAAGGGAAAAAACATAATTATTTTTCATTAAGTTTTTTTAATTATTACAATTAATTTGTCATTTAGAAAAAAAAATGGTTATTTGAATCTACAACCTCATAACTTAGGGTGTGAAAGGCATTTCACTAGCTAAAACTATTTTTATTTTTATTTTTATTTTTTAAAGTTTTTGAAACATGTATATTAAAGGAACATATATCAAGAATAATAGTGAAAATCATTAGCTCCATTAAACATAATATAAATTACCTTTCATATATATATATATATATAGGCATAATTTAATATACACATGAGGTATGCATACACTTGACAAAAAAAAATGTGTGATTATAATTTATTATATGTGATTACAGTTAAGCTGTAATCACATATAATAAATTATAATTATATATTTTCAAATACAAGCATGTATTTTTTATCAATTGTATACATACTGCATACCCCAGGTGTACCCAAGGGGACACACACACACACACATATTGTTATACCCATTTTCTGGATCGGTCCAAATAGCCAAACTCAGGCCTTATTTACTTAAATAGAAACAAGGGCCCAGGAGGCCTAAGGTTGGAACCAGCGGTTGCCAGCCCAGCTTGTGAGGTCTTCCAGGTCGCAAACCTACAGCAGCTCCCAGAATGCCTCCTGCCCATACCGTCAGCTCGTGGAGCTCGCGAGGTCGCGAGAACCTCCAGACCATCTTGTCTCTCTTCCTGATCTCTTTCCCCTCCAGTGTGCACCACCTGGCTGATTGAAAGGCTTACCTTGGGGATATCGTGTACAGCAAGTTGTCAGAACCACCAACTCTCATGATTTCCCGCCGGAAACTGCTTACACAATTACCCAGAAGCATTTAATGAAGTGAAGACTTCTTCAGGTATATTAAATGCAGACTCATGCAGGAAGAAGACCATTATTACCTTCACAATTAATGCAGCATGACAATGTCGGGGTTAGTTAAAAACTAGCTGTTGCCAGTAACGTGTGTAACTTTCTTTGTATTTTTATATTGTCATCCCCCTTCCTCTATAAAGGTGAGAGACATTTTTACTGTACAAGCTAAACATAATACACTAGAGAATTGTCACTCTGTCGGGATAACCCCAGAGTGGCCGTGGATGTAGGTGCAGTCACCGAACCACGTAAAAATTCTTGTGTTCTTTCTCTCTCTCTCTCTTCCTCTTTAATTTCTTGGTGATCACCTTATTAAATCCGACCAACCACCAAGACGGACATTCCTCCGCCTGGATTAAACACCACCAACCTTGAACTTTATTAATTACCTATTTATTATCCTTCCATCATCACGACCAGAACCTTTAATTACCAAGTTCGCCGTCTAGGCTCCAGAATCTCTGGTTGACCATTTCCGAACGTCAACATCTTTTGGCGCTAGAAGGAGGGCCCAACAGCGACTTGGTAATCTCCACTTTAGTCATTATTTCACATTTACTGGTATTTGTCTACCATGGCTAGGATTAAGGCAACAAGGAGTGTCGGAGTGGCAGAAGAGCGACGTGAGATTCAAGAAGAACAGAGCGCCTCACCTTCAGGAAACGAGGTTGCTCAGGAATGGCAGCAGCGCCAGCGAGCTTTAGAGGATACAGTAAGGGAGTTGACGACGACGGTTAGGGCGTTGGTGGAAGTCCAAGCCCGTGCGGTGCAGAGACAGGTGGAAGTCGCACCCCCAGGCAGAGCTCGCCGTCGACCTTCAGAAGAAATCCCAACTCCAGAAGGGGTAGCCGTCAGGGAAAGGTCGCTGACCGAAGGATCAGCCCGCTCCTCGAACTTGCACCCAAAGAAAGTCAGAGAGCGGAACCAAGAGCGGGAAATCCCACCTTGCCAGAACGAGATAAGGGCGAGGGCGAGCATCGAGGGCGCCAGGCGCGAAGAGGGTAGTCGTGGGCCAGAGCGAGTCCGCGGATACCGTGCGGGTTATGAGCCCGAGCCGCAGAGGGCCCCCAGACGTGTAGAAGCTTTCGGCGAAATGGGCAGATCGCAGAACCGTCACTTTGGGGAGCAGGAAAGTACCAGTAGGTGGAACCCCAATCGGCGATCTCTGACCCAGGACCCAATGGTGGAGGAGTTGTTACAGAGGGTCCAGCAATTAGAAGCTCGACCTGGAGGCCAGACCGGGGAAGAGCGGGAGAATCGCAGGGCACCATTTACCCGGGAGATAGAGACTGTACCCTTACCAGCGAAGTTTAAACTCCCCAATATCCCTCTATATGGCGGCAGGACAGATCCTTACGACCATCTAGACGCTTTCAACGTACAGATGGATCTTCAGACAGATGACCTGTTGGTTAAATGCCGAGTATTCCCAGCTACTCTAGGAGATGCTTCCCGAGCTTGGTTCAAAGGCCTCCCAGCCCACAGCATCGGAAGCTGGAGAGAATGTCAGAAAAAGTTCTTGGACCAATATAAGGCCTTGAGGAAGCAGCTCGCGCCAGCCTGCCACCTCGCTACCATTTTCCAGAGGCAAAATGAATCCCTGAAGGATTATATCACTCGATTCAGAGAGGAGGTGAGTAATGTGGAAATGCCCTCTGACAAGAGTATTTTAACAGCTATTTCTGCAGGGCTCAGGAAAGACGGGAAGCTGTACGAAAGCATATACAAATCCCCTGTGAAGGATCTAGGGGAGTTCTACGAAAGGACTGCCAAAGAAATCAGATGGGAAGAGGCCTTCGGGGCTAAGAAACCCAGTGGTCAGCGGGGTGAAGCAAGCGGTTCCCACCGCGAGAAGAGGAAGAACTATGGCAGTGACAAGCCAGGAGAACCGAGACACCAGACTGCCAATGTTGTGGCAAAGCGAGCTAGACTAGGGCCGAGGGCGGAGCGACCCCGGCGTCCGAACTGATATGAAAGTTATAGTGTGCTGTCCGACAGGCAAGACAGGATCTTTGCCGCAGAAAGAAACATGGAGAATTTCGGGAAGCCACCCCCGACTGGACCCCCTAACCGACGACGGGACCCAAGGAAATACTGTGTCTATCATAACGAGAACGGGCACAATACCTCAGACTGCTGGCAGTTGAAGGATGCCATCGAGGAACTCATACGACGAGGCTGCCTGGGAGAGTATGTAGTACAGCCCGCTGGCAGGCGACCTCAGCACCAACAACCTCAGGGACAAGACCGGCAGCCCGAACAACAGCAGCCTCAGCAAGCTCAGGAGCCCGAGCGCGAGCCCGCTGTAAGAACAATCTTTACCATTATGGTGGGCCTCATGTGGCAGGTACATCAAACAGGTCACACCAGAGGTACGTGCGGGAAGCCAACCATACCCTACTGGCAGAGTATGGGGGACTCGAGGGACCCTCAAAAAGGGCAAAAGCGTCCTCAGACAGTATTGTATTCACGGAGGAGGACGAGAAGGGAGTACGTTGGCCCCACAACAATGCGATTGTAATTAGAGCCCAGATCAGTAACGTCGAAGTACGAAGGGTAATGATAGACACTGGCAGCTCAGTCAACGTCATGTATAAGGACTGCTATGACCAGATGGGGTTAGGAGCTGAGCAATTAATACCCTCACCAGATCCCCTCTACGGATTCACGGGAGATGCAGTGATACCGATAGTGACAGGACCCTTCCCAGACCTTATCTAAGCTCTTGTCTGGAGGATCCTGCCGGGCACTTCAACGGACTTATCGAAACTGACTTGTCGGATCGAAGAAATCCGAGAAGCGAACCCTAACTTTCTTCAACCGGTTTACTCGTTTGGTCTCAAAAATTCAGTTTTCTTTTAAACTAGTTGGGAGTGATAAAATTTTTCTCGATTCTATTTCAAATATTTTTATAAAATTTTCGGCAACATAACGGCTGCATTTTTGATAAACCAAAATTTACCTGTCAAGAAATTTACACTTCGACTAAAACCTCAATTCCTCCCAACTTCTTTATTCCCAAACATGCACAAATCATCATCATTTTTTTTTTTTTTGTTTTACAAACATGCAACATCAACACCCAATTCTCTTTTCATAAGTACGAACTCATGTAGAATGTATCTAGATGCATCATATATATCAAATGCATGAATATTTACAAATATACAATTTCAAAATATGAATATTTGTTTCTCAATTACATATCCATCTCATCCATAAAGTTTTACATCATCACATATCATAGATCGTCCACCTATATATATACAACAAAATGATGACGACCTGTCGTCCGCGGTGGCACACAATTAAATATAAATAGCTACAAAATAAACAAATAAGTTAGTGCAACGAAGATATAATATCACATACACTAACATGACAATTTATCATTTGTTTTATTATTTCTTTCAAAACCCTCATGTATATCCTTTAAACATTCTAACCATCACGGGCGATTAAAACTAACGCCAACGTGAAGCTTACTGAGGTATCTCAACGACTACGTTACGGAATTTACTACATCGTACGTAGGGCGCTAAATCTTAACACTGAGCAACTACAATGCGGAATTTTCAGCATCGCAATTGTAGTGCTAAAACTCTGGGCAACTACGAGCGGAATTTACTGCATCGCTTCGTAGCGCTAACTGTTAATTAACCAACTACGTGCGGAATTTTCTGCATCGCAACGTAGCGTTTATATTTTCTAGGAAACTGAGCAACTACGGACGAAATTTCTGCGTCGTCTCGTAGTGCTAATTTCTCTATACTCTGAGCGACTACGGACGGAATTTTCTGCGTCGTCACGTAGCGCTAACTCTCATAACCTCTTAAGGCATATACATGGGTTTTATAATCAATTTCTTCAAGTGCAAAAGCACAAAACTCACTAGTTTTACATCTTCTGAAAACTTTCTCATTTTACTATTTCTATAACAACTTAGTATTAGTTTCTAGTACAATATAGATTCCATAGGAATCTATATGCTTAACTTGGACATTAACATTGAAAATCCTTTTCATTTTCATTTATTACTTAGTTACGATATCCATTACGAATAATCATAAATTGATATAGAATTTAAACACTCATAAGTGGCGAACCACTTACCTCGAAGCCGCGTCACTCCGTGTCAAGCGTCTCGACGAGGCTCGTCACCTACACAATATTTTCTCATCATTATTAATAACAAAAATCAATTCTCAACTATAAGGTCAAGAATCTCAACTAAGACCATTTTTCTCTATATATCCTCCTAACTTGTTTCTACTCAATCGAGACTCTCTAATCCCGAATCTTGTGGAAAATTTTTAGTTTTGGACCCCTAGGGATATCCCCACACGGTCCCTTTACTTGTCGGAGGCTTAAAACGAAAAATCACAATTTTATTTAAAATGGACAGCCCTTGACAGAACAGGCGATAACCTGCTGCACGGGGCTCCGTTTTCCTTCGTTCTTTTTCCTATGGCTCACTTATATCACATTCTAGTCACACGACAAATTTCATTGAGAAATATTATCGTTTGCTAAGTCAATTCTAATGAAAACATCCGTTTTGGACACTTTCGGGTGTAATTTAATGCACGTTTTGCAAACTCTTGGTTTCGGGTTAGCGACACTAGATTTTCTTCCATAACTAAACTTCATTCAACTAATAATGACTAACCAAACTCATTTCAAACCATAAAAATTGCATTAAGCTAGCTGTTTCACTTCTCAGAGCTCTAACGGCACTATATTGTGCATAACTTGCACAATTTTTATCGGATTCGATCCGTTCCAAAACCTATGGTTTTCTATGGTTCCTAAGCATCATTTGAGGTGTAGAATACCCCCAAATAAGCCAAATACGGTCAGGTCTCCTCTAGCTCAAATTTGAGCTCGGGTTCACCAACATTGTCAAATTTCCCCCTTTTTGCAACTCTAACTTTTCTAACCTCTTTAAGGCTTGAAATTGGTTTCAAAACCATCTAATTTCAAAGTCTAGCTACTGCCCTTCAAGTCTCTAATACATACATAAATCTAACTTGGTCAATTACTAGCTCAAACTTTACTCACAACTTCTATCAACCACTTGGTGTACATATGGAACCATTTTCTGTTTCTATCTCGCTTGTACATATGACAGCCCATATTTACATCTTTTATGGCATCAATTACACACAACAATCATCTCTTATGATTCCATAACACTCACATGAGGTTCTAACAAGATTTAAAAGCAATATTTCAACATGAATCAACAACAACTTCACAACTGTCACCATTTTCGTTTCTGCAGAATATCAAAGAAAATGGAGCTGAAATCTTACTTTGGTCTTGGCTTAGGGAGGTGAGAGAGGTCTAAGAAGGATATTTGAGGGCTTGGAAGGCAACTTGGGTGGTGGTTCTTTCCCTTTCTCTCCTGGCCGACCAGCCTTGTCGCGGTTCTGCTCGCGATTGTGCTCGCGGATCTGCTCGCGACCAGCTCGCGTTTCTGCTCTGTTTCTCACGACCAGCAGCTGCTGGTGCTTCTTCTCCTTCGTGTCTCCTCCCTCTCCTCTTCCTTTGATGCCCAGCTTGCTGCAGTTCACGGCCAGGAGCTTCTTCCCTCGCGAGCTGCTCTTGCGCGAGCTGTCCTGCGCGTCTGGTTCTGCTTCTGCTTCCACGTCTGAACTGTTTTGGTTCAGCTGCTGTCTCTTGCTCGACCAGCAGCTACCTTGCTCTCTTCTTGCTTGCTGGTTGCTTCTCTTCTTCTCTTCTTGGCCTTCTCTTCTGGCTCACGCTACTCTCTCTCTCTTTCTCGCGATTCTTCTCGGTTCTTCTCGGCTAATGACTGAATTGTTTGTGATTTTTGCTGAAACAAATCAACTAAGGTTTGATTATATAGTCATCAACTCTTCTTAATTACATCTTGTCCCAACTCTCTTTAATTTCATCTAACTCTCATTTCCTTTCTTTGATTCTCAAATTAGCCCATCTATACTTGTTTTAATTCTCGTTTCGTTAACATTTTCCTTCGATCGTCAAGCTTGAATTATTGATCTTAACTCTCTCTTTTTAATCGAATTTTTAAATTCGAATTATCATTGATCACTATTATAAAATCCTAACTTGGATTTTATTAATATGCTACTTAGATTTTCATAGCCGACGATTTTCGTCGTACTCTTAATTTAATGCTTTCGGAGGCCATGAAATTCAATCAATTAAACGTAGAGAATTATATATTATCTCTCTAACTTAATTTCTCACGTTGGGACTTTAGCAGTCAGAGCTAGGAGTTTACAGATAGGCCAGGTCAAATTACCTCTCACCCTCGGAGAACCAGGCCGGCAAGCTACTGTTCTTACAGACTTCCTGATCATCAATAGTCCCTCAGCATACAACGTGGTCTTGGGGCGACCTTCAATGAACGAGCTGGGCGTGGTCACCTCCACCAGGTTACTGACAGTCAAGTTCCCAACCCCCAACGGAATAGGCTGTGTCAAGGGAGAACAGTAATTGGCCAGACGATGCTATGAAGATGCAGTGAAGATGGGAGTCCGGGGAAGGAAAGTAAACGTGGTCTCAGGTGGCCAACCCCGAGTTATCTCTGAAGCCGGGGTGAGCGACGACCTCGACCCTCGCGAAGTGGATGCAGACAGGGCCACCGGACCTATTAAAGAGCTAGAAGATGTGCGGGTCAGCGAAGTAGACCTAGAAAGATGTGTGAAGGTAGGAAGAGACCTGCTACCAGAAGTGAAGACCGAGCTCATAGAATTTCTGAAGATGAACCTTGACGTCTTCGCCTGGAACCACGAAGACATGGTGGGGATAGATCCTGATGTTATGTGCCACAGACTGAACATAGATCCCCAGCACAGGCCAGTCCGCTAGAAGAGGAGGCCGATGACTCCGGAACGTTATGCGGCTCTGAAGGAGGAGGTTGAGAAGCTGCTAGCTAACAGGTTCATCAGGGAGGCCCGTTATCCTGTCTGGGTCGCGAATCCGATCCTCATGAAGAAGAAGAACGAAAAGTGGAGGACTTGCATTGACTTCACCGACCTGAACAAGGCTTGCCCGAAAGACAGCTTCCCATTATCCAGGATTGATCAGCTAGTGGATGCGACAGCCAGACACCAACTCCTAAGTTTCATGGACGCCTACTCGGGATACAACCAAATCCCCATGAGCCCGCGGGACGAAGAGCACACCTCTTTTGTCACTGATAGGGGGTTATACTGTTACAGGGTGATGCCTTTTGGTCTGAAGAACGCGGGAGCCACCTACCAGCGGCTGGTGAACGCCATGTTCCGGGACCAGATTGGGAAAACCATGGAGGTATACGTAGATGACATGCTGGTCAAATCCCAGAAAGCAACAGATCATGTTCGCGACCTGGATGAGACATTCAAAGTCCTCAGAAGTTATCGGATGAAGTTGAACCCCCTGAAGTGTGCCTTTGGGGTAGCATCTGGTAAGTTCCTTGGGTTTATGGTAAACAGCAGAGGGATAGAGGCCAACCCAGAGAAGATCAGGGCGCTTGCGGAAATGAGGTCGCCCTCTAAAATCAAGGACGTGCAAAGTCTCAACGGGCAGGTCGCGGCTCTCAGCCGGTTTATCTCGAAAGCTGCTGTCAAATGCGTGCCGTTCTTCGAAGCTATAAAGAAGTCCAAGAACTTTGAATGGAATGAGCATTGCGAAGAAGCATTTCAGAGGCTGAAGGAGTACATAGGCCGTGCTCCCCTCCTGTCCAAGCCGAAGGATGGAGAGAAGCTATTCCTGTACTTAGGTGTCTCTGAGCACGCCCTGAGCGCGGCCTTGGTGAGAGAAGAGGAGAAGATGCAGCTGCCCGTGTACTACATGAGTAAAAGGTTGGTTGATGCGGAGACCCGATATTCACAAATGGAGAAGCTCGCATACTGCCTGATAACCGCCTCCAGGAAGCTACGTCCCTACTTCCAAGCTCATCAGATAGAGGTCCTCACGCAGTACCCTCTCAGGCAAGTCCTCCAGAAGGTAGACACCTCAGGCAGGCTCCTCAAGTGGGCCATCGAGCTCGCTCAGTTTGACATAGAGTTTCGGCCCAGAACGGCATTCAAAGCCCAGGCACTTGCAGATTTTATTGTGGAATTCACATGGCCAGTACCGGAGCAGAAGGAACTAGCCGGTGATCAAACTTGGGAGCTTTATGTGGATGGATCCTCTAACGAGCAAAGTTTAGGAGCTGGAATAATGCTGGTCAGTCCAGAAGGCCACAAGATCTTGAGCGTCTTAAGGTTTGGATTCCGAGCTACCAATAATGAGGCCGAGTACGAGGCGTTGCTTGCCGGACTCCGCCTGGCAAAGGAGGTACGAGCTGAACAGGTAAAGGTCTTCAGTGATTCTCAACTTATTGTTTGCCATGTCAGGGGAGAATATCAGACCAAGGGAAGGAGGATGTCGAAATACTTCCTAAAGGTCAAGGAGTTACTGGGGGCTTTCAAAGGGTTTGAAGTGAACCAGATCCCCAGGGCACAGAACTTTAACGCCGACGCCCTGGCCCGCCTAGCTACCTCACAAGATGCAGATCTCCTTGAATCTATCCCTGTGGAATTCCTACCAACTCCCAGCATCGAGGACGAAGACGCAATGATGACCATACAGGTTCGGCCTAACTCCTGGATGAGTCCATTATTGGGTTACTTGTAGGAAGGGAAGCTACCAGAGAACAAGCTGGAAGCTCGCCGCATACGAGCTAGGGCGGCCCGATACTGCATCTATGACGACAGACTGTACAAAA
Source organism: Litchi chinensis (assembly GCA_019925255.1). Lineage (NCBI taxonomy): Eukaryota > Viridiplantae > Streptophyta > Magnoliopsida > Sapindales > Sapindaceae > Litchi > Litchi chinensis. The sequence continues at coordinate 720,789 of CM034469.1, forward strand.
AGGGGTTCTCAACCCCGCTACTGCGATGCATAGATGATGAGGACTGTGAGGCGGTGCTGAATGATATTCATGCAGGTCACTGTGGGAACCACGCATGAGCATTATCCTTGGCTCAGAAAGCCCTCAGACAAAGGTTCTACTGGCCAACTATGAAGCAAGATGCCTTGAATTTGGTGAAGAAGTGTGACAAGTGCCAGAGATTTGCCAAGGTCCCGCGAGCTCCACCGGCCTACCTCCAGCAGATGGTAAGCCCATGGCCATTCGCGATCTGGGGGATGGACCTCATCGGACCTTTGCCCACAGCTAAAGGAAGTTGCAGGCATGCTGTGGTCGCTGTGGATTACTTCACCAAATGGGCTGAGGCTAAGGAGCTAGCAGAGATCTCCACCACAAAGATAGAGAAGTTTGTGTGGGAAAACATCATCTGCAGGTTCGGAATCCCTTAGCAGCTCGTCACGGATAATGGGACTCAGTTCACCAGCGAGCAGTTCATAAACTTCTGCAACGAGCTCGGAATTGTGAAGAGCTTCTCGGCTGTGGACCATCCTCAGGCCAACGGTCAAGTCGAGGCTGTGAACAAGATCATCAAGCAGACTTTGAAGACCAGGCTAGAGGGAAGAAAGGGGGCTTGGGTTGACGAGCTACAGAAAGTCCTCTGGGCATACAGGACCACAGCCCGCAACTCGACAGGTGAGACCCCATTTTCCATGGTCTATGGAACGAAGGCCATGATACCGGCAGAATTCGAAGTCACCAGCCAGCGAAGGGCCTCGTTCCGACCTAAAGACAATGACCAGCTGCTCGCGGCCAGTCTAGACTTAGCCGAGGAAGCAAGGGAGACAGCTCGCCTGAGGGTAGCAGTGTACCAGCAGAGAGTTGCCAGGTATTACAACAAGAAAGTCCGAGCTCGAAGCTACAAAGCCGGCGACCTCGTCCTCAGGTTAGTCCTCCCCGGGGCTCGCAAGGCAAGCGATGGGGTGCTCGGGCCCAACTGGGAGGGGCCATACCTCATCAAGCAGAATCTGAAGAATGAAGCCTATCATTTGGCCAGCATGGATGGATCAGAGTTACCCCGAGCCTGGAACGCTGAACACCTGCGGTCATACTACACTAAGAACTGTCAGCCCGCTCTAACTTTGTACATGATTCTTTTTTTACGATTGTCTGTAAACATGCTTTCACTTGTTTTCTGTTGTATGTGTCATGTTTGATACAGAAAGCAAACTAGTTGAAACAGCAAATGTACATGTTAAAAAGAGCGAAGTTAATGAAATCTCTTTCTCAAGCAATCGGGCTGCGACCTATCATCACATATGCCTATATATATATTACTATTCCTTGAAGATATCTGGGTAAAAATCTAAGGAATCATTCACAACTAAAATGCTCGCATAGAATCGCCGGCCAAGGCTACGAGCATATTCTGGCAATAAGGCCCATAAAAGGCCTCAATTGAACCTCGCGAATCATTGCCCCGCGACCTCGCGGGAGGGGGTAAGGCTACGCCTCTTAAATATAAAGCTGCCCGCGAAACCTCGCGAATCATTGCCCCGTGACCTCGCGGGAGGGGGTAAGGCTACGCCTCTCAAATATAAAGCTTCCCGCGGAACCTCGCGAATCATTACCCCGCGACCTCGCGGGAGGGGGTAAGGCTACGCCTCTCAAATATAAAGCTGCCCGCGGACCTCGCGAATCATTGCCCCGCGACCTCGCGGGAGGGGGTAAGGCCACGCCTCTCAAATATAAAGATGCCCGCGACCTCGCGAAAGGGTCTCACCCTTTAACTACGAGTGCTGCCCCAGGCTGGAACCTCAAAGTTCGAGAAAATGCTACCATCAAGCACACTCAACGTCGTTGAAATATATTGGTTAAGGAAATTCTGAACCCCTCACCAACGGTAAGTTCCTGCCAATCCTCTAAGACTTGTCTAACTATGTTACAGACGGGATCAAATGCTTTGCCCAATCGAGTTATTGGCCGAACTCAAATTCTTGCGAGCTTATGCATTATTATAATTGCTGACTGCAGTTAGCGGGTTCGTAAGTTAGCATGATTTTCAGGATTGTGATTTGCTTAACAAATTTTAATACTTACGATGGTGTGTTTATTATCTGCTGGTTGCCCATCATATAAGTAAAGTATGCATATCTACATTTGGACAAAGTATTGAAATTTTGCAGGAAATTCAATATTATAGCTTTGAGCTCGTCGCTTGAGTTCAAACAAATATAAATTTACAAGAAGTCAAAGAAACAAATGAAATGAAAATGCCCTAGGCACCAGCCGGTTCGTCTGAAGGAGCAGGATCAACCAAGGCTTCTACTGGGGGCTCTGCTTCAGGGACGGGCTCAGGAGCTGGTAAACCAGGAGGGGCCTCTACTGGGGGCTCAGACATTGAAGGACCCTCTAAGGCTGGAGGTACCTCAGGGACCTGTTCTAGCAAAGGGATTGGGGCAGCAGATGGATCAACTGGGGGAGCAGAGGAAGTATCCGCATGTTGCGCACCCTGAGCACCTGCAACGAGCTCCGCGAACTCCCGAATCATTTGGACCCCTTCTGACCCAAAGAAGGAGTAGTCCAAGTCCGGGTAGCGCTCCCACATACTGAACAGGAATGCCCTCTCGACCTCTTCCTCGACCCTCTTCCGCTCCTGCGCCAACTTGGCCTCAACGCCCGCCTCGGCCTGAGCCAGTTTTCCCTCGGTCTGAGCCAGCTTCCCCTCTGTGTGAGCCAGTTTCCCTTCTACTTCAGCCCGCTTCTCCTCGGACCTCGCGAGCTTCCCTTTGGCTGCTCCCAAGTCCCACTGATGCTGACTTACTTTATCCTCAGCAACCTGTAGCTTTACCTTTACAGCACTGAGCTCGCCCTTCAGTTGATTTAGTTCGTTGTGGGCCTTGTTGATTTCAGAGGCAGCGGCCTCCCTGCGAGCGGTCTCCTGTGACAAGGCCGCATCAGCATCTTTAAGCTTGGCAGAAAGCTCTCTATGATCGTTTTGGAGGAGACTGATTTCATCTTGCAGTGATCTCCTCTCCTCGTCAAATTGCACCTTAGACACCCTAAAGGCCTCCTTCTCGCCAAGCTGATCATCTACCTCCCTCATCAGCTTCACGGTTGCCATACCCAACTAAAAAAGTGAAGAGTTGTTAAAATCTGAGCCGAGAAAAATCAAGGGACAGGGGGAGTTAAACCTTACCAACGCCACGTGGCGAGCTGCGAAAGCTACGAGGTTCTGACCTAAGAGCTCAGGTTTTTGCAGCTCCGGATCGCGCTTCCCCATTACTTCGGGCGCGAGCTCCACGAAGCTATTCAAGTATTCCATCTCCTTTGCCACCTCGGAGCGGAGCTCGGAGTCTGCCTGTTTAACTGTCGCAGGCCTCGCAGGTCGTCCTGGCGGTTTTGTGCCCGGCTCCCTGCCAATGACAACCGCCCCAGCCGGACGAGCCTCGATGATGCCTTTCTGCTTTGGGGCCGGGGGCTTGGCTATGGCTTTCCCTTTTCTCTTTCTAATCAAGGCCTCAGACTCCGACTCCGTAGGTAAGCCCCCCTCGACGGAGACCTCGGCCTTCTTGGCTGGAGGAGGACTTTGCCCTTCAGATGGGGCAGCCCGCTTTTGAGGGGTCGCAGCTGACCTGATTGGGGAAGGAACAGCTGCAGCAGGCTGAGAGGGCACTCTTTGTGAGCGGTCTGAAGAAGTGTCATCCACGTCGACGACCTCAGTCGGCCCGGCAGGTGGAACCGACCTCAAAGGGGGAACGGACATTGTAAGCCTTCCCATGCTGTTTGAAAAAGGGCTAGTGGAGAAGCTCGTGCTCGGAGACCTTTGTTGTAGGGGTTGTGGTTCTGACTTTGACTGTGCAGGAGCAGCAAGAGCGGAAGAGACCTCGGACGTTTGCCCCCTTATTCCCAGGTGCTGGATTATGTTCAAAAGAGGACTTGTGGCAGATGGCGCAAGACCCCGCTCTACCAGCTCGCTACCGGAAGGAAAAAAGTCATCGGTTGGTTCCTTGGCTGCCACATAAGCATTCAGAATAGAGAGCTCGTCCTGTCTAAGCCGGTAACCAGGAGCTGCGACACCTACAAAGCAAAAGCCAGCTCGTAAAAAAAAAAAAAAAAAAAAAAACTGTTTCTAATATTATTTAAGTGTTTGTGTGCCTACTAGGTGTCATCACGAAACTCCTATTGTTCAGCCCGGCGAGCGAAGGGCACGTGAACAGGGCCCAATTGGACTTGTATTCCCCCACGTTGGACTTAGTGCAGCTCTGGGGTAAATACGTCCTGTAAGTGGAGTGTTGGCGAGGCGTGGCGTAGTAAAGTCCATCCTTCCCAGAGATCGCCTTAAAGCTGAAAACACTACGGAGGATGCGGGGTGAAGGGAACCCTAGTTTGTACTTAACGAACGCCGCAGCCAGGGTGGTTAAGTGGGCATACGAGTTCGGGGTCAATTGAAATGGGGCGAGCTTCAGGTCATTCAAGAGATTTTTGAGGTAGCCGGGAACAGGGAACCTAAAGCCGAGCTCTATATGTTCATGGCTGATCGCCACAAAGCCCTCAGGAGGATGAGCGGCTCGATCAGTGGCCGCAGGGACGTTAGCTCTGCACCCCAAGGGGAAGCTGAATTCTTGGGCCCAAGCCTCCAGCTTTGGAAGAGTAACGAGCGAGGGCGTGTGTTTAAATGGATGGGGGTCCACTTCCTCAGCAACCTCGTCCCCTTCTGCGACCTCCTCGTTGGACGGGCCAGCTCGCGAGGTCGTAGCCTTGACCTCACTAGTCTGATGTCCAGCCCGCCTCCTAGAAGCAGGAGCCCTGCCTCGACCAGTGCGTGAGCGACCTGACATCTACAACACAGAAGGAATGACATCAGAACGCCTACAGCATACTGAGTCTAGCAAGACACAGAAAAAAGAATTCCTGGAGCTGTTGTCCTATTCGTCAGGTCACACACTTGGCCTCCAAAGGGCCAGAGAAGGCCCAGGGACACGGGCCCGTCAGGTACCCTATCACTCTAAATATATGTGTTGCTAACCCTATGTTTACAGGTACCCTACCAGGCAGTAAGGGGACACTGCCCTAAACAGCGACACATGGCTAAGAGAAGGGACACCTAGATTAACAGCCAGGTCGCCCCCAGCGTACGCAGATACTCAAGCAACCAACACCACAAATCTTTAAAGGTCTAACAGGTTTACAGGGACCAACAGATGTGATACATAAGCGGAAAATAACAACACAACCCAGGAGCAAATTCTAAAATAACACAAAAAGCAAAGCAGGAGAAGAGCTACCTTGTTTGAACTGTGTACGGCTTGCTGAGAGTGATGGCTGATTCTTGAGGTGGCGGAGTCTGAAAAGCTTGTCCGAGGGCGGATAACAAATCAGAAGAAGAAGAGAAAAAGAAATGGTGGAAAGAAAGGTGCTGGAGTTGTATCAGGAAAGCAAAAAGAGAAATTTGAAGAGACCTTCGGATTATATAGGCCAGGACGTCCGTCCCCAGCCATCCGATCCAGCACAAAGGAATAACCGCCAAAGATCCAACGACTGGGCACCATTCTCGGTCATGTGCCATCATGCCTGTCAGTTACAAGACGTGCCCATTTAATGCATACGGTCCCGAGACATGTTTTTTCGGCTCCAACGCCTGTGTGAGCGCCACGTGTCAACGGTTACAGTACGGAGATCGAAACGACATCATAATGTTTGAAAATGGGCGCCAGTTATATGTTTGAATCAGCTCCCAGTCCGCAGAACGCACAGAGAGTTGGGGGGCTTGATGTTATACCCATTTTCTGGATCGGCCCAAATAGCCCAACTCAGGCCTTATTTACTTAAATAGAAACAAGGGCCCAGGAGGCCCAAGGTTGGAACCAACGGTTGCCAGCCCAGCTCGTGAGGTCTTCCAGGTCGCAAACCTACAGCAGCTCCCAGAATGCCTCTTGCCCATACCGTCAGCTCGTGGAGCTCGCGAGGTCGCCCAGGTCGCGAGCTCGCGAGAACCTCCAGACCATCTTGTCTCTTTTCCTGATCTCTTTGCCTCCCCTCCAGTGTGCACCACCTGGCTGATTGAAAGGCTTACCTTGGGGATATCGTGTACAACAAGTTGTCAGAACCACCAACTCTCATGATTTCCCGTCGGAAACTGCTTACACAATTACCCAGAAGCATTTAATGAAGTGAAGACTTCTTCAGGTATATTAAATGCAGACTCATGCAGGAAGAAGACCATCATTACCTTCACAATTAATGCAGCATGACAATGTCAGGGTTAGTTAAAACTAGCCGTTGCCAGTAACGTGTGTAACTTTCTTTGTATTTTTATATTGTCATCCCCCTTCCTCTATAAAGGTGGGAGACATTTTTACTGTACAAGCTAAGCATAATACACTAGAGAATTGTCACTCTGTCGGGATAACCCCAGAGTGGCCGTGGATGTAGGTGCAGTCACCGAACCACGTAAAAATTCTTGTGTTCTTTCTCTCTCTCTCTCTTCCTCTTTAATTTCTTGCTGATCACCTTATTAAATCCGACCAACCACCAAGACCTACATTCCTCCGCCTGGATTAAACACTACCAACCTTGAACTTTATTAATTACCTATTTATTATCCTTTCATCATTACGACCAGAACCTTTAATTACCAAGTTCGCCGTCTGGGCCCCAGAATCTCTGGTTGACCGTTTCCGAACGTCAACACATATATACAATTGAACCTTTAAGAATTAATACTTGGTAAATTAATAATAATTTTGATAAATTGATAAGATAACACTTTTTAGAAAACCCTATGTAAATATGTAGTCCCATTCATATCATAAATTAATAATTTGCTAAAATTACAGGTATAATTTACTATCATATTTTCTTGAAATATGATGCTATTGTTGCTTGTTTTTCTTAATTCAAATCTAGTGAATCTCATATCTAATTTTTCTGAATGCACTTAGATATTCTAGAGTTGAATTCTCACACTGTAATGACAAATTATGAAGTGTTGTTGATGCTTTGAGAGCTTCTTTGCGCGTAACAGGTTTCAAAACTGTTGTACCATCCCTACCTTGATCACCGGTAGGATTTTCAATAAAACCTCTAAGCTTGCAATAATTTCACCCACCCACCCCAACCGAAGAAAGAAAAGGGAATTTTATTTCCACTTAGTAATCTAATTCCTAAAACTCTTTCTTGATTTTTAATTTCATTAGGAACCAAAATTGGAAAACTTACAAAGAAGTTGGAAACCAAATTGGATTGGGTTACAAAACCCAATCCTCCAATTTCCCTAATGTGGTTGAATGGCCACCTTCCTTGATGTAAGGTGGCCATTTAGCCACCACTAGGCCTAAGGTGATTGCACGACCACTTCATTACTAAAGATGGTCTGACCTAGGGTCAATCCTGACCTAGTGTAAAAAATTAAATTAGGTCTCTTTATTCATATAAATAATTTTTTAAAACTACATATATATAACCTATTTTATCATATTTTTGGTGTGTGTATATAATAATTTCATTATAAAAAACAAATGAAAAATGTTATCACAAGACACATACATATATATAAGACAAATACATTCATATAATATTTATTTATACATACCGAAAAACTCATAAAACATCATATAAAATGTCTTCTTCAATCTAAGATCTAACCACACATTAAAAAAGAGAAAAAATAAAGGAAGAACCATAAAAAAATAGAAAATCATAAAATGCCATAACTGAATAGTAAACAAAAAACTATAACTTTATTTCAAAAATGAATAAATTTTTGGATTTCTACTTTTTTTTTTTAGATTGTTGATGAAATTTGAAATTTTTAACCAATAAAAATAAACAAACAATAATTTAGAGTTATATTTTTGCTTTGACCATCGAAAATGTGAAAAGAAAAGTAATGTATGGCTAAAAATGTAGAGGGGGTTTATATATGGGTAAAATGTGTTAGTTTTGGGTATCTTAGAAGCATTGGTTGAAATAAATTAGATTAATAAAAATGAATAGCACATTTGGTAGCCAAGTGATTAAAGCGTCTTTTATGGACACCATCAGGGTAATGGTTTGAACTTGGGAACCACCCATCATTTGAACTTAGGTTGGAGACAACAAACTAGAGGCCCATTGACCACACAAGTTACTTCAAGCCTTTATGCATTGGCTGAAACATTAATTATATATTTACTTTACAAACTAATTATAAAAAATATATATATATAGAATTTATAAAATTTGAGGCCCGGGACAGTTGCACCTTCCACACATGCTCAGTGTTAGTCCTAGTCGAACCACCCCTTTCTTCATTCTTCTATGTGGTCTTGAGTACAATAATTCAAACTTGGATAAACCATACAAATTTGTGTAGATTAGGGATTGGACAAGACATTTTAATTCAAACTTCAATAGACTAGGTCCGAATCTAATTAACTCTTAGTTAATTAAACTCATTCTATTAATTTTAGTTCATTCCACTTAAAAATTATTATGAAATAAACTTTTATGAAATAGTTGTATCTATTGATAGCTCAAATACTATTACCTATAATAAGAAGTTATATTATTTATTTCAAGATCAAGATAAAATTTCCAAGTGTTTTGGTGTGAACTATAATATTGTATCAGCAGTGGATAAAATTATACTATTCATATAATCCAACTCAACATATCGCAAGCACTAGGTTCTTTTGTTTAAAATCTTCCACTTTAGTTATTTTAGTGTCGTCACTCGAAATTGAAACCAAAACAACCAATATCTTGTCCCAACCATTATCTTCAGTTGTGAACAAATTTTTATACTTGATAAAGAATTATGTCTACTACATAATTCTTTATACTCTTTATGTGAATAATTCTCTATACTCTTCTTGGAGCCTTAGAACGTTTATAATTAACATAGATAAATTTACATTAGTATGTTATATGATGTACCTCATTTCAACAAAATAAATTAATTAGGAATTCTCAAGATTTTAGAAAACATCATACTTTAGGGTATATTTCTTAACAGAGATTAACTGTGTTGGATGGTGATAATGGAGAATTTGTGGGTGATGAACGACTACAATGATTATGGGTGATGGACGGTTATGATGAGGCTTAAAGGTGATGCATGGGCAGAATTTAATTTTTTCCTTTTAAATTTCACAATTTTGTCCAATTAAAATTATAAATTAACTTATCCCATTTACAATTTTGTCGTTTAATTTAAATCTCCTTAGTGATTTTTTGATGACATGGGGGTTTTTTTCCTAATATTTTAAAACGCTTGACTAAACTTAGATTGGTTTATTTTTGGGGCGGTTTCTAAGAGGCAACATATTGAGTTTGTCATTCCAACAAACTGCATTTCTTTCTGTAGAGAAAGGCGGGTAAATTAGGTGAAGTCATGATTGTTTATATATTAAATGAGAATAAACCTCTCACCAGCCATTTTGGGCAACTTAATTAGGTGCTTGTAGTCAAAACCTTGGATTTATTGCAACAGCTACAATTATCAAAAAAATTGGTTTGGTGATTAGATAGCCATCGGATGTCTAACTTTTTGGACAGTTAGAAGAAATTTGAATTGTTTGGGCTTGGTGAAGAAAAAAAAGGCAAAGAACAAAACAAAAAAAAAAGTCAAAGCAAAGGGTCCCAATTTGGTAGAAAACATGCACCTTTTTGTCTCCCAAACACCTTCCACTTAACCCATTTTTGGGTGTATAGAATATTGGAGCCTCCACTCCCTCATGTAGCTACTGTGGGTGATGGATGTGATGTTTAATATTTGTAGGAAAAAAAAAATCCAACTATAAGAGTGCTAAAAAGTCTTAAAGGAAGAAATAAGTAATCATTCTGTTTAAGCTTGTTTCCATTGCTCAAGGTTGTCTAAGGGTTATGTTTTCTTCATTTTTAGGAGAAGAAAGAAGAATTTTATAATCAGTTAATCTGACTTTTCTTTCTTTCGTTTTTTTTTTCTTCTTTTTAAATATTAGTATATATTCATATAGTAATTAGACCAATAAAAATATAATACTAAAACACAACTTAAATATAAACAGGAAAAAATTACTCATAATATGTACAAAAATTACCTATAATGGAGCAGTATGAGATTGAACCCATAACTTTAGATAAGGCAAGGGTGGGCCAAACTCTCACTACCAGAGCATACTAGTATTCCCACAAGTTAATTTGACTTTAACCTTACACATTTAAACTTTTTCTGATTAATTTATAATTGTAAGAAAAGCATAACGGAAAGGATAAAGCGTAACGGAAAGGATAAAATTCTTATCGCCCATTATAATATTAATCTATATTGTTATTGCAAGACAATTATATAACAATGTTTCGGATAAGTATTGGAATTAATTTTGATTATATAAGAGAGGTGCACATTCTTCTGGATAACTGTGATGTGTAGTATTTTCACAAAACTTACATTAGGCTTTACAAATTTTACACTCAGTTTAAAGTTTAAAACCGTGTATACTTAATTTGAGAAAATTTTGAACAAACTTTAATACCAACTTAAAGTGTATACATTAATTGTAAGTTCTTTTAACAATTTAAGCATGTTGTTTAATTCTTCTTCTTTTTCTTCTTCTTCTTCTTCTTCTTCATTTTTTTTTTTTAATTTTTGAATTTTTAAATTAAATTAAATTAAATTAAATTAAATTTATTAAAGAAGTGTGTTTAACATGATTTGAATTCTTAAGTAACTTGGACAACACTCATGTGCATAATAAAAGTTCTAATTTATATTTTGGGTAAATTACAAAAACATCCTTTGACGGTCTTCAATATATTATGGATATGTGTCCTTTGGCCTTTGCTATCCTAAAATCACTCAAGATTTCATAAATATTGCAAAAGCATCCTAACCATTAATTTTAAATGTTGCAAAAGCATCCTAACCATTAATTTTAAATGAACTAATAACAGTCAATGTTCAAATATAATAAAATAACTCTAAGAATTATATATAAATAAATTAATATTCAGTATTTTAATATTAAAAATTAATCAATTTAATTAAAATATAAAAAATAATTAAATGTTATAAAAATAACAATTAAAAACATAAAAAATTCATCATTCTTTTCCATCTAATTTGTCTAATACTACTTTTCTATCACAAAAGCACATGACAAAAATCCAAATAAAAACACTAAAAAAATATATCATTAGAATTTTTTTTTTAAAAAAAAGGGAGGCTCTGACCCATATGATGGAGGCGCTCCATCTAATGAAGTCGACACTTCATCAAATGGAGATGCTCCATTTGTGGAGGCGCCAGTAAATGGAACCTCCATCAAATGAAAGCCTTTGCTCCATCTCCAATAGAGCAAATGATCAAGAGATAGAGTTGGCTCAATCGTAAAGAATGAGATCTCCATCAGTTCTATATCTCATTCGTCCTTTTTCTTTTTTTTTTTTAAACATTTATGTAATTGATTTTAATTTTGATATATTTTTACATTTTAAAGTTTTTTATTTGATAAAAAAAATATTGTCTTCAATAACAAGTTAATGTGACAAGATTTGATTGGATATTTTATCCTATTTACTTAATATATCATAATTGGATCAAATTATCCTTCAAAGATTATTTTATAATTTGGTAAATAGTTACTCGATTAGTCAACTAATGGTTGGAGTGTTTTTATAATATTTTATAAAACCTCGAGTGATATTAATGTAGAAAAGGCCAAATGCCACATATCCATTTAATATTGAAGTATGTTAGGGGTGTTTATATAATTTGCACGAAAATTTTAATTTAGTGTCAAAATAAAGTGGCATTTTAATTGATAGTCAGCTTTTTGTAGCTATCAAAATATTGAAATTTATATTGATGGGAGTTTTGAGTCAAAAAGTTTGGCCTTAATTATCGAAATTTTCTTTGCCAAAATTTTATGCAAATCAAATATGTATCAACAACTTTGCATATATTGTCCATATCTTTTTCTTTTTTTTTTTTTTTTAACCTTTAATTCAGATTTTTTTAAAAAAAAAATAGATGCAATTACTTGTGATTAGGTGCCTTCGGCATTTTTTTTTGGTCAATAAAAGTTATTGTAGATTTAAAGAATGGCATATTATGGAGAGGTTATATTATCCTTGTTATGATAGAATTTTTGAAGGTCGTTACTCATTCAACTCCTATTTGAATCAATTAAGTTAATTAGAATATGAAAATATAAAGAATCATAACACCTGTTTTAAAAATAATATGTTAATAACCCCCTTTACATATATGCAAAGGTCATAAAAATATATTTGATTTATGTTCCAAAAGTATTTTTGAAAAACAATATTTTGAATACATTACAAAAGTTTGAATCATATCTTTCGCATTTTGGTACCAAAATTTTAGAAAGATAAAATTTTTATTCGTTTCTAATTTTAACTTGAGTTTCTTTTTACGTTTGATACAATTAAAAGTTAGTAAGGCCTGTCTTTGGTTAGATAATTGGATGGAGGAGCCTCTTATAGATAGGACTTTTAACTTGTCCCTCTTACAGCTACTTTGAATACTAGTATTGGCGAAATTTATTATGATGATAGTTGAAATTTTTCTCCTTCAGTTTGTATGACTTATCCGAATCTAGTTAATGATATAGAGCAAGTAGTTTTTAATACTTCTTCTAATCCAAGAGTATGAAATCTTTCAATGGATGTGAGAGTGACTATTGCTGCTGCTTATTCTTCTTTGACTACACCGTATCCACATCTTCATTGGGCACGACATATTTAGGCTGCTTTTATTCCTCCTTCAAGATCTATGCTAATTTGGAGGTCATGCATAATAGATTACCTATTGATTTATCTCTACACCGTCATGGTTTTATTTTTCCTTCCTATTACTATTTATGTTGGTCTGTTGAGGAAAGTTTAGAGTATTTGCTTTTGCTCTACCCATTTATGGTATGCCTTTGGCATTCTTTGTCGTCTGCTTTTGGTCATTCTATTTCCTTGTCTAAGTATGTTATTGATTTGTGGCAAGTTGCTATATCTGCTAATTTTTACTCTCAACTTCAAAACCTTTGGAAGACGGGTATAATTACAGTTTTTTTTGGATCATTTGGCTTACACGTAATAAGGCTACTTTCGAGGGTAAGTGTCATTTCTTTCACAAGGCTCTGTCCAATTTTGGTGTTATACTTGAGAGGTAGATTCAATCAATTTTGGGGTTATGCAAAATTCACTGAATAATCTTTTGGCTCTACCTAAGCTCTATGTTTTAGTTAATCTTTCTAAGGCTTCATGTATTACTAAGGTTGTTTGGGTTCCTCATTCTTCGGATTACCTTAAGGTTAATATTGATGGTTTTGGTTCTAGGGCATCTGGTTTGGCTAGTTGTGTTAGAGCTTTTTAGACTTGTCATGGATTTTTCAATGGTGTTTTTGCTATTCCTTTAGGGATAAACTATGTTTTTAAAGTAGAGTTAACAATTGCTATCATGTCATTCAATATACTTAGACTTATCATTAGATAAAACTTTGGTTGAAGAGTAATTTAGGTTATGTGGTTTCACTTCATCTTGCTCATTCTTCTAAGGTCCCTTGGCATTGAAGACGAGCTTGGGATAGGTTTCTTTCTTATTTGTAGGATATGGATTTCAAGGTGACTCATATCTATCATGAGGGAAATTCAGCTATGAATGCTCTAGCTTCTTGCTTTCATTCCTTTGTTTGTTCCATTTGATGGTGGACAGTTCCTGCTTTTCTGGGTTCTTTTCTTTATGATGATTTAGTTGGCAAGCATCGATATCAGTTTCATTAGTTTTAGCTTTAAGGGTGGATACTCTTTTTTCCTTGACAGGTTTTTTCTAGTAAGGTTTTTAATAAGATTTTCCATAGGGTTTGATTTGTAATGATTTGATTTCAATTGAATCTTTGTTGTTTTTCCCTTTTCATGGTCCAATTTTATTACTTTTAGGATTTATCATTGTTTCTTTTTGGCTTTTTGCCTTACTATTCCTTGTATTTTTCTTTTCTCCTTTTAATAAAATGTTAGTTTTAACCAACAACCTTATATCTACAAAAAAAAGAAAAAAAAAAAAAGAAAGAGCTACACCTTTTTATTAAATTTTGTCTCTCATTTTTGAAAGATAAAAGAAAAAGAAAATAAGAATTCTTAGAGAATTGTATTTATGTATACACTAAATACTGTCTATTTTACTTTAAGTTGATCCTAATATATCTAGCATTAAAACTGATTGAGATTTGTTTATTTATATATTATCAAACTCTTAGTACATGTGGTTGTGTACCACCTTATCCTCAAAGAGTTAAAGGTTCAATTCCTTCCAAGCCTATAGTATATCTTGTGAGGTAGGTTTTTTTTTTTTTCCCCTTAATTGTGATAATAGTCGTCCTCCATTTATAGGAGTAAATATTCAGATTGCACAAATTGTGTTTTGAAAGTCCCTAGCGAACACAATAACTAACCTAGTAGGGGGTAGCAGGGAGAGGGTTGAATAGATTAATTAAATTTCTTTTATCTTATTTAAATACACAATAAAAAAATAAACGAAAGGTAGAGAATGAGAGAAGCTATGTACATGATTTTTACATGAAAACCCGACCGAGAAAAACTGTGGGACTAAAACCTTCTTTAGCCAATTTTGAATGAAACCCTACTATTGAACAATAGATTAGAAGTTTTAGTCACAGCTAACGGTGGGTAAAACCATGTTCGGATCTGACTAAATCGGATCCGAACATGATAAATTTACGGATCGTCATTTTTGGATTCGAACATGATCCATTAAGGGGAAGAAATCGATTCGATCCGAACACCAAGTGTGCAGATTGGATCAGATCGGTTTCTATATTTAAACACCTGCTTTCAATTTCAACATGCTTTCATTTTTTAATTTAAAGGAAAAAAAAAATCAACATGACTTGAAAGTCCACATCCACAAAAAAAAAAAATAATATAATAAAAAAATAAAAATAAAAATAAATAAATATAAGTTAACAATCCATATGAATCTCAAACCAACAATCTACATAAAAAAAAGTTAAACTCCAAATTAAACCCCAACAGTCCATATCCATAAAATAAACAAAACAGTCCACATTCATAAAATAAATAAAACAGTCCACTTGAGGTGAGAAATGATGGGCCTTGACTCTTTTACTCAAGGCGACTAGCCCAGCAACCCCATAGTAGTCTTCTAGTCAAGATCTGCTTTGGCTGAAAGGTTCCCATAAAGCTAAACCTTTTTACATTTACTAAAAACCCTTTTGAAATTCATTTTCTAGCGGAAATGGGTGGAATTTTTTTTTCTCTTTTAAATTACGTTTATAAAATCATGTTTATAAAAATTTTGGTAGCACAATGGTTATTTTTCTAAAAATTTCACCCTGTAAAATTTTATTTAAAACCTGTGCACTTTTATTTCAATACAAATCTCAACTTCCCGGGCCTCAGACCCTCTTTTCAAAGTCGTAAACAATCACAAACATGCTTTAATTTTAAAAGATAACTTGGAATTCATAAACAAGTCATGCATAGACACATTTTCTAAATATTTCATACAATCATGCACAAGGTTATTACATAGGTTTTTAAAAATATAAGTATCATACATGTACAATAACAAAATTCACAACTGCATACAACAATGTTTGATTATTTTGGGATCGGTGTTCTTGCTACTGAAGTGTTCGCACCTGTACCTGTCCTTGGGAGGTTTTATTTATAAAACAATGACATTAAGGGTGAGCTAAATAAGCTCAGTGAGTGTCACATATTTCTATTCACACTATTTTCAAAATTATCCTCCCTAAAAACTTTAAAACAATATTTCTTAGCTATTTCATGTTGCAGAATTAACATAATTCTTCTGAGAACTATATATAAATTAAAAGCATGAATAAACATTTATGATCAACATAAACCATGCATCGTAAAACTAAAACTCAATAATATATTGAAAAGCAACTTTCTGATATTGGCAACTATTATGAAATGTTTTTCAAACACTGGAATGTGAATAACACAGTATTTTAGATGCTTTCATTTTTCTACTATAAATCGTAATCAGTGGTGAAAATTAAAATTTTCGAAAAGCCTTTAAATAAAATGAGCCAATCACTAACAATTTAATCCACATGGTATCCTAGGTATATGGCGAAGTGGAATCCTATATCGCTTAGGCCATATATATATATATATCAAATAACTAAGTAGCGGAATCCTACATCGCTACGAGTGGAATCTTGCATCGCTCAGGTAGTTAGCTAGCTTATAATGTACCCTGCATACATCAGAGCGGAATCCTACATCGCTTAGGGTACTCTACCATTATCGATAATATCTATGAGGCATACCATAGGCTTATAGAAACATTTCTAAACATTTGCTTTTCATCATATAGCTCACATTTTAAACAAAACTTTAAAAAAATTCATGCAAAAAGGTTCTCATTCGGAAATTCATTTATCATAAAAATTAACTTTCAATTATTGACAACTTGAATTTAAATTCATCATATAAAATTAATACGAATAGAAATATAAATATTTTAAAGTATTTTATTAAAACACTCACCTTATTCTCTATTTCACTTTAAAACACAAAAATCAATGGAAAGGTTTCCTCGCCTCTGCATAACCTACACATTTTCGTATTCTATTTTTAGGTTACGTCGCAACCAATGTTATTCGTTCGCATAATTCCATAACCACACATCAATCCATATAATCCCCTAGCTATACTAATATTTCGAAACACCCTTTTAAAGACATATCAATGCCAATTCTTCACATTTAGTATCCATTCGTTATTCTAAATATCTAAACAAGCAGAAGATGTCGAACGAATCCTAAATTCGCATTAATGCATTAAATGAAATTTTCGAATCAACTTCTTCCCATGTTAGCTGAGCCTAATACATTCTCATATCATCAATCTTATTAAATTTTCTCATCAAATCACATTCAAATATATCACAAAATGATGCCAAATTCATTCAAATCCATAAAATATATACTAGAACACTAAAATACAAGTTTAGCCATGACATATACTCTATGATGTCCAATGAATTTCATTTTAATTTCATGTTAAATATTTCATTGACACAAGCTATAAAATCATTCGAAACATACGAAAGCAATTATCTAACACCTTGAACACATTATAGCCGAACCTCAGCAACTTGAACTACCAACATTTTGTTTCTCATTTCTACATCAAAACCCAATATTTCAATACATTTCCAATAATGAAAATCACTTAAATGACTCAAACTCAAAATGAACCATATCAAGCTCTCTTGGCCGAATACAACATACACTAACATATCAACATTACATCAAGTTTAAACCATTAAAACTTATCCTAAACTCATCATAATTCATGACAACACAATTAAATTCAACTAAACCATCAAATTGATACTTTGGCCGAGAACAACATCAACATGCATGTCAATTTCTCACTTGATTTTACACTAAATCCACATGCAAATCAACCTCCACACTAATGAGATCTCAAATCTTAAAACCTAAGCATTATCTCACAAAATCCATTCATTTCTTCAACAAAATTCATGGAAACTTAAACTTACCTCTTGGAATGTACTTGGAATCAATGAGAATGGCTTCTAGAATGGATTACCACTCTTACGTGTGTTGGATTTCTTTGAAAATGGCTTCAAATCTCCTTGTGTAGTATTCGATCTTCACATTTCCTTCCTTGAGTTTCGGCCGAGCTCTCCTATCTCTCCTTCTCTTATTTCTTATTTTGACCGGATGGTGATTCTTGTTTCTTTCTCTTCTTTATTTTGATTATATATATATGGTTCATGGATGCTAGCCACTTGTCATGCAATTTCCTTTAATCACCATCCATGTGTCACTCTTTTAATTTAAATCACCATACACTTGTCTTTTATACATTTGTTATTCCTCCACTAACACGACATTTGTAATTCCACTATCATGCGTTCTTTCAAAATTTCTAATCTCCTAAAATGCCCTTCTCATATTCGGAATTGCCTTGAGTTCATTTGAAAATTTTATTATAACCCAATTTTACATTTGGAAACTTTATTAGTATTCGGTTACTTATTCAAGATCCGATCGCTTTAAGTTATTTTATGATTTCAAAATTAAAAATCATCCTCGAACTCATCTGGAAATTTTACAAAAATTTCATTTCATATCTGGGCACTTAAATTTATTTTTATTTTTTCATAAATACGTCACATTTAGTGCAATACATGTACAATATAATAATTTGGGAGGGTATGTTACAAGAAATGATAGTAGACTTGATGAATCGTAACTCACAACGACAACAATGAATGAGGCTCACGACAATGGTGAGCTAAGAAGTTAAAGATGACGATAGTCTCGATGGACCATAACTCACCATGAGGGAAACCAAAGTGATAGTACCACGACGATGAGCAAAGACGAGCGGAGCTCACGATAATGGTGATGAGTGACAACGACGATGGGCTGGGAAGTAAGAGGTGAGAGTAGACTACTTAATGGCTACGTGGTGACAAGCAGAGCTCATGATAACGACAACGAGTGGAGCTAACAGCAAAGACGAGCTAAGAGGTAAGAGATCAGAGTAGACTACTCAGTGGCTGCATGATGGAGAAGAAATAGGGCTTTTATGGAATGAGTAAATGAGATATTAGGGTTAAGGAGGTTTATATAGAGGCATGCAAAATTACGCATGTAACCCTGTTCACAGATTGGATCGATTTTGGATATCCCGATCCGATTCGATCCGTGAAATATGGTGTTTTTATAAATAAGGATCCGAACACCTTACCTTTGAACATGTGATCCAGACCGAACACCAACAGATCGAATCGAGTCATTTGGACTAGATCCATGTTTTTATACCTACCCTTAGTCACAGCCCCACCTAACCTAGAATCCTAATCCCAATATAACTAATAACAGTCTACAATTTTGTCTTTCACAGATCTAGAACGATAACTCCATTTATCTTCTAAGTTGATCTTGAACTTAATCGTCCAATGCACAAGTTCAAACTTAATGAATTGAAGTATGCAACACAAGTAGAATGTCTGATCAAAAAGACACTATGAAATTTTAGATGCAATAAATGCGTAAACTCTATAAATCTAGACATAAAATTTCTAATTGCAAAAACTCGAAAAAAAAAATTCAAATAAAAATACTAAAAGTTGTACCCATTAATTGAGAACTAAAGTCCCCTATTTATAATGTGGTTTATATGAGTTAGAAATCAATTTAAACCCTTCCCAAGTTAATAATCCAAAATGAATTTACTCTCGGAAATGAATCCAAATAGGAATAAATAATAGAAGTTTTAATTGCATCTTAACTTGAAATCTATTAGTTATTAAGATTAGTAATTAATCCCATAAATAAAATGCTAGTTAAATATGAAAAAACTAAAAATACTAAAGTGACTAAATACCAAGTATAAGATATTTTAATAAAATTAAAAAATCAATTCAGCCTTTTTGAATCAAGTGTGGATGTCTAAAACATATTAGAAAAGAAATAGAAATTGAAACATGAAGAATGGAGCTCAAACATAGAAGTTGAAGAAAATCATGCAAAGGAAACCTAGGTTGGCCGCCATGACTGCACTACTATAGCTCTAAGGTCACTGTTTTAGCAATGGCCCATATAATCTCTATTATATAAGATGTCTCTCTAATTAAAAAATATTAATAAGAAATTTATCTTTATCGTGGTCCATATAATCTCTATTATATAAGGTACCTGTATTTTTATGTCACCACATGAACGATCATGGATAAGATCATCGTATTAAATACAAAATAAACTGTAACTGTAGATTTACCACAAACAAAGTACCCAACTTTGTTTGATTTCTACGAAGTATTTAGATTACTGATTATAAATTAAATCCTCTCATATATAACATTTACAAACTTAGCTTGAAACTGCATATGTAAACATGGATATTGCATGATATTATATGAAGCAAAAACATTATATAACTGCATATAGATTAAATAAAGGGATAATCCCAATTTTCCCCCTGTAGTTTAAGGAAATAGCCAAAATCCCTCTTTTACTTGAAAAAATTAATGAATATAAGAGGGATTTTGGCTATTTCCTCAAACTACAGGAGGGAAATTGGGATTACCCCTTAAATAAAATAAATATATTTTATTTAATTATTTATTTAAACGTTTCCAAATTATAAGCTCATAGAGCACAAACTCTAACAATCTCTCACTTACCTTTAGAGCATATGAGACATGTCTCGTAATTCTAGACCCTCTAGATGACCTTTAAACACTTTAGCCATTGAGGTCTTCATAAACAAGTCAGCATGGTCTGTGAAGCTATCTTCATCACCAACATGTCTCCTTTATGTGTTATCTCTTGGATAAGATAGTGCTTCCTTTCTATATTTTTTCCACGTTTATGGCTTTTTATGGTGTGTTTACTTCATTTGGAAGAATTAGAATGATTTGAAATTGGAATGACTTGGAATCAAAATGAAGTATCGAAATTAGAATAATTGGAACTGGAATCAGTATTATTTCCATTGAACTGTTTACTTTGTTTTAAAACCGGAATGAATTAATTATAAGTTACAAAATTGCCCTTATTTAAATTATGAATTAATTATAATAGTGTGCAGTTTCTTGTTATAATATGCATTTTTTTTTTAATATCAAATAAAAAACTGCATATCATAATAAAAAAATTATATATTATTTTAATAGTCCACTAACCTAATGCGTAATTTTTTATTATAATATACAGTTTTTTTTTTTTAAATATCAAATAAAAAACTACATATTATAATAAAAAAACTATATATTATTTTAATAGTCCACTATGATAATTAAGAAATTGATGATGAAAAGCTAATGGTGTTAAGTTTTTTTATTACAATATGTGATTTTTTTTTAAAATATCAAATAAAATAGTTTTTTTTTTTTTTTAATTTTTAAAGAAAGGTATAAGAGACTTTTTATCCTGATAAAGGGAATGAAAATAAGATTCCCAAGTTGGTTGAGGGGAATGAGATTCCCATTCCACAACCCCAATTTGATGTGGGGTCCATACTTTCATTCCATTACAGAATGAATTTTAAGCAAATAAACACTATCAATCAATCTCATTCCCCATTCCCATTCTCCAATCTATGAAATAAACACACCATTAGTTCTCTAGAATTAGTCATTGCATCGCTATTATCAAAATAAATTGTGAGTGGCTTATCCATATTTAAAATAACTTCCAAATCTACCAAGAAATTATAGAGCCAAATCGCTTCCTTAGCTGCTACATATTCAACTTTCGTGGTGGAGTAAAAAATGCAAGATTGCTAAACACTCCTCCATATTATAGCTTCACTACTTAGGGTGGATACTGACCTAGACATGGATTTTTGATTATAATTGTTTGAATATTAGAATCTATATATCTTGTTGGAATAAAACTCTTACCAAAATACCAAAGCATATAGTTTTTCGTTCTCTGAAGATAATTAATAATGCATTTTATTGTGATCCAATGATATAATCCTCGATTATATTAATAACGATTGACTACTCCCATTGAATAATATAAATTAGGTCTCATACATAGTATAGCATACATGAGATTGCCCAATGCAAAGGCATAGGGAATTTTTCTTATATCCTCAACCTCTTGAGCTATCTTAGGACATTGTTCTTTAAACAAATGGACTTAATGTCGAGAAGGTAAATTACTTTTCTTGGAATTCTTTATCACAAAGCATACAAGAATCTTATCAATGTACGATATTTGAGATAGTGCAAATAGTTTGTTCTTGCTATCTTGTATGATTTGGATCCTAGGAATATAATTAGCCTTTCTCACATCCTTTAATTGAAATTGGTTAGCAAGCTAGTTATTTACATCATATGATGCTCCTATATCATTTCTACTTAGTAGGATATCATCAGCACAAAGTATGATGAAAATCATTTTCTTATCAATTATGTATTTATATATACAAGGTTTATCGATATTTTGCTTAAAACCATAAGATTTGATCAAAGTATCAAATCTAATATTCCAAGATCGAGAAGCTTGCTTGAGCTTATAAATAGACCTTTTGCAAGTTACAAACCTTTTGCTCTTGACCTTGGTTCACAAATCCCTTTGGTTGCACCATATAGATGTTTTTATCAAGATTGCCTTTCAAAAGCATAGTCTTGACATCCATTTGCCATGTCTTGTAGTCAAGACATGCTGCAATGGATAGAAGAATGCGAATGGACTTAACCATGGTTATTGGTAAGAAAGTTTCTTCATAGTCAACTCCCTTTTTCTAAGTATAACCATTTGCCATTAGCCTAGCTTTGAAGGTCTCCACTATCCCATCCACTGCTCTTTTCCTTTTATAGATCCATTTGCAATTTATCGGTTTTACCCCATCTAGTTGATCCATAAGTTCCTAGATGGAGTCAGAATACACAGATTCCATCCCAAGATTCATTATTTTAAGCCATTCCTCCTTACTAGAATCTTCTATTGCATTCTTATATGTCAATGGATCATCTACACTATCATAAAAAATGGCAATTTACGCCACTCTAAAACCTATAACCAGTGAACTAGTTGTCTTACAACCTTCCCATTATGATGAGATGGTAGATTACCCTAATGAGAATTTATCTGACACTCACATGTGGTCTCAACTATGTTTTTATCAACAATTGTTGTTGGTTAGGTATTGGTCAAATAAGATAATAACTCCTTAAGTACAACTTACTTTGAGGTTTATGTTCTTTTATACAATTATCTTCAAGAATGTAGCATTTGTACAACCACATTGTTATCATGAGGATTATGAAAGAATTCATCTCTAGTTTCTCCAGCATTGCTTACAAATGGGCAAACTTGTGAACATGATTCTAGTTTTGTTTTTCAACACATGTGTTGGACACCTCCATATGCAAAAATGTTGCAAACTACCTTGCTTTGCATCCATTCCAAATCTCTAAAGGTGTCTTAGGAATAAACTTAGATGGCACCACGATCAAGATATATATTATAGTCTGTAATGCATATCCTAAGAAGGAATTAGGTAAAGATGAGAAACTAATCAGAGATCTCATCATATCCTACGAGGTATGATTTCTCCTTTATGCAATAGCATTTTACTATGGTGTTCCAAGAGTCATGAGTTGGGATACAATCCCATTCTTAATAAAGTAATCCTTAAACTTTGTATCAAGGTACTCTCATCCATGATCTAATAGTAGTGCTTTCATGGTTTTATCTAATTGATTTTCAACTTCAGCTCGAAACTCTTTTAAGATTTCAAAAGTTTCGGACTTCCATTACATTAGATAAACATAGCCATATCTTGAATAATCACCAATGAAAATGACGAAATATTCATAACTAGCTCTAGCTTTAACATTCATTGGTCTGAATGTATAAGCCATAACAGTTCTTTAACTCTACAACCCTTTGTCATGAAAGGCCTCTTAGTCATCGTGCCTTTTAGAAAGATTCACAAATAGGTAAAGTGTCAATCTTTAAGTCATTTAAAAGTCTACTCTTTACTAGTCTATCTATTATATCAAGATTAATATGTCCAAGTCTTAAATGTCAGAGATAGGTATCATTATTAGGAGAAATCTTTTGTCATTTTGTTTTAGGTTTTTCAACTTTAAACAATCCAACATTGAGTACTAAGTTATGTGTTAACGACCTTAACATGTATAAGTTGTTTTCTAATATTTTAAAACATATATTCAAACCATTTGTATAAATAATAACTTCTTTATTACTAAAAAAACTGAATAATTATGTTCCAATAATCTAGAAATCGAAATCAAATTTCTTCTAAAATTTGGAATATAATAAACATTGTTCAAAATAACAAAACAACTAGTTTGAAATTGAAGTCTAACTTCTCAAATTGCTTTAGCTAAAATGACATTCTCGATGCTAACCCTGTATGGTGAACTCACCCTCATCAAGCTCCCTCTAAGAATTAATCAATTGTAAGAGAAGAATAAACATGATTAGTAGCTCCTAAATAAATTAAGCAGTGGAATAAATCATCATCCACTAAACAAGATTTAATACAAATAAATCATATTTACCTTTCATTTTCTTTTTGTTCGTGCACTCTTTGAGGTACTTTGGATAATTCCTCTTCCAATCATTTTCCTCTGGGTTTGGAAACCTTAGAGCCCTTATACTTCCTCATTTAGGTAGCCTACTTCTTAGGTTTTGCCTTAGCCTTAGGGTGGTTCTTTTCCTCTATTTCATGTTAGAAGTGGAAGTTCCAACAACATTTGCTTCATCATACTTGGTCTTGTAATTATTCATGGACTCAAAAATAGTGAGCTCATTAAGCAATTAAGTAATATTATGATTTAGCTTGTTCATAACATGCTCACTTGCAATATCATGCTCAGAAGAATTGTATGAAACTTTTCAGAAGAATTAGCAATATCATGCTCACTTGATTAGGTTTATCAATCACCCCACCATAAGTTTTAGTTGAGTTAAAGTAGGTCATCATGTTCAAAGTTTCTTAGAAGGTTACCCAAGCATCCCATATAATGACTCCAGTAAGCACATTAGGCATTCTTACAAAGAAGTAGTAACGGGCCTTGTCATTAACCTTAACCCAGTCCTAGTAGTGTTTGCATACATTATGCGTAGCATTTGCTAGTGTTTCAAGAGGAAAGTCCTCCATCAAGACAAACTTTAGGTCCTCACAGACTAGAATGACATTCAAGTTATTCCTTCATTCAGTTTGGGATGTAGAGAAGAGAGTAACCATTTGGTGTGAGTTAGAAAAAAGTAA
This sequence comes from Litchi chinensis, assembly GCA_019925255.1. Taxonomy (NCBI): domain Eukaryota; kingdom Viridiplantae; phylum Streptophyta; class Magnoliopsida; order Sapindales; family Sapindaceae; genus Litchi; species Litchi chinensis. The sequence continues at coordinate 745,575 of CM034469.1, forward strand.
CCCTAAGGTAGTTTAAGACTGATTGAAAATAGAAGTGTGTAGGAAGGAGAAGAACAGCCTGCATTTGGAATGCACTCATAGCCAAGTAAGAAGCTAAGAGGTGAGTAGCTAAATCTTGAGGGCTAGAGAGCAATAGGTTTGTGTTTATAGAAATTTTAAGTTTAGGGGCAAGGCTTATCAACTCCAACTCCTTTTTCACAAAGGGAACCCTAGATAATATGAGATTTGCTCTCTACGGGTAAGTTCATTAGTAGTAGCTACTTTGATTTCACCTGAATTAACTTCATCTATAGTCACGTCAGCCTATCTCTATTAATTGTATTTACACCTTACCCCTCTACTACATCACCCATCCAACTCAGAATAGGGACATTCCTAGGTGATTTAAAGCTTTTGTCAACCTCAATGACATCCAACATCCACAAACGAAACCTACTATCAATTTCCCTCAGTGGTTAGATTAATATCAATAAGAAAAGAAAAACCCTAAAATGCTATCCAGTATCCTAAACATGCTTAAATAGCAAAGGTCATTCAACCTAGAGTTTTCTACAGGTTAAGACACATCAATCAATAAGAACAATCATATATGTAAATAAGCATTTTCTTAACCACACAAGCTACATTCATGAAGCACTAAAAAATGGTACAAACATTGAATTTCTCATCTAGAAAAGGATTGTCTATAACAATAAATAAACTAAAAAAGATAAGAGATGTTGAGTTACCTTTGCAAAAAACAATGGAGAATTTTGTGAAACTTAAGTTGAATAAGAAAAGATGCTAGAAAATCAAATGAATGACAGGAAGAGAGAGTCAGTAGTGCTTGAAGTGAAAAGAGAAGGTTCTTGAGAGAAAGAAATCCTGCTACTTTTGAAATTTAAAGAGTTAAAAATCAGATAAAACTACCACTCTCTTTCCTTTAATGCTCACAAAGTAAAATCGCTCGATCAAAATAATAATAACTATTGCGGATCTAATGGCTAGAAGTAAGTCTTATGTCTCGTCCATATAGGGGACTTTGAATGGCGCCTCAATCCTGTATAAGTCATATTAATAGGACACGATGGTTACATTTATTGGTTGACAATTATTGCCCATCAAACATTGCTTGAAGGAGATGAACTGATTGAGCTTTCAATGAGACCACGAATGATTAGCTTGCATTGAAAGTTAGAGGGCTAATGTTATGCCAAAATAACACTTGGTTCTTGATCTTCATAAGACTTAGAAAGCCTATAGAGACCGAGAGATCAGTAGAGTGATATAGCCAGAAAGCTCGTAAAATCTACCATTGTCAGGCCTCTTTCCCTAGGCAACTTGCCCGACAACCCTACTATAATGACCCATCATCTCATGGGTCGATCAGGTTGGGGCTCACCCCTGGAACTAGTCCCGTTGCCCGGCCTCGGCCTTGCGGTTCTTCTGGTCCGACCACTTGGTAGGTACTGTCCCTTGGTCCCAATAGGGTATTTACTCGCCTCCCACACCTCTCGAACCTTAGACCCAAAGAACCTAAAAAGATCTGGGAAGCAAGGTGTGAACCAATTAAGTTAGCTATGTAACGACCCATCCTCTCATGGGTAGGCTAGATTGGGGCTCTACCTCGGAACCAGTCCTGCTGCCAAGCGTCTGTTCCACGGTTCTTCTAGCCAGACCACCTGACAGGTATTGTCTCCTGATCCTCACAGGGTATTTACTCGCCTCCCACACCTCTCAAACCCGAGACCTAGAGGACCTAAATAGATTTGGGAAGCAAGGTATGTACCAATTGAGCTAGCGAGCCTCTGCCCCGCGGTTCTTCTGGCCCGACCACCTGGCAGGTACTGTCCCCTGGTCCCCACAGGGTATTTACTCACCTCCCACACCTCTCAAACCCGAGACCCAGAGGACCTAAATAGATATGGAAAGCAAGGTATGTAAAAATTGAGCTAAACTGGTTCCAGGGGCGAGCCCCAGCCTGACCGACCCATGAGAGGATGGGCCATTACACTTACGATAACCCTCTAGTTGATATCTCATCCAACTAAAAGATTCCTACAAAGCTAAGCCGTTAACTTTTCAAATCTTTTTAAAACTTTTTCATTTCTAGTGAAAATGTGGGGATTTTTTTTTTTTAAACAATTGCAAAACGATTTTATAAAAATTCGGGCAGCATAACGACTATTTTCCGATCGTGCCACCCTGCAAGTTTAAAAACTTTCAACACTTCTAAATTTCAATCATCATCTCCACTACCAATCTGGACCTCCGGTCCATTTCCAAAACAATTTCCTAATCACAAATTCTAATTCAAATTGAATCAATTTCAACACTTTAGAAATGAATATTCATTCTCAAGATCAAAGATTTTAAATTATAAGTAAACATTTCAAAATTTCATATGCATACAAAAGATTATAAAGTCATTTTAATTTCATTAAAAAATACGTTACTATAATCGTGGTAAGGTTTATAAAACTTACAATCCAAAAATATATATACAACATAAAATTATATACAAATCAATTTTTATCAATGCGAAATGCAATACACATGACTTCATAGAATCTTTAACTTCTCCAACCCATATATTCCGAGGAAGGGGAGCACTTATCCTAATCGCTAGTTCCTGCACCTGGACAGGTTTTTAGAACAAAAAAATTTACAAAATAGTGAGCTACAGGAGTCCAGTGAGTGTCATGAGGTTTCCTGAAAATTCTACTCATATAAAATAACCTTCCTAAATACGTTTGACAACATTTTATAATTTTTTATAATGAAAAATCAATTTAATTTCTTTGAAGATTCATTTATTGATTCATTTCCATAAAATCAATTTCAATACAAATAAATTCATACTTAATAAATCAATTTACAAGAAAGTTGCATGGTTTCCATTTTCTATTCAAAACATCTATCAGTGGTGGCAATATTAATTCATAAAAACATTTCAATATAAAAACAAGTCAACCACTAATAGTCCTTACCATACGATACCTTATATTTAGAGCGAAATTGTTCTCACTCGGGCCATCCTGGAATGTTACCTCAGGTAGGCTATCAATCCGATTTTTCGTAGCGAAATTGTCCTCACTACGGAGCGGAATTGTCCTCGCTCGGGTGAAAGCTAGCTAATAATATACCTCGTACGTGCATTGGACGACTCACTGACGAGCTGACTCAGTTAACTCGGTGCGAGTATCTTCGGGTGTTGACGTCAACATTAAAAACGCGTGTTTTTAATGTTGACGTTCGGGGAAGGTCAACACCCGGTTGGGGGTCGAAACCACGCCAACAGAACGATTTATATGAGGCCGACCTGTAGACCGTTGAACCCCTTTTGGCCCCATAGGGTCGCGTCCGGAGTTGAACCCTCAACCTTATATGTGTTTTTGGTGCACAACTCCTACCACCAAGCTGATGGTTCAACTCCGGACGCTACCCTATGGGACTAAAAGGGGTTCAACGGTCTACAGGTCGGCCTCATATAAATCGTTTCATTGGGGTGGTTCCGACCCCTAACCGGGTGTTGATCGCCCCCGGACGTCAACATTAAAATCATTGTTCGGCCGTCGGAGTGAGAGCTCTTGACCCAGTGACTCTGGGCAACCACGAGGCTAGTGCGATCGTGGCCCCCCGGAGCGTGAAACAAGTTGTGATAGGAGTTGTGCACCAAAAACACTTATGAGGTTGAGGTTCAACTTCGGACGCGACCCTCAGAGGCCAAAAGGGGTTGTCCGGCGTGGTCTTCACCCCCAGCTCGGCATGGTCTTCACCGTCGACCCCATACAAATCGTTCCGTTGGCGAGGTTCCGACCCCCAATCGAATGTTGACCGTCTTCGAACGTCAACAATTTCTATATCAATGCAACTAATTCAGTTATAACTCATTTAGTTTAAAATACTTTTCTCAACATATTAAGCATTAATTTTAAACAAGTTATAACTTATCAATTTACATATTCGTTTCAAAAACTATATGAATCTCATATAATAAAATTTCACATTAAATCTTGTAAATATGGTTTTTCATAAGCATAACATAATAACATAAAATCAATTAGAAAGAAAACTTTCGAAAATAATTTAAAGGCACTCACATGTTCACACTATTTACTTGCCCTTTTAACCTCCCCTTCTTGATCATTTTTCTTCCAATTCAATCACTTACAAGTCACAATTTAAATTCCAAAATCTATCACATAACTTTTTAAATTCATAATCAATTTACAATTCCCTTCATAATTTCACTACCATCAACATACTAGCCAAATTTTTAATCTCATATTCATGCCACTTTTCAACCATTTCTCTAATTCAAGTCTCACTCAAATACATCCATTTCATTGTCAAAGTCATCAACACAATTAACTTAAATCATATACTTCAACTTCCATGCAATTAACTAGATATACATCCAACTACTTCTAACTTTATTTTTCCTCTTTCCATTGATTTTTTATTAACCCCAAATCATATAAAAACACCACATAACAACGTCAAACCTCAAGAATTCAATTAAATACATATATACCCTTATACTAACAAATATCAAACTCATGCAAAACCATTCATTTCTTTAATTCTTTTTCCATCAACTAACTTAATTTCAATTAATTTTCATACAATTACATCAAACTAAAAAAAATCAACAACATTCTATTATCTTCTTCTTTAGCCGTCCACCCCCTCTTGGTATTTAACTCTATTTTTTTCATTTCATTAACTTATATTCACTCAAATTCATCCAAAAACATTCCATACCCACATCAAAAATCAACAAATCAACTTAAATCACATGCAAAATTCATCAAACACCAAATCAAGTGAATTACATCATTATTTCTTTCTTTGACCGTCCATGGCGCATGCACACATTCAATCACTCTCTTTCATTTCTATTAAATCAAATATCACCAAAACATCTCAAATAACATCTAATATTCAAAAACCCATCAAATTTAATTTCATTTCATAAATCACATAAAACCCTAACACTTTACTTCACTAATATCTTTCAGCCAAGGCTTACTTCAATTCTCTTTCATTTCCAAGTTTGATTTTGTGAGGAATAACCTCTATTCATGTCAAGAAAATCATCAATTAGACAATACAACATCAATCTTCAAAAATCCATTAAAATCAACATCCAATTTATTTCAAATTTCATAAAAATCAACTCACATAATAGCTTCACCAGTTCTTGATTCTTTAGGGATGGAAACAAGAGGAAAAAGTTGATGGAAAACCTCTTGACTTGGCCTTCTCTTCCTCTCCTTCTTCTTCCTCTTTCTTTCTTCCTCCTACAACTTCCTTACCTTCCCCATTTCGGTTTTGCTTCTTGTTTCCTGAATGCTCACCTCTTCATATTATTCCATGGCTTTGCTTTATATATTCACCCTTCCAAATTTTCAATTTGCCCTTAAAATTTACTTTAAATCACAAAAATGTCATCCATGAAATTTTGCCAAGTGTCCTCATCCTTATCCCTTATGCCACATGTCACATTTCCATAATTGCTTGCCCAACATGGCTATTCTTTCTTGTCTCTTTTGATTTGACTTTTCCGAAACACTCGAATTTAGTTTTTCCGGAACTTTTTTGAAATCCTCTCAAAATTTACAGGGACTTATATTCAGACTTCCTACATACTCCTAGTAACCTTAATGACTCTTAAAAGTTACTCCATGCCATTTTTTGGTTCTTCGTAAATTCACTAAATCGCCTTTGGCGATTTTCAAATTGATTACATTTCAATCTGAATCTTCTTCGGAAGTGTCGTTTGAATTTCTAAAATATTTTTTGAGTATTTTAATACTCATTTTGACACTTTTCTAAATTTTTGAAAATTTTCGAAAATCCTATCGAATTTCCAGTCGGATCTGAAAACGGTTCCATTTTACATCAAATAGACTCTTTTTTAATCCATTTCAGTTTCCTTAGACTTTATTACTCATTCTAGAGTTTTTTACTTTAGGGCCCGCTTTATGAAAAAATTCATTATTCACACAAACACTACTCATGAGGAAACAATATTCATCTGAAAACCATTATTTCTCCGTAAATACTATTCCTTCGGAATGCTATTTCTTTAAAAATATTGTTCATGAAATTTCGGATGCTACAACCATGTCAACATGAACCAATAAAGTTGAAATTTTAAGTAGCCAACAATGAGGTAATAAGCAATGGAGTAGCTCATAGAGAGTAGGTTGCATAGGAAGCAGCGTGATGAGAAGAAAGAAGCATCACCAAAGGATCCATTGTATATTCCAGTTGGGCCAATTACAAGAGCAAGAGCTAAGAGGTTTAAAGAAGCACTTAATGGATTGGTTTAAGTGATTTGGGCTGATTTTAAAACAGTGGATTTCAAGATGGGCTCAAATGAAGATCAAAGCTTAATCAATTTAATCAAAGCAATTAATGAGTCTGATTCTAGCTAATTTCTTGCCCATGAAGACTTTCCAATATGAAGATGATTCTTGGTCATCAAGACTTTCCATATGGGGCTGATTTCATGCCAATTTTTCAAGACAATTAGTTACCAATTTTTATTATTTATTTTGTTGATTGTAAGGGCTAGATTGCCTAATTAATTATTTCCTATTATGCTACTTAGTATTTTGAGCTATATAAACCAATGTAACCCTAAACGGGATTCAATTGATGATTAATAATATTGGTGAGAATATTCTTTTTGGTTCTTCGTAGAACTTTTCGAACTTATCAGGATTTTCCTGTGGTGTTCATCATTGACTTATCAATCAATTCTTCCATCATTGATTGTGGCGTCTTCACTATACCAAGGTTCTTGCTTCCATATAAGCAACGGGTCGAGGTTTTCCATACAAATATGATTCTAGACGATCTTGGATCCTTACTTGATTCATGAGTTTCATCAGTTCTTGGCGTGGTTCGTATCACAGCGTGTGCCCATTATAGCTTGAATTGCAAAAATTAGCATATTTGCTTATTTTAGCAGTCTTGAAAATGAAAAGAGTTTTCCATCAAACAGAAAACCATGCCAACTAGGATATCTTTAGAATTGTGGTTCGATTCAAAATCTATGTACTAAATGTAATTTGATATAAATTAGGAAAGAAAATCTTAGCCCTTCCTAGTTTTTAGTACCTATTTGTATAAGAACAAGGAATCCTATCACTATAAATATGGTCTTTCATGCAGAGAAAACAGGATTCGACACCGACCACATTATAACGAAACTGTATTTTATTTTTCTCTCACTTAAACAACAACATAACCATTGGCCTAGGCTTTGTTATCTATAATCAAACCATGTTAAAAATTACTGTGAGTTCATTAATTGCAATTACATTGTTTTTTTATCACTATCGTATCATAATTGCCCTTGCTATCTTATTAACTCTATCCAAGTTATATTAAATCGGGTGTTGGGTGATTTTATTGATCAACAAAGTAAAAGACACCAAATGAGTTTTAAGCCTTCATTCTCATCATCTATCTTAATTTTAATTGACTTTTCTTCAATAATAATCTCATTAAGCACTGCCAAACAATCAGAACTACCTTTAGCCCTTTGTAACAAATGAAATTGCTTCTTCATGAAGGATCAATTGTTGATGCTTTTTGATTGATATAACTCCTTGATTTTCTCCTAAAATTCATTTATAATGGATGTTCCTTGAATGTTTGCAAGAAAAATTTTGTTGAGACACAATTATATTGTACTTGTAACCCTTTCATTTAGTTTCTTCAAATCATCATCTCTCATTCCATAATTTTTAGAATTGGTACTTGTTGCTTCATTAGTAGAATTTTCAAAGCCTTTAAGAGATGGGTTGCACTTCAATGTCTTATACAACCTAGATTAGATCAGGAATGTCCTAGACTTGTACTTGCCATATGCCAAAATCGATCTTCCTATCAAACTTTTTTCGATATCAAACCTAACATAGTTTGAAACCTTACTCCTACACATATCTTCTTTGACACATTGATATTAGACAACCAAGCTCTTCTACTCCTTTTAAGTCATGGTATTATGTTTATGATGTATATGTCTAGACTTACTAGTTGAGAGATAACCCCAGCTAAGAGTAATTGTTTGATGGTATTATGTCTACAATGTATATGTCCAGACTTATCATTGTACATATTACTCTATGCCCTTCCTATAGCAGATTGACTTCACAATGGATATAAATTGCCAGCACAAGCTTTAACCACATTGGAATATCTACTAAGAACTAGCATAGCCATTCAGCTTCTTCACCACACTTTTCTAAAACAATAAATTTAGATTCTATTGTGGATCTAGCTATGCATGTTTATTTTAAAGATTTCCATGATAAAGCCCCACCACCTAGTGTGAACACATATCCACTAGTGGATTTTGAATCTATCATATCAAATATCTAGTTTGCATCACTTTATCATTCTAGAACAGTAAGATATTTGATATAATACAGTTTGTAATTATGAGTAAATTGTAGGTACCTTAGTGCTCTAACTATTGCTTTCCAGTAATTAGCTCTTGGATTACTCGTATACCTACTGAGTTAGCTAACTGCATAAGCTATATCCAATCTTGTATGACTCATTAGATACATCAGGCCCTCTATAACTCTAGCATATTCTAGTTGACAACACTTTCACCTTTATTCTTAGAGAGATGTAAACTTATGTTTATTGGGGTCCTGGATACACTAGAATCATCTTTGTTGAATTTCTAAAGAATTTTGTCAACATAATATGATTGACATAAGATGAGACCATTTGGTGATCTTGAGATTTTTATTCCCAATATTACATCAGCTAGTCTCATATCTTTCGTATCAAAACTTGAATTTAATGTTTTCTTGGTGGCTTTGATTATTTTATCATTACTACCAACAATGAGCATGTTATTGATGTAAAGACATAAAATGATATAGCTATATTCTATATCCTTGACATATATACGTTGGTCACACTCATTGATCTTGAAACCATTTAACCTCATTGCTTTGTCAAATTTCTCATGCCATTATTTTGGTGCTTGCTTAAATCCATATACAGACTTCACTATGTTACATATTTTCTTTTCTTGTCCTAGAGCACAAAAACCCTCACATTGTTCCATATAGATTTCTTCATCTAAACCTCCTCTTAAAAAGTAGTGTTCACATCGTTTGGTGAACTTCAACAATCGCTAGAATCATTTTGATTGATGTTATTCTCATCACAGGACAATATGTGTCAAAGTAATCTAGGCCTTCTCGTTGTTTGTAACCTTTAATTACACGTGTAGTCGTTTACTTATCAATTCATCAATCTGCTTCCATTTTCCTCTTAAAAATCCACTTGTAACCTAGGGGTTTAAATCCCGGAGGAAGATTCACTTGTTCCTAAGTATGATTTTGTAAGATAGATTCAATTTCACTTTGAATGGCCTTCTTCCACAAAAGTACTTCAAGAGAGATTACAACCTCTTTGAAGGTTTGAGGATCATTTTCTAGCAAATAAGTAAAAAAATCAGGACCAAATGTTTTTTTCTGTCCTGATCCTTTTACTACATCGAGGTTTATCCTCATCTTCGTGTTCTTTTTCTAAAGTCTCATGTGTTCATTTAGACGAACTTGACTCATGTTCCAAAAAAATGCATTCCCAGATTCCATTATTGTATTCTTTTGTCTATATGAAATTTCATATTTATGTACAATAAATTGATACTCACTACTATCTTGAGCATAACCAATGAAAATACAATCAACTATTTTTGGACCTATTTCACCTTTTTAGGTGTTGTTATAACTACTTTAACAAGACACCCTTATATCCGTAAGTATTTATAGGAAGGTTTTCTACCTTTCTATAACTCATATTGGGTTTTGTCTTCTTTCTTTTAGGGAATCTTATTTAAAAGATAATTACTACTCAAAATAGCCTTCCCCCACATGTTCTGAGGCAACCCAGAACTTATTAACATTGCATTCATAATTTCTTTTAGAGTGTGATTTTTCTGTTTAGCAACAACATTTTGCTAAAATGAATAAAGTGTTGTAGTTTGATAAATAATTCCATGTTGTGCAAAGAATTCTACAAATGGTGCCTCATATTCATTACCACGATCACTTCTTAAAATCTTAATCATTCTATTAAGTTGATTCTCAACTTCATTTTTATAGAGAATAATTTCTCTATAGCCTCATCTCTACTTTTAAGCAAGTATACATAATAGTATTTCATGCTATCATTAACAAAGGTAATAAAATATTTATCACCACTCCTTGTTTGTACAAATTTTTAATCACACACATCACTATGAATTAAATAAAAGGTTCTGTATTTCTTTCAATTGACTGGAATGATGACCTCATTAGTTTTGCCTTTACGCAAGTTTCACACTTGTATTTTGAATCAATTGGAAATGTGGGTATAAGATCCAAGTTAATTAATCTATGTAATGCATCATAATTAACATGTTCTAGTCTACATGACATAAATTGGAAGAATCAAGCATATAAGCAGAAGATTTTTCGTTCTTATTAATATGTTTAATAATGGTTACATTTAGTTTGAAAAGTCCATTACATATGTAACCCTTACTTACATACATCCTAGATTTTGACAAAACTACTTCATCTGACTTGAAGATCATACAGAACCATGCTTGCTCAGTTATGACTTGGACACTAGATTCTTCTGGATTTCAGGCATATACAACATATAATTCAGAGTAAGCTCCTTCCCTGAAGTTATCTTCAATGCCACTTGCCTTGGCCTTCAATTGTTGTTGTAGTAGAATTATCCATGTACACCTTCTCTCTATTATCAATTGGTTGAAAGGAAGAAAATAACTTTTTATTAGAGCATACATACATGTCTAGTAGCACCAGTATCAATCCACCACTCCTTAGGATTTGAACCAAATAGGTTCACTTCAAAAACCACTGTAGAGAGAATAATCTTAGACACATCTGTAGAGATGTCCTCCACCATATGTGCTTATTTGTTTGTCTTCTTCTTTGGCAATCTATACTCAAAAGACCTGTGACCCACTTTGACAACACCCAAACCGGGTTACTCTAGGCTACTATCTAGTAGGCCTCGTCCGGCACTACAAGGGACCTTCCTTAAACCCTACTACGCGGGCTAAAGGAATCCGCAGAGTGAGCCTTTGAACTTTTGCTTTAGACTTTCTTCAAAACTAATTTAAATTCATTAGTTGAAACTAGTGGGTTGGTTTTATTTAGAGACATAAAAGTGACCATTTATCGAAAACCATATTAAAGAAAATCTGGTAGCATAACGACTGCATTTCTAAGGTTCCCAAAATAACCTGTAAAAAAAATACACTCCCATATAATTTCAACCACAACCCAACTTCATTGTTCGCAAACATACATCTTCTAGTTTATCAATCTTCTCATAAATCCGCAATAATAGCCAATTTAAAAGAAACAATTATACTAACCAAGAGAAACCATATACATTATATCTGAAGAGAACTTTACAAAGTCATTTTCATCACAAAAATGTAAAGTTATAAGTTTATAATGGGTAGTGCCAAAAGATACAAAAAATTTGATGCATGCAAATGTTTGGTTGCTAGTTTTAATAAAATGCAATTATAGTTCATGCGATGCATCTGTCGAGTGCGCGCCCACCTATATTGACGAAAGAGTTCTCTCACCTCTTTCACCCGCGCTAGCACCTGCGAAAGAATTTTAGAAAGGAAACAAAGAAATAGTGAGCTCACAGAAGCTCAGTGAGTGCTTTACACTTTTTGGTTTACAACTTATACTTTCTTAAATCAAAAGGAGACTATATAATAAGATCTCAATGTAAAAGATAGCAAACATAATTTCAAATGACTAAAACAAGTTTCATGATCAACTATAATCTCAATTCAACATGCGTTAAGTTTTCACGTAAATCCTCTCTTTCTAAAAGCACTATTTATACCCCTAAATGCTCTAACCACACAACGACTGAACTAATGCCGCAAAATGTGGTATGTCACGTGGCGATTTTTCAACTGACACCAACCGTGACGCTATTGAGACCCCTCAACAACTACATGTACAATTTTTCTGCATCACAAATTATAGCATGAGATAATATCCCAAAGTCTTTCCTTACTAATGTGGGATACCCCTGTTGGGTCTAAATCTGTAAATCTGAGGGTATACTTATGGCCTTTGAAAAATCTCTTTCGCTAGGTGCATTATGCACCAAATAACTTATCTATCAAAACTGTAAATTCAAAACTTTCAATTTCAATTCTCATAAAAGTTGTTTTGTTCGCAAATTTACATTGTAACAAATATAATGATCTTCTCAACTGAAAACTTGTACAATAATAATTTGTTCATCAGCTTTTAACAATATTATTTTACCTTTTCGCAATACAACACCCATAAACCAAGTTTTAGCATATACTTGGACTTGAGGCTTATTGAAGAGCTTTATCAGACTTCTCTTGCTCCACTTGCTTGCTTCTCACCTACACATCACATTCTCATTTAGAATGTGCTAAAATGAACCACACAAAATTACAAATAGAGCTTCTAATGCAACTAACACAATACAATGCCTTTTTTACTACAACTCTCCCATCTTGGTTCTAACTTAACTGAAGCTTTAAAGTTCCGATTTCTTTTCATGGATCTCATTTATTATCACCTAAGAACACCCCCATATGCTCGAAATATTTTTCTAAAGCTTGAAACAAAAATTAGTTTTTTTAGACCCCTTTTGGCCGAATCTATGCTAGGGAGAAATCCCTAGCTTTTCTTCCATCCATTTTTGCTCCAATCATCTCCTTAACTCTTATTTAAGTCAGCCCATAAACGAATTCGAAAAGAAATAGTCATTGGGTGGAGGTTCCTAGCCAAAACCCCCTATTTTTCACTATTTTTTCATGTCAAACTTCACCACTTTTACATTCTATACTCAATTCTCTTTTCATTAGGGGTTCCTAGACTCATGTATGCTCAATTATGATCATATACCACATGAAAATGCAAAGAGGAAGTGGCATTGCATGATAGTCACCAACATCCTTCATCTAGCCTAAAACAACACATTGGGTTCTTTCTCTTTCTTTTTAAATTCTAACATTTCCATATGATTTTCTAATCTCTAACATGCATAAATTCAAGCTCATTCGCATCAAAACTTAATGGTGTCACACACCCCTATCGATATCATGAACTACACACACACAACCAACACATTGCTTCTTTCACTTCTCAAGCTATCCTCTTGATTACTCTCTCAAACATTTCATCAAACACCTTAAATGCAACCCAATTGCTTAAAACAATCTTAAATCAAATTCTAGGGTTTTGCTCACATAAACCCCAACTCTAACCTCTTATGTGATTCCATTTAAATCAAGCTTCCTTTTTTGGTGTTCTAGGGTTCTAATCTTAGTTTTAGATCAATACCCCCATCAATTACTCAACAAAAATTCAATTCAACAATCAACACTTCACACAACCTATCTATCACAATTTTAAAGCAAGGTCATGGAAACTTACCTTAATCTTGCTCAAACCTTGATTCTCTAGCTTAATCCAACCCAAAATCTTGATTTGAAGCTTGAAAAGGCTTGGAGTAGCTTTGGGTTTTCATTTCTCTTTTTCCTCCTCTTTTGCCATCCCTCTCTCTCTCTCTCTCTCACAATGTATTTTGCTCAAAAATTTTGCTAAGTGTTGGAAGCCAACACTTATATATAACTCTTGATTGGAGAAATGACCACAATGCCCTTCATATAATTTATATCACATTAGTTTCAACTTTACTCCTAAAGTTTTCTAGTATCTCATGATGGTACAAAAAAAATATAACACTCATGGAAATTTATATTTTACCTCATAATTCATCTACTAATACTAAGAAACTCATACTTAGGGATGAGGGCTTACACACTTTGTCACAATTGAAGCATTTCCATGTGAATTTCTTTTTTGAAACTCCTCCCTTTAGGCCCAAGTTGGACTCGTTATTGCCTTTTTTTCTTTTTTTTTTGGTTTTGCAGTTTTAACTATGCTACACCACATATGCCTTCAACTCTATTGACTTTGACCCTTTCTTTTTAGAACCTTTATTTTCTTCTTCAATACGAAGCCTAACAATCAACTCTCCAACATTCATCTCCTTTCGTTTGTGCTTAAGATAATTTTTGAAGTTCTTCCAAGCAAGGGGAAGCTTCTCAATTATAGCAACAACTTGCATTGTCTCGCTCATGGTCATTCCTTCATAATGAATCTTGTGCAAAATTACTTGAATTTCTTGCACTTAACTAACTACTATCTTGGAGTCCACCATTTTATAATCCAACAATTGACCCACTATAAATTTCTTTTTACCAGTATCCTCAATCATATATTATTTCTCAAGTGATACCCAAATCTCCTTAATTGTTTTCTTTAAGGTGTACACATTATACAAAGAATCAACTAATTCATTCATGATATAATTCCTACAAAGGTAATAAAAATGGTTCCATGCATCAATTACATGGATGACTTGTACATCTTGCTCGTCATCTTTTCGTTTAGGAGCTTTCTTTATTAAGAATCTCACAAGATTCAAAGTGGTCAAATAGAACAACATCTTTTGCTACTATCTCTTGAAATTCAAACCATTGAATTTCTCCGGTTTTCTAAATGATTCATGGAAATCAAAATCGGTACAGTTGGGCGAGGCAAATGAATCATAGGTGCAAGCATAAGAGCCATAGGCACAGTAGCAGTTGGTTTCTCAAGAGCAAAATTTGGTACTTGTGCCATTTCTGCAAAATTAAATCAGGTGTCAAAACACTAATTTATGTCATTGGTAAAACAAATATAAAATTAAACTAATAAATTTTAGTATCTGTCTTGAGACCAAACAAATTGTATACTAGAATAGTGCACATTGTTTGTGAATATTATATCAGGTAAGTTCTCAAAAAAGAGAGGTCGATCACTATAAATGCTCTTAAATATCATGCCTTTCCTAGCTGGAATCTTCTTAGACATACACTTCCACACCACCACACTTATTTTTGGCAACAATTGCAATTTGATTTTAATATTTGAAATGAATCTAAAATTTCAAATCCAATATTTCAGTGCTTGTATCAAACCCAAAACATAATTTCAGTGTTTGACACAAACCTAAAACCTAAAAATAAGTCAATAGATTAATTTCAGTGTGTGTATTAAACCCCAAAACAAATATTTTAGTATTTGAAACAAACCAAAAACGAATAGGATTTTTTTTTTTCCTTTTCAAAATTCAAACCCAAATGATTTGAGTCGAATTTCTAATACTTCACTTAAGAATATAAACTTATTAAAGTTGACTTCTTTTTCAAATCAAGTTCAAGATGGAAAAAAAAAAAAACATATCAAAGTTTCAAAACAACGGTTACTATTTATTTTTTTTTTTTTACCGCAATCAACTTGAAGAAAACAAAAATGAAACACAACTTAGATTTTATTTCACCATAATCTGTGAAGAAAAAATGAAACAAAACTAGAAATTGCTTATGTGTAAATCAATTCTACCAAAGCAAATTCTATTCATAAAACTAGGCACATCAGTTGATTACAATTTTTTTTTCCCAAACCAAAAACAAAATTTCAAATTCTTTTCTTTAAAAAAGAAAAAATCTCTACCAACAAGAATATGTTAATAGCAGTTAGTCACCATTAGGTTAGTAATCTATTTTAAGAGTATTGGAAATTACAGAGTACAAATATAATTTAACTAGAACATGCTCCAGTTTTACACCACAATTGCAAATTGAACAACGAATATAAAAATTTTAAAAAAATGAAAAAAAAAAAAGAATTGGAAAAAACACAATTATACGAATTTATAAGTAGTTGAGGCCTCATAATCACTACGATATCCTTAAAATAGATTCGTGCCCACCGTCTGTGTTGTGCATCCGCCTCCTAGGATGCAATGACTATGAAGTCAACGAAGTAATTTGAATCAAAACTCTATCACACGAAAGGAAGGATGAACTTTTTGAGAGAATTAAATATGGAGAGAAAAGCTACCAATCATCAACCAAATAAGGATGCCAATATATATCATTAAAAAATGTGAGGTTTTAATTATAGATTTATTTCATCAATAAATCCAAACTTCAGTTACAATTCACAATTAAATTGCCATTCAAACTTACAATTATTTCATTCAAATGAAATCAATTGTAATTTCAGTTACAATTGCAATTCAAACTTAAATAAAGATTAATTTCATTCAAAGTCAACATAATTGCAATGAAATCAATTTTAATTTCAGTTACAATTCTCATTCATAATTTAAATAAACTATTTATTTCATTTAAAGTTGAAATGAAATAAATAAATTATTAATTCAATTCATTATTACATGAAATCAATTACAATTACTTATTAAAAAATAAAAGCCCTAAATGAAATAATTCAAATGAAATCAATTGCAATTATTCTATTATTATTTCCATTAAATGAAATACTTAATGAGAACCAATTCAAATTCCAATGGGTGATATTTGAGCTTCAATTTCTCATTCACCCAAGAACCATTTTGGATTTATAGTTACACCAATTCAATGTCCTCGTGAAGAAGAATATGAATATGTTTTGATCTATCAAAATCAAAATAAAACTCAATCAAAATGATTCATGAAAATGAATATTTTTATCTCATTTTCTGATAGTGGAGTAGTTCATCCACATCTCCATGCACCCCGACACTCCTTGAACATGACCAGTTGCCTTCCTTCTAGAGAGACAGACTCAACTATGTTCATATGTTTATAAGAATAACACATACAAGACATGTTTAAATTTATTTTCACAATTTCATTTGAAAATCTCAGAAAGCTCAATCCGTAGAAAACCATGAGAAAAAGAAAGAGAGACAGATAATAACTATGATCATATGTTAGAAAAACACATACAAGACATGGTCAAACTTATTTTCACGATTTCAAAACGAAATTGTACAAAAATTATCAATTCATATAAAAGTATGTTGGTTTAAACTTCAATTTTTTTTTTTAAAATTAACAGTGCAGTACTATGTAGATACCCCTTGTCTCCATTTGTGTTTTTTATTTTTTCAAAAAAGAGAAAAGTTGTGAAGCACTGTTTTTGATAGCATTTGTAAGATCGTGCCTTGAGCTTGACATGAACATAAATCAATACAAAATAATATTGATAGTACATAAAGTAATAAAATCAAAAGTCAAAATACGAGCATGTATGATATAATAATTAAGAGCATTTTTAAAGTCGAAGCTTTAATTGGTGGAATTCATTTGGTTTTCGTTTGTTTTTATTATTTTTTTTGCTTATTGGAAAATAGCATCATTAGGAGTGAGTGCGTGTGGCTTGATCCTTAAGTAAATCTTTTTGGTCCAATGTCCATTATCTATTAATTAAAAGTGATTATTACTTTCAATTAATTATGATTTTTTTAAAAAATGTTTTTCAACCGACACAAGCTTATAAACTTGAGTTATGATACGATTAGATTTTGTTGCTTGCCTTGTACACCTACCATTTTCATTGAATTGTCGACATCCACTTGTCATTCTAATTGAATACCCACTAAATTTTATCAATCAATTCTTCCAACAATATCAAGATTGGTTGTGGAGATTTAAATCAACTTTTGTTTGTTTTATATACAATCTACTAAAAATGAGTGGACCCCACCACAATGACAGGATCTACTGAAAATTTCAAGCTGTCCATTTCTAACCCATATACATATATATATATATATATATATATATACATATACATAGGGTCTTCTTGGATGTATTTGGAGTATTGATACATTTGAGAAAAAAAAAAAGGTGATTATAATCTAAAATTGTTGATTACAACGTATTATATTTTTATTATATTTGATTACAACTATATGAGTCACATTATATTTACAACAATCATTAAGTAAAAATTACATTTATCGATTGTAGTAAGACTCTATAAATATATATAATCTCTTTCTAGACATATTACAATAAATATTTAACAATACGTTTTGGTTATTTAAAAGCTTTGAGGATTACAAATTGAAAATATCGTATAAAATATCTAAACATGGTAATTATTTTGTAAAAGATGCTTTGTTATGAAATATCTATAATTATTTTAAAAATTATTGTAAAAATGTAATATTTACCCGTGTTAGTTTCCTTAAAAAAAAAATTATAATAATACTATGGCACAGCAGATCAATTATTTTATTTTATTCTAGTTTATTTTTTATAATTAACCTTTGTCTCAAGTCATTTTTGTGAAGTTCTATTTGTAACACATGAATGGCAAACCTATGGCACCACAGATCTTCATGCCCATCTGTGATTATTTTTGTGGGTCTTGCCCTGTAAAATGTTTATGGAGATAAAGTTGTACGGTCCTTGTTAATAAAGTTATTTTTGGTTTAATTGTGAACGTTTGATTCTAATTTAAATTTTTTAATCAATTTAATGTTTTAAATGTCAAAAACTGTTTTTATTTGTTGATTAAACAATCTAGATAATATATAAACATTATTAAATTATATTACATTTTTAGGTATACTAGTGTAAACTAATGCCAATTTGTTTGTATACACGGACTGAAAGGGAAAAAAAAAAAAAAAGAAACACTAAAACTAAAAATGAAGAATTATGGGGTAAGGTAAGGAGGAGACAAGGTGGAATATCTTTAATCATTATTTGGCCCTAGTCACACTTTTTGAACATTAATTATGCTCAGTTTTTGGGACGTTACAGAGCATAGATATGAAAGGACTCTCTTCATAATGCCATCATGAGTTTTGACTTTGGAGTATTTTGATTTTCCTTAGTCCACACACACACACACACAAGTATTATTTTACAACACAAACACACTCTCTTTCATATAATTATTATCTTCAACTCTTAATTGAAAATCTATTAGGGGTAGGAAGGTGTTTCCATAATTTATTTGTATATTAGTTGTGAAAGCAACTTGACCAATTAAAGGGAAGGAAAAAAAAAAAGAAACAGGCAGAACAGGATCTTATAAAACATGAGGGCCCCAGTGAGACTTTAGTGCCATGCGTTGGTTGGTACAAACAAACAAGCATGACCAAGCGCAAAATCATGCTCTTTGTCACAAATGACAGGAAAAAAAGCAGCGATGACCGACTTCATTACATCCAAGTCATTGCCCTCCTTCACCCCCTCTTATCTTTTTGTCCCCAAAAGAATCCCATGACAAACTATTCTTACATTTTCAGTTTATCAAGGTATTTATTTATGTCGATAATTCTACTCCCCTTGTAGTTCAATATAATAGTTAAAAAAAAAAAATCTCTAGTTAAAAATTCCCCAATAATCAATAAAAAACAAAACAAAACAAATCGTTACAACAGAAGTTATTTTTGGCAATTTTAATAATATATAAAGAATTTTTAGCGATTTTAAAATTAGAGAATTTTTTACTATTATGCCAAACTATAGGAAAAATTAGAATTATCCCTTTATTTATTTCCAAAAACAAAGACAGGTTTTCAAATAGAGTTTTTGAATTATATTCAAAATAGTCGGTGGATACAATCCATATCTGACGTCAACTAAGGATGTGTTTCATTGAGTTATTTTATTTGATTGTTTGAGTGACAAAATCACTTAAATAGATTCCAAAATTAGTTAATTGTAAAAGTGAAAATTTCCACCCTTTACTTAACCAAAAAGTATTAAATTAAATTTAAGTATTATACTAAATTATATCACCAATTTTATGTATTTTCTTTTTGTCCTTTTACTCAACCCTTAAAGTTGTGTAAAATAGTTTTGTAACCATAAAACTTTTTAACTATAATTTCTTCTAGTTTAAAAATGTTTCAATCGGATTCATTGTTATTTATAAATTGAATAATGAATTCATATTGATTGAAGTTTTGGTTTTCGTGTGTGTTTGTATGAAACCAAGAAAGTAGTTGAATTAATCACTACTTTGCAAGTATATGAGTCGAAAGACTAGTATAGCTTACAAGCACGGATGTTGTTCGCACATAGAATTATTGTGTCTAATTAATTGAATCTAATCTAGCAAAATTTAAGACTAAATTAAGAACGCAATTTAATTAACAAAAAAACGTTGAGTCCACGTTATATTGGGTCGTACGAGATAACGAAAAGAGTGGGTGAAGTGCTATATCGATTGAAGTTGCCACCAGAGTTAGCAAATATCCACGACGTCTTTCATGTTTCTATACTTCGCAAGTATGTAGCCGATCTTTCACACATCTTAAAAGAACAGTCGGTGTAACTAAAAGAAAATTTGACCTACAAAGAGCAGCCTGTGGAGATTTTAGATCGTAGAGATCAAGTGTTGCGTCACAAGATGATTCCCTTAGTAAAAGTGTTGTGGAAGAATCATGGATCAGAGAAAGCTACATGGGAGCCTGAAGAGCAAATGTGCACTCAATACCTATTTTTATTTGAATAAGGTATGTAGTTCAAAATTTTGAGGACGAAATTTTATAAAAATGGGAGAAATTGTAAACTCCTTTTTCGTAAATTGGCCTTTTTTAGTAACATTATTATTTTTAAAACATTATTATTTTAGTAACATTATTAGTAACATTTGGTTAAAACATGGCATGACATTTATTATTTTTAATGGTAGTAGGGCTATGCGTCGAGTTGGTCGTCCCCACACGCGCAGAGCCGTCACTGAGACTGCTTCTACATCTATTCCTACTCCTATACCGGAGGCTGAGGAGCCCATTCATGAGTCAGTTAATGAGCCTCAGCCAGAGATACCGCAGGAGCCAGCAATGGTAGGGCCAACAGTTGATCCTATTGAGAGATTGACCCAGATTATTCAGGGGATGAGACCTCGCGCACCAGGCGCCACTGTAGAGAGGGCCAGGAAGTTAGACGCCGAGGGTTTTGACTGATCAGGGGGCTTAGATGCAGCATTAGAGTGGTTAAAGAGCACAGAGAGAGTCCTTAATCAGATGGAGTGCGTAGATCCCCAGAGGGTTTCGATTGCTTCATTTCTCTTGCGAGGCTTCGCAAGAGATTGGTGGGATTCAGTAAAGAGGAGAGTTATAGAGCCACTGACATGGGTCCAATTTAAAGAATATTTCAATGAGATGTTTTATCCCAGGGCCTACAGTGATGCAAAGATTGATGATGAGTTCTACCGTTTGATTCAGGGTAATATGACGGTAGAGGAGTATGAGAAAAAATTCACATAGCTATCCCGAGTGGCATTGTTTGTGGTAGAGGACGAAACAAATAAGTGTCACAAGTTTCTTCAGAGCCTGAACACCAGAATCAAGACATATGTAGCTGCTACAGATTATAGAGATTATAGGAGACTAGTAGAGGCAGCTCTGAGAGTGGAGAGATCAGTTCAAGTAGAGAGAGCATAGCAGCAGAAAAGGGGCCAGAGTCAGGGATGGCAGACAGGGGGACCCAGTAAGACCCCCAAAACATGAGGCAGATCTGGAGGGTTTTCAGATAGACAGTAGAGTCAGAGAGCCATCTCCAGCCAGGGATCAGTGAGGCCGCTATCAGGTTCTCAGGGCAGAGGCAGTGGCTAGAGTAGTATTCCTCCATGTGCTACTTGCGGTAGACATCATCAGGGAGAGTGTTACTTTGGCAGGATTGGGTTCTACTTGTGTAGTCAGGAGGGACATCTGAAGAGGGATTGCCCGCAGAGGATTGTAGTAGAGACTAGTGAGACGAGACCAGTGACTTAGACACAGTCGAGTATAGGGCAGTTAAGAGGTAGAGAAGGTCTACAGGGGAGAGGAGCAGGGACTCCTACTCAGTCAGGTAGAGGTATGGGTTGAGGTACCTCAGCCAGAGGACAGCTAGGGAGACCTCCAGTACAGGCGAGGGTGTTTGCTGTTACCCAACAGGAGGCAGAGGCTACTCTAAAGGTGGTTACAGGTACTGTTTCGATTTCTGGATCAGATGCTCATGCTTTGGTAGACCTGGGGGCCACACATTCTTTCATCTCTGAGAGCTTTGCTAGGAGGATAGAGTTGTCTTTAGAGCCCTTAGAGAGTGGGATGATAGTTGCTACTCCTACTGGAGATGCATTGGTGGCTAAGAGGGTATACAAAGGTGGTCAGGTTGTGATTGAGGGTAGATCATTCCCAGTTAGTCTGATATTGCTTGATATTCATGATTTTGATGTGATACTAGGGATGGATTGGTTGGTTACTCATCGTGCCACAATTGATTGCTTCCGAAAGGAAGTCAGAGTCATTACTCCAGGGGAGCCAGATGTGGTGTTTAGAGGTGAGCGCAGGGTGCTTCCTTCATGTATAAGATCGGCTGTGACCGTTAGGAAGATGTTGAAGAAGCAGTGCATAGGTTATTTGGCTTATGTGGTGGATACTACAAAGACCAGGACTAGATTAAAGGATATCCCCGTGGTTGGGGAGTTTCTAGATGTATTTTCGGATGATCTTCCTGAGTTGCCACCAGACAGGAAGATTGCGTTTGAAATTAATTTAATTCTGGGAACAACATCTATAGCCAAAGCACCTTACAGGATGGCACCTACTGAGTTGAGAGAGCTAAAGGTGCAGTTAGAAGAGTTAGTGGATAAGGGTTTTATCCAACCAAGTGTTTCTCCCTGGGGAGTGCCAGTGTTATTTGTGAAGAAAAAAGATGGCAGTATGCGGTTATGTATTGATTACAGAGAGTTGAATAAAGTAATGGTACGGAACCAGTATCCACTTCCTCGCATTGATGATCTATTTGATTAGCTTTAGGGGGCTAGTGTGTTTTCAAAAATTGATTTGAGATCCGGATACTATCAGTTGAAGATTAAGGCAGAAGATGTTCGCAAGACTACCTTCAAGACGAGATATGGACACTATGAGTTTTTGGTTATGCCTTTCGGGCTGACCAATGCACCTGCAGTATTTATGGACTTGATGAATAGGGTGTTTCATGATTTTTTGGATAAGTTTGTGATAGTGTTCATTGATGATATTCTAGTGCATTCGAGCAGTAGGGAGGCACATGTTGAGCACTTGAGAGTAGTTCTGCAAACCCTAAGGGATCGCCAGCTGTACGCTAAGTTCAGTAAGTGTCAGTTTTGGGTGGACAGGGTTTCTTTTCTTAGACATGTGGTATCCGCAGATGGGATCAGTGTCGACCCTTAGAAAGTTAAAGCTATTCTGCAGTGGAAGCAGCCAGCCGCAGTTACAGAGGTCAGAAGTTTCTTGGGATTGACAGGGTATTACAGGAAATTTGTAGAGGGATTCTCCAGGATAGTCATTCCTTTGACGAAACTCACAAGAAAGGATGTTAAATTTGAGTGGTCAGAGGCCTGTCAGCAGAGTTTTGATGAATTAAAGGCTCGGTTAACCACAGCTCCCATTCTTACACTTCCTTCTAGGACAGAGGGATTCGTGGTATACAATGATGCATCCAGACAGGGCTTGGGGTGTGTTTTGATGTAGAATGGAAAAGTAATTGCATACGCATCCCGAAAATTGAAGAAGCACGAGCAGAATTATCTCACTCATGATTTGGAGTTAGCAGTAGTAGTGTTCGCACTGAGAATATGAAGACATTACTTGTATGTGGTTTCTTGCCAGATTTTCACAGACCATAAGAGCCTCCAGTATTTACTCATGCAGAAAGAATTGAATATGAGGTAGAGAAGATGGTTGGAACTTATTAAAGACAACGATTGCTCTATAAAGTACCATCTAAGAAAAGCCAATATAGTGGCTGATGCCTTGAGTAGACAGCCTAATAGCTTAGTGGCACATTTGAGAGCAGGGTACTATCCGTTGTTAAGGGAGATGAGATCTTTAGGGGTTCAGTTGATGACTTCGGATTCAGGTGCACTGCTAGCCACATTTCAGGTTAGATCGGTACTCTCAGATTGGGTCCGAAAGCTTCAGGGACAGGATCCTCAGTTGGTTGTGATCAGACAGTGAGTTGAGTTAGGTAGAGGCCAGGACTTCTCAGTGAGAGAGGACGGTACATTGATGATGGGACAGAGATTGTGTGTTCCAGACCTAGCAGATCTTAAGAGAGAGATACTGGATGGGGCCCATTCTTCAGCTTATGCGATGCATCCTGGTAGTACGAAGATGTACCATACCTTGAAAGAGCATTTCTGGTGGAAAGGTATGAAGAGAGATAGCTGAGTACGTATCCAGATATTTGATTTGTTAGCAGGTTAAAGTAGAGCATTAGAGACCTGCAGGATTAGCTCAGCCACTCTCCATTCCTGAGTGGAAATGGGAGCACATTACGATGGATTTTGTGTTTGGTTTTCCACGTAGTTGGAGTGGGTATGATGGTATATGGGTGATAGTTGATCATCTTACGAAGTCAGCTCATTTTCTATCCATCTGCAGTATTGATTCCCTAGATAGACTAGCCAGATTGTATGTTGATGAGATTGTTATGCTTCATGGAGCTCCAGTTTCTATTATTTATGACATGGATCCTAGATTTACATCTCCATTTTGGCCTAGTTTACAGAGAGCCTGGGGCACTTGATTACATTTCAGTACAACATTCCATCCACAAATAGACGGACAGTCTGAACGTACTATCCAGACTTTAGAGGATATGTTGAGATCATGTGTGATGGAGTTTGGTAGGAGTTAGGATACTCATATACCACCGATCGAGTTCGCTTACAATAACAGTTATCAGGCCAGTATCGGCATGGCACCGTATGAGGCTTTATATGGAAGACGGTGCAGGACGCCATTAAGTTGGGAAGAAATGGGTGAGAGGAGATTATTAGGGCCCGAGCTTGCTCAGATGACTACAAATAAAATCAGGATTATTCGGGACAGATTGAAGATCACTCAGGATCGTCAGAAAAACTATGCAGATAATAGAAGAAGAGATTTGGAGTTCCAGGTGGAGGATAAAGTATTTCTGAAGATATCACCATGGAAAGGGATCATCAGATTTGGCAGACATGGGAAGCTCAATCCACGATATATTGGTCCTTATGAGGTGATCGATAGAGTTGGAAACGTGGCTTATCATCTGGAGTTTCCACCAGAGTTATGCAAGATTCACAATGTATTCCATGTCTCGATGCTTCGCAAGTATATGCTAGATCTTTCACATGTGTTGTCAGAGCAGCCAGTGGAATTGAGAGAGAACCTGACCTACGAAGAGGGTCAAGTTTAGATCTTAGACAGGAGGGAGCAGGTTCTTCGCAATAAGACTATTCCATTGGTAAAAGTCTTATGGAGGAATCACTCAGTGGAAGAGGCGACATGGAAGCCTAAGGAGCAGATGCGGAGGCAGTATCCTCATCTTTTTGATTCAAGTATGTTATTTAAATTTCGAGGATGAAATTTATTTTAAGGAGAGGAGGAATTGTAAGCCCTCACCTAGATTTATTATTTTATGGTATTAGAAATCTTCGAATTGAGTTACGGTCAAATTGTATACCTCCAGTAGTGTTATTTGAGGTTTATTATATTTTCGTATCGCAAGTCGGATGTCGTTTGGTTGACCCCGATACGATTACAAAGTGATTAAGAGTGATTTATGTGTTAATCAAGCGAAGTGAGCTCACGGAATAAAGTAAAAGATATTTTAATTCAACAAATAAGAAAAGAGATAAGTGGCTTTGAAAAGTAGTGACTATGGATGTGTCACATGTCATCAAGTGAATGGTTGAAGAGATAAATGGATTGGAATATGCCAAGTGGACCAATAGAATTAATAATTATATATTTTTGGGCACTAATGAGATTATTGAAAGTTTGAGGTAATTAAATGAAATTTTCTTAAGAGATTCTTTTATAATTGAGCATTAGTATATATATAAGTGAGTTTTTGTCTCATTTGAGACATTTGTGATCGTGAAAAGAGAGAAAAAGAGAGAGAGAGAGTCGTGAGCGACGCTGAGAGAGAAAGAGAGGAAGAGAAGGATCCAGTCCGAATTTCGCCGCGGTTTTTTCACGAAAGTTGTTCCTTGTCATCTCCTCTAGCTAGCCCGACAAATTTGAAGCAAAGAGATCGCCTATTTGGTGAGTTATTTCAGTTTAAAAGTTGATATTTTATATGAAAACCCATCTCATCTCTTCTTTCTTTTTTGAATTAGAGTTTAGGGATGATGAGAGGGAGGTGTGAGGATGATTTTGGTTTGATTTGTGAGTGATTTGATAGAAGAAAAATAGGTGAGAGAGAGAGAGAGAAAGTCACGGCTAAAATGGGTATTTGGTGAGATCTAATTTCGTTTTCGACTCTAAGGCAGTAAATTGATGTTTTAGAAGCTAGAAAATAATCCTATAAAGTTAGATTTCAAAAACGAAAAATTTAGGATTGATTTCGGAGTTAAACGGATGAGTTGAAGGGCGTTTTCTAAAACCCTTCCAAATGCATTCGTTTACCCTAGCTCAATTTAGTACTCGGTCGAATACTCTATGCGTGATACGGTAGATGAAAGGAAGTCAGTCAGTGAGATTTGAGTCTAATCGACTCTTGTGTGAGTGAGGCATGAGTGATCCGTATGCACGTATAGGGTAGTGTAGTCGATCCGTAACGTGGGCCCGCTTTCAGCGACTACACATGGTAGATTCCCACTCCTAGTGGTTAGCTAGATTTTATATGCTACCATGCCAGGGGTAGATATTCCCTGAGTTACCATGTAGGCGAGCATTAGAAAAGATTTTAAGAAAAGATTTAAGAAAATGTTTTAGAAAAGAACTTTAGAAAGCATTTTAGTTTAAAAAAACTATTTTTGGGAGAATATTTTATTCAGAAACGAGTTTTAGTATATATAAATTATACCACTCACTGAGTAATACTCATATTTTTCTTTAAATTTTTTCTTAAAAATTCTCTCACGGGCGCAGGAGCTAGTCGTCCAGTCAACAAGGTTCAGTCAGACGTGCAGACGGACGGATAGGATGACACTTACTACATGTATATATTTTTTTATTTTGATCATGTATATGTTTATATATATAGTTGTAAATATTTTAAAGAAATAGTAGATGCATTAGTTAAAAATGTTTTATTAAAGTTTTGTGAAATTTAGTTTTCAGATTTTATTTACTTGTTTGTGGTTGTGTTGTGAGAAAAGAGCCGGAGGCTCTGGAAGTTGAGAAATTGATTTCATATAAGTGTTTTTATAAATTGTATTTAAAACTTGTAGGGTGGCACAGTTTAGAAAACAGACAGCATGCTGCCAAAATTTTTATTAAAAAGCGAGAAATTTTTATCATTATCACCTTGTAAAAGAAGTTAAAAGATCTAACTAAATGATTTTTTGATGCCCTGATGGGGTTCCTCTGGGCTGAGTATAAGGTTCGTGAGAATTCTTTCGAGGTGCTACGAGGTCTTTCTCGGGTTCAGAGAAGGGATTCGGGAAGGGTCCCGTCATAGCCGATCCTTCACACATCTTAAATGAGTAGCCGGTGCAACTAAAAGAAAATTTGGCCTACGAAGGGTAGCCTATGGAGATTTTAGATCGTAAAGATCAAGTGTTACGCCACAAGACGATTCCCTTAATGAAAGTGTTATAGAAGAATCATGGATCGAAGGAGGCTACATGAGAGCCTGAATAGCAAATGCGCACTCAATACCCATTCTTATTTGAATCAGGTATGTAGTTCAAAATTTCGAGGATGAAATTTTATAAGAAGGAGAGAAATTGTAAGCCTTTTTTTCGTAAGTTGGCCTTTCTTAGTAACATTAAGTAACTTATAAGATGAGAATACTAAATTTCATAAATATAACCTTTATAAGTGATAATAAAATGTTAGTAGAGATTTTAGAGATCAATTAAGTCAAATAGCAAGTCAATTATTAATAAAGGACAAAATGGTCAATTGTGCATATAAGAGCTCTATATAAAGGAGTGTTAACTTTCATGAATTAGTGAAATTTTGAAACAAAAAATAGAGAGAAAGGGAGATGGAGGATCGACCAAAAAGGAAGAAGGAGAAGCAAACTTTTTCAAGCTCAAATTGAAGACTTAACTAAGAAATTAGTCTCATCCAAGCTAGAACATCAAAGTTTGGACAAGATTAAAGTAAGTTATTCTCTCTTTTGCTAAAGTTGATGCTAGTTAAGCTTATATGAGATGTTGATGATTGGATTGTAGTTGGTTATGAAATTGATGGGGGGTTTTAGTGAGAATTAAGATTAGAACCCTAGTGAATGAAAAGGGGGCCTTAGAATGATAAAACTCATGCAAGAAATGAAAGTTAGGGTTTGTGTAGGAGAAACCCTAGAATTTTAAATTAGGCTTGGGTTAAGTGAATTGAGTGTAGGTAAGATGTTTAATGAAATACCTAAGAGAATGACAATATAAAAATCTTAAAGATTGAAAGAAATCATGTGTTGTGTGTGATAATGTTATTCACACCTACTAAAGGGAATATGTGATTTCATTGAGTTTTGATGAAAATGAGCTTAAATTTATGCGTGTCGGAAGCTAGAATACAATATAAAAATGTTAGAATTGAAAAAAAAAAAAAAAAGAAGTGAATGGAGACAATGTGTAGTTTTGGGCTAGATGAAGGGCATTGATGGTTATCATGCAATGTCACTTCTTCTTTGCATTTTTATGTCATGTATGATTCTAATTGAGTATATGTGAGTCTAAGAATCCTAAATGAAGGAGAATTGCATTGAGAATATGAAAAGGGTAAATTTTGACATGAAAAAGTAGTAAAAAATAGGGGTATTTTATAGGTTTCACCCCTCTATAATTGGAATTTTTCAAAACTATTTTACTGGTGACCTAAATGAGAGATAGGGAGATGATACAAGCGAAAACAGAAGCGAAAAAGGCCACGGATTGGGCTGTGAATAGTATTCGATCAAAGGGGGTCCGAAATTTTTGAGTTTATTGGTTATTGAAATGTTTATGAATGATTTAATGTGGGTTAAAGTAATTTTGAAAGAAAAGAAAATTTTAAGAAAGTTAAGTTTAAAAGCTCTAGTCAAAAATTTCAAAAAGAAAAGTCATTTTGTGCTTATAGCACTTAGTAGAAAAGATGTTTTCAAAGACCATCTGGAAACCCTCAGAATCAGAGATTTTCTTAGGCTACCATATGCGATGCAGAAAATTCTGCAATGTAGTTCCCAAGATTAGATATAGTATTTTGCGCTACGGTTTGCGATGTAGAGAATTCCGCATATAGTCGCTAAGTTTTATAGATAACCTCACACTACGAATTGCGATGCAGAAAATTTCGCACGTAGTTGTCGAGGAGTCTTAGTAGTGTCACCGTTGGTGTCAGTTGAAAATCGTCACATGACATACTAGTTAAGGGTACGCATAGTGCTTTTAGAAAGAAATGGATTATGGGGTTTTCATGCATAACGAAACTAGTTTATGACCATTTAATTATCAATCGTTAAATTGCTTTATTTTTTTTTTAGATTTCTTTCGTTTTGTATTGTATTGGATAAACCATTTTCAGGTACTCGCATGAACGACAAAAACAAGTAAATTTCTTCATCAATATAGGTGGGCGTACGTTTGAAGAATGCATCTTATAGTTTAACTTGCATTTTGTTAGTATACATATCGTTTTGAATTTTGAAACACCATGTGAAACTTGTATTAGTATATTTTGTAAAGTAAATCGTTTGTAAATATTTTTATACTATGAAATTGAATGTCTTAGTTATCGTTTATGGTGTTTGCAAATATGAGGAAATGAATATTGAGATGCATGTTTGTGAAAATATGTTGGGTTGTGGTTGAGAAAAATTTTGGGAGTGTAATTTCTTTGCAGGAAAATTTGGTAACCTTGAAATTACAGTCGTTATGCTGTCGGTTTTCCGTTAAAATATTTTCAAATTCCGAAAGCAAAAATGGTCATTTTCATGATTTTAGTTCCATTTCCAAATTGACAAATTGAAGCCAAATTATCATCAACCCAACCCATTTTCAATCCATGAGATTAAATGAGATTTAAAGCAAAGTTTAAACGAACAAGTTCAGGGTTCGGTCTGTGGATTTCTTTTAACCGATTAAGAGGGTTTAAAAGGAATCCGTTGGGGTGCCAGGCGAAGCCTACCAGATGCTAGCCTAGAAGGAATCTGGTTTGGGTCGCGTCAATGTCTAAATGTTTTTCCCTTTCAAATGTGTTATGCGTACCTTCTATAAAACAAAATTTGGTTTTTGTTTCACAATTTTGCAAAACCAAAATACCTCTATTGAATTTGACCCATATTCATTTTATGTAAAGGATCTAGCCATGAGAGCACCACTTGCTAGGGGCGGAGCAAGAATAATATTTATGAATGGTCCAACTGTAAAACCTAAAATTTTCGTGTATGAGAAATAATTTATTTCTGTGATAAATAGTATTTTCGAGTGAATAGTATTTTTAGAAAATGAAAATTTCCTCTTATTTCAAGAGATAAAATTTTTTTTCCAGTGAAAAATATTTCCAGACGGAAAATGTTAGCGTGAGTAATAATTTTCAAAAAGCGGACTTTATAAATTAAAAGTTTCGAAATTAGTATTAGAGTTAAAGAAAACTTAAACGGATAAAAAATAAGTCCATTCAAATAGGTTATAAAATGATCCAAAAATTTATAGACAAAAATGCCCTTTCGATGAATTAGGGAGTAATAAAGTAGTTTAAAACATCCGGAGGTGTAAATCGAATACTAGCATAATCCCCAGATAGATCGAAAATTTTCAGATCAAATTCTGGTATAATTCCTGGATTCAGACGCATAATCGGATATTAGTAGAGCTTCTAGACGCGTAATAGGATTTTAGTAGAGCTTCTGGATGTGTTGATTTAATTATAATAAAATTCTGAATGGACCGAAAATGATTTTCGAATACGAAATTAACATGGAAAATTGTTACAGATTAGACTAAATTTAGTGCCAAAGAAAATTACCAAAAAGGGTATGGATATATTAAATGGTTAAAAGACTTGAATAAAGGCATTTTAGGAATTGAAAAGTATAAATGGAATGCATGAGTTGGCGTGAAAGCATGAGAAAAAGAAATGCATGCATGCTTGATATGTAGAAAGGAAAGTGTCATGCAAGAATTACATGTGGCATGAAAGGATGACAAATGACATGAGATTATGAGAGCTATATAAAGTTGAAAGAAAACAAAATGAAAGAAGAGAAAGTGCGTGTTTGATCAAAAGAGAAAAGAGCAACAAAAAGGAGAGAAAAAGGTGGTTCTTCATTTCTTTGAAGGAAGAAAGGATGGCAGCAGCTATTCTTAAGGTTTCAATGTGATTTTTGAGAGATTTTCAAACCAAAATGAGTTGCATGCAAGCCTAGGGTCAAGATGCACCATTGCATGTCAATTCTAAGAGGTAAGAACTTAGTTTTCATGATAGTGTTTATGTTTGTTGGTTGAATCTATGGAGTGTTTGTGATATTATGTTTGGGATTGAGGGTTCAAGACTTTAAGATGATAGATTGTGTTGCAGGTGAAAATTTTGATGAAATCTTGGTGTTAGGTTTGGGCAGTTCTCAACCAAAGAACAAAAACCAAAGATAGCTTACTGGCTTGGTGATTTTAAGGCCATTTTTGAGTGATTTCCAAGCCATTCAAGGTTGTATACAAGCTTAGGAGGGAGATCTATCAATTTGAAGTGGATTTCAAAAGGTAAGTATGAACTTCCATGACTTTTCTTGTGAAAAATTGATGGGTTTATATATGTTGAATGGGCTGGTGTGATATTTATATTTGGGTTGTGATTTTGTGTTGGAGTTTGAAGATTTAAGGTCTCAAAATGATGGATGTGGTATTGCATGTGGTTTTGTTGTAAAGATTTCAAGGAAAATTTAGGATGGATTGTTTATAAATCTCCGACAAAGATGGATTTATTGGTTTAAAATTTTGTTTGATTGTTTTACCATGAAAAATGAAGTGATTAGAATGTGTTTGCAAATGTAAGAGCTTGAAAAGAAATGTTAGAATTGTGTATGCATGTGTTTGGCCAAGGATGGTTTGTGTGATTCGAATTTTGTTCGATTATTTTGTCATGATATGTGAAGTGATTTTGGTGTGAAATGAAGTGTGAAAATTCAAGAAATCTTGATGTGGTGTGTGGATGTAGTACACGGCCAAAGGAAGATTTGATGGTACAATGTGAGTTTAATTGTTTCGACATGAAAAATGATGAGATTATGATGTGCATGCAAGTGTGAAATCTTGGAGGAATGTTGGTGATATGGTGCATGTAGTATTCGGCTAAGAGATGATTAAAATGGTCCAACTTGAGTTCACTTTATTTGAATAATTTTCATGCATGCAAATGTGTTAGAATATTAACATGTGATGTTAAATTTAGAAGTAAAATTATGGTATACAAACTGCCATGAATTGTTTATGAGTGTATTAAAATGTTATACAATTATTTTTGGATGATTTAAATGATTTCATAGGATAACTTGGTGATAGAATTAACTTGGAATTGAAAGGAATTGCATTGGATGTCAAATAGTCGTTTCGCAACTAAATATTTTTCATAATTGCACTAATGTGATGTTTGATGGATTTAAATTGAATTTACACCATATTACGTGTGTTTGAATGTGTTTGCAATGAGAAAAATTGAATATGATTGATGATGTAAAAATTGATGGATATTCGGCCAACACAGGCCAAGATGATGCAAGAAGGCGTTTAATATGTTACTATGAAATTTAGGCTTGAATTGAGGTCTTTTGTATGCTTGAATGTTGAAAAATCTAAATGAAATACATGACAGGACCCTTCCCAAATCCCTCATTTGAACCCGAAAAAGACCTCATAGCACCCCGACAGAATTCCAACGAACCCTAACTTCGCCCCGATGAAATCCCGTCGAAGCACCGAGACTTAGTTTGAAATTTTTCGTTTTTCTGATAAAAATCCGGTAGAATGCCGACTGTTTATTGAACTATGCCACCCTGCAAATTCAAGTACAATTTCAAAATACTTCTATAGCACTCAATCTTAACTAATAGGGGCCTCTGATCTTCATCCCAAAATCAACTCCAACATGAAAAACCATAATCACGAAAATTATTGAAAAACTAAAACTTTCTTATCAAAACATCTTTATAAAGACACGCATCCCAAAAACTTGTATTTGCATTTACAATTTACACCATGCTTTGATACAAAATATGCACATGACAAAAATATGAGCTATACAATGTGATTAAAGTCGTCCGTCAGTAAATCCGCGTGTCTTATGAGCCTCGTCTGTTGGACGACTCACTCCTGTACCTAAGGGAGAATTTTTAAGAAACACATTGAAAACAAATTGTGAGCAAAACTCGGTGAGAATAACAATTTAATAAAACTAAGGAAAAACAGTTTTATAATTTTCTAAAATACTTTATCGAAAACTCGTTCGAAAATTGTTTTCCAAACTCATTCTAAATCTTTTTCTGAAACTTTCTCATTTCTCGCCTGAATGGTAACTCAGGGAAACTACTCCTATCGTGGCAGTTTAAAATCTCTCGCTAGCCACTAGGAATTAAGTAATCTGTCATGTGTAGTCGCCGATGCGGGAAACTCTGGGCACACGTTACCTCCACGTAATCAGTCTAAACTACACTACCCTTATACATGCAGAGGGTGACTCAATTGACTCTCTCTCTCAGGAGTTGTCCAGACTCCACTCTCAGTTAATGACTCTCTCACATCTACCGTACATGCATAGGGTACTCGACCTGGTACTTAACTGGGGCTAGAGTAAACTATCGGCCTAATAAAATACTTTTATTTTCAAATAAGCTCGTTTTTAAGGTAAAAAGTCTAAAATCTTTACTTCCAGCATGTTTTCGGTATAATTCTATACCCAATTGGAAACTCACATGCTAGAATCTTAGTATAATTTCAATAAATAACTTAATTACGAAATAAATAAATTCATATGAACAGAAAATAAAATAAATTCATTTATATATAACAAGTAATAAACAAATAAAATAACGATTGAATGACTAGTTTTCTACTCACAAAACGCCCTTCAATAGATGACGATTTTCCTTCGGAAGCCTTCGAAACTTTCCGCTTTCACCCTATAGGTCAATCCAAAGCTTTTATTCATTCCATTTTCGCTCAAATTATCTCCCTAACTCGCGTTTAGGTCGGCTATAAAGCGAATTCGAAAAGAAACGGTTACCGAGTGGGCGTTCCTAGCCAAAAACCACATTTTTCCAACACTTTTTCATACACATTTTTACCTAAAGCATGCAATCAACTTATTTCTTTCACATCTAACATTCTTTCACTCAAATATGATCAAACATATTCATTTCATGCATAAAAAGAATGCTTTCACATAAGATTCTTTAATGCCCTTCAACTAAGTTAAAATAACTAAACTTGTCTCCACATTTTTTATTATTCAATTGTAATACTTCTATAAGATTTTTTAGCCTCAAATATGCTTAGATTTAAGCTCAAAACATAGAATCAAAGATGGACTCACCAAGCCCTAACTTGGCCGTGAATCACCCCTCACATACATCAACATTTAACTTTCAATTTTCATCACACTAACTACACCAAAATCATCACCAATCAACCTAGTTTCAATCCATAAACTCAAAACAACATTTGAAGCAAGATGGAGAATGAGTTTTTAACTCATCTAGGTTGAATTAAGACAATGAAACTCACCTATTTAAACTTCAATCTTACTTATTCTAAATTTACCCCTAAAGTTTTGGTTGATGACAAGAAGCAATTTTGTGATAAGATTCTTAATGAAATTGCTTGAAATCCCTTGGTTTCTCCCTTTGCTCATGGACGGTACCACTACCACTCTCCCTCTCGGTTTTACATGAGCAAAAACAATGAAATTAAGACAAAATAGCTTATATTTATAGTGGCTTCTTTTAATTACAACTTAGCCCCTTGAACTTTGTTTAATTCCATTTTGACCCTAACTAGATAAGATCAATTCTAATTGGTTCACTTGTCACTTTAAAAACCACTTATTCCATCCACCAATCAAAAGATTCCAAATGACTCACTAAGCACCATAAATTCTATCACACTTGGCTAATTCTCATTGGATGAACTTTTATAACTTTTTTATTTTGGTTGTGAGCTTATCTCACCCTATACTCTTCCATATCATTATCTAATACTCTTGGGTCCTCTAATCGACATCCCACTCGCGATGCGAAAATAAAGTTAACTTTAAAGACTACTACTGAAGTGATACTAGTAAACTGTAATCATAATCGAGGGTTTACAATACATATGTGTGTAATTAGAATCGTTACGACACAGAAAAGGGTATTTCGATACCCTATAGTAGTTAAAAGTTTATGTGTTGATGTGTTGATGTGTGTGTAAGTTCTAAACGAAAATCGTGCTTGTATTAAATGTAGGTGAAGTGGCGAGCTAATAGAGGGCATGAAAGAGTGGTTATTATTAGGAAGCAAGTTGTGAGTGTGGATATTTACAAAGCTTTACTGAATTTTATAAATTGATTATTTATAATTACAAATATTTATGTTCGTATCCAATTTGTCAAGCTTTTAGCATGTTATTGTTTTTATTATAATGCATGTATAGTTCTTAAATTTATGTTACAAATGTATTTATTTTAGAAGCAAAGCGAAGTAAAAAGTTTGAATGAAATACATGCATAGAAAAGACATGCTAAGGATATTTCGAAAGTTTTAGGCTTTTGTCTTAGAAATGAAGTATTTCGGTTATAAACAACATACTAGAGAACAAAATATTTACGAGCTAAATCAATATACTTTCTAGCCAAGTGAAAGTAAAAGTTTTGAGCATATTGAAAAGATTTTAATGTCTTTGGTTTACCCTAATCTTTAGTATTACTTAGTCGAGGTACCCTATGCATATATGGTAAAAAATGAGGGGAATTGCAATCCCAAGTTCTTGTATGGCCTGATGTTCGGGGGGAATAGCAATCCCAAGTTCCTGTATGCCCTAATGTTCGGGGGGAATAGTGATCCCAAGTTCCTACATCTGTGACTACTCAAGCAGCATTCTCTAGTCCCAATGACGTGTAGACATACTGTCACATAAAGATGAGTTTCCCCAAGTTCCTACATCTGCGACTACTTAAGCTGCATTCCCTAGTCCTAGTGACGTGTAGACATACCGTCACATAAAGATGAGTTTCCCTAAATTCCTTGTAAGACAAGCTTCAGAAAGAAACGCACGTCATTAGATGTGAGGTTTAGAAAATGAGAAAGACTGACGATTTATGAGATTATTATTAAAGTTTCAAGCAAAAATACTTATATTTATATGCTATATTTACAAATTTTAGTAGTTCGAAATAAATTGATTGCTTTCCAAACTATT
Source organism: Litchi chinensis (assembly GCA_019925255.1). NCBI lineage: Eukaryota > Viridiplantae > Streptophyta > Magnoliopsida > Sapindales > Sapindaceae > Litchi > Litchi chinensis. The sequence continues at coordinate 781,817 of CM034469.1, forward strand.
TTGGGAAGGGATATACCTTTAAAAGCAAAAATTGTAGTTTATAAAGTTTATCTACTCACTGAGTTGAATACTCACCACTCTTTTCATGTTTTTATAAAACCCCTCCTAAGGTGCAAATGTGAGATAGCAATCAGAATGAGCTCCATCGAATACATAAGTTGGCTGAAGACGCAATGCTATTGCACTAGTTTGCTTTTGAAAATATCATGTACTTGTATAACTATTTAAAACTTGTTGCATGTTTTGTAATATTATTTTGAGGATACAAACTTTATGCTATTGCATTGTGTTTTAAAAACCATGTGTGCACTATGATTTATCCAAGTTCAATGAATTTCGAATTATCTTTTGAGTTGAAATCATGTTTGTGATTGATTATGGAAATGAATGAGAGTCTAAGGCCCAAAAGTTGAGATTATGTGTCATTTTTTAAGTGCACAAGTTTTATATCACATTTTTACAGGGTGAAATTTTCAGAAAAACGGCCGTCGTGCTGCTTGAATTCTATAAACCCTGTTTTACAAATATGTATTTTAAAAAGCAAAAATTTCCACCTGTTTCCATTTGAAAAGAAATTCTAAGAGCTTTAAAAATGTTTTCAGTAAAAGTGAGAGACTTAGTTTCACGTAAACCTCTCAGCCGATGCAGATCCCAACTAGAAGGCCACCATGGGGTTGTCGGACGGGCTACCTAGTAGTATAAAGAAGAAGGGTCCATCACCAACATAAGAAGAACTCAATCAATGGTTAAGAAAGCATGTCTTGGTGTCAAAACTACTCTTGATCAGTGGCACGATCGTTGTGGTCACCCATCATCAAAAGTCCATAGTCGTATCATGTCATCAAATAAACTCCCAATTCAATCTAGTTAATTGAAACTTATCTTTTGTGATTCTTGTCAGTGTAACAATAGTCACAAGTTGGCTTTTGCAGAGTCTAGTTTAAAAAATCATGGCCCTTTAGATCTGTTGTACGAGAATGTATAGGGTCTATCCCCAATTCATTCAACAGATGGTCTATCCTATTATGTTATTTTTGTTGATCATTTTACCAAATATTCATGGTTATTTCCTATGACCAATAAATCCAATGTCTTTTCCTTTTTTCAAAGTTTAAAATCATGGTAGAGAAGTTTTTTAACACATCTATCCATACTATATACTTTGATGGTGGAAAAGAATATCAAGGTTTAAAAACTATGTTTGAAATTGCTGGCATCCAACATTTAATTTCACCACCATACACACCACAACATATTGCCTCAACTGAATGCCATCATCGACATATTATTAAGACAGGTCTTACACTTTTTTATTGGGCATCTTTACCTCTTTCATTTTGGTCATATGCATTCAATGCTGATGTCTACCTTACTAATTGTCTCACTAGACCAATCCTTGACAACAAATCTCCTTTTCACTGCCTTTTTCAAACCATCCTAAATTATTCAAAGATTAAAATTTTTGGGTATCTTTGCTATCCATGGCTTTGGCCTTACACTAAACATAAGTTAGAATAACTCTAAAAACCATGTATTTTTCTTGGTTACTCAAATCTCTACAATTCATACATATGTTTTGAACCTAAAAATACCAAAATCTATTTTCGCATCATGTCAAGTTTTTTTAACATAATTTTCCATCTTTGTCATCATATACCAAATCTGATCATGTCAATTCTCAAACAATTTCAAGTTGGTCTGTAGCCTCTAATTCGCTCAACTCTTTTTTCTCAATTATTTCCAAACCATCAAATCCTAGCATTATATCTGACTCCTCTAGTTCGTGTGTTTCACCTGCATGTAAATCATGATAGCTCTCCAAGTCCATCATGCCAATCTCCCTTTAAGTCCACCGAGTCAAAGTCATAAAGTTTTTCATCATCTCATGACACTCACTCTAGTGACTCTTTACTTACTCGTACTTTACTTGTTGAGAATCTTCATATGATTGGCATTAGACATGACACCCTTTCTCCTTCTTCTTGAGTGATAAACCCTTTGGTAATGATCCCTCTTGCTCTACCTCCACTGCCTCTCCTGCCACACTTGATGAACCATCCAACACTCACATCATGATTACCCAATCAAAGAATAACATTTTTAAATCTCTTATCAAATTTTCTTACATCACTTCAAAACATCCTTTACCATCCTCACTTGAACTTGCCACTATTCATTAAGCCCTCAAGGATAAATATTGAAAGGTAGCATGCTTGAAGGACTTACTGTTCAAACCCAAAACAACACATGAGAGTTGGTTCCTCATCACCACAACCAAAATATTATCGGTTGTAAATAGGTTTTTCGTGTCAAGCGCCATCCAGATGGTAGTGTAGCTCACTATAAAACTCGTCTTGTTGCCAACGAGTTTGATTAACGCTCAGGCATTGATTATCAAGAGATATTCAACCTAGTTATAAAACTCACAACCATTCTAGTTGTTCTCTTACATTAACTCTTTCTTGTGGCTGATTAATCCATCAACTCGACGTCAATAATGCATTTTCACATGGTCATTTAACTGAAAAGATTTTTATGTCATAGCTTTCTGGCTTTGTTGATGATTCTAAACTAGCACATGTTTAGCACCTACATTGATCATTATATGGTCTCAAACAAGTGTCTCACGCTTGATTTCAAGAGCTTAAGAATTTCTCCTTTCACTTGGAATTACCAAATATAAGTCAGACACCTCACTGTTTATATATGCTAATGACAAGCTCACCATTTACTTTCTTATTTTGTAGGTGATCTTTTGGTTACATGCAGTTCTCTATTAGTTATTTGAATGTTCATTACTGCTCTCTCTTAGTGTTTCTCCATTAAGGATCTTAGTCATCTTCATTTTTTTTTTCTAGGTGTAAAAGTTCTTCCTATAAGCCATGGATTTCTTTTATCTCAACATCACTATATATGTGATCTCTTAGAGCACTTCAAAATGACAAGCATGAAGGAATCCACCATACTTATTAGCACGTCAACCAAGTTGTACTAAATGATGGCTCTTCTTCCACTGATTCTATGCAATATCATAGTCTTATTGGTGGTATGCAATAATTGTCTATTTCTCGACCTGCTATTGCATATACTATTGATAAGATTGCTTAGTTCATGCACTCCCCAACACAAGTTCATTGAATGGCTACTAAACAACTTCATTATCTCAAAAATACAATATCTTGTGTACTTACTCTTAGTTGATGACAACCAATGCATTTGATAGCATATTCATATGCTAATCGGGTTGAAAATTGTGATGACCTCACTTTTACCTCTACTTTTATCATTTTTCTTGGCTCCAATCCTATGTCATGGTGCTCTAAGAAATAGAGAACAATTGCTCGTTCATCTACTGAAGCTGCATACCGTTCTATTGCTTCTATAGATGCTGAACTCTCTTGGTTAACAAATCTTCTCATTAAGCTTCGAGTCAATCTTCCTTGTCCACCACAGCTTCCATGTGACAATCTTGGTGCAACTTATCTTTGTGCTAATCCAATATTCCATTCTTGGATGAAGCATATGGCACATGACTACCATTTTGTTCGAGAGAAGGTTGTCAATGGTCTACTTCGTGTATCTCATGTGTCCATGCACAATCAGCTTGCTGACTTACTTACTAAGTCTCTTATCAAGTCTCATTTTGCTCTTTTGCTGAAGGGACTTGTCCCGGATTTCCCCCTTAGGGACTTGAGAGGAGTTCTCTCGGCACCATAATGGAAATCCTTGCAGTCTTCATACCGGTGACTTAAAAGGACTCCATGGTGCAAAAGCATAATACATTTTCATTTCTTAATCATTTAAAAAAAAAATAGGTTAGAAAAATTTCGGCAGTACAACGGCTGTTTTCCAATATTTCCAACCTTTTCAAACACCTATAAAACAATTTATAAACACTTTTAAATTCATATCAAACACCTATAAAACAATTTATAAACACTTTTAAATTCATACATTCTTCACCACTTCCAATTTGGACCTCAAGTCCAGCTCAAAATACAAACTCAACCACAATTCAAAGTGTTTCAATTAAAACCATTTTGAACTTAAAAATATTTCATCATGCATATAATCTCAAGTATTAACATAAAATCAAAAGTATTCACATTGAACATATTTATGAAATATCAAATATGTACATTAATTTCCCTAGATGCAATTGTCAGAAGGGCCTGCCTAACTTTGTGTCGGAGATCACTCGCTCTAAGTACCTATCTCTGCACCTGAGGAGGTTTTTATTCATAAAATAAACAAGAAATAGTGAGCTAAAAGAGCTTAGTGAGTGCTATATATTTCTATTTAAACTTTACTTTAAAAAATATCCTCCAAAAATTATTTGGAAATCTAAGTTTCTTAATGATTTATTCAAATCATAAATCTCATAGTCTTGCATATACTTTTACATAAATCTATTTGAAAACATAAATGCATGCATCATAAAAAATCCATTCCATAACATGCTTCGTATAAAATTCATTCATAACATTAACATAAATTTTTTTGTAAAGAATAGCATCATTCATAAAACATGTATCTAATGGAACCCATGTCGTGTGCTAGGCGGGACGAACCACCATCCCTAGTGGCTTATAGGCGAGACGAACCACCATCCCCATCGGCCAATACGATAATATCATAATGCTACAAACCACTACACTAGGGTAAAAACCTACTTAGTGTAGGGTATTTGTCATGTTTTGGGCGAGTTGAACCACCATCCCCAGTGGCTTTTGGGCGGGATGAACTGTTATCCCTATAAGCCAATATGACAATATCTTTGATAATACAGTACTTTATGACACGTAGAGGGCGACATGACAGACACGACGACTCAATTCCCCCTCAGTTAGTAACACGCCCCCCTGACTGGACATGCCATGCCCACATAAAGTACCCCATTAGTTCTCATTCATATCATTCATTTCATTTCTCTTTCATTTCATGGAAAGGTAACCATTGGTTTTGAAAACTTTCTTTCTTTATGCTTTGAAAAATTTTTGTTCATATGCTAAAAATAATTTATGTAAAAGCACATTTCCTCAATCGGTTGCTAAAAGCATAAAAACATATTGCTTCCATAATCAATGCTATTCACATTTTCTTTTGATAAATACATAAAAATATTTCATAAACTAACAACTTAATATAACTTGTTTAAATTTCACAATACTTTAGCATTCGTAAAATCACTTTAAAGAATGCATCTAACATTTATTAAATAATTTTAAACTCATATTAAAGCATACTAAAAATGCATTTATCATTTTGTAAAATAATTTACGCTCGTTGATTCCTAACTCATGCAAAATTCATGATTTCCTAGCTCGCGATAATTTCACGACTTCGAATTCCTTTGCTTCCACGTTATCTACATATTTTCACATTCGATTTTTAGGCAACATCTCAACTAAACTTATTTGCACATCCTATACTTCCATTAAGGCACATCATTACGCATAAACATGTTTCGTTACAGAAAGATTTCTAAACACCCCAATTTAAGTCTAAATTCTATATCAAGGCATGAAATACATTTTTGGATTATTTAATTCTATGTTGACCGAACATACACCCATTCTTACACCATCAATCTCATTTTATTTTCTCATCTATAACCACACTTAAACATATGTATAAGGGTGTAAATGTAAATCAAATTATTAAAACATCATATTTTTGTAAATAAACAAAGTTTGGCTGCAAAGTAGTCATTTAACATCCAATGTATTTCTTTTAATATCCATGCTATTTTCACTATCAATACAAGCTTTAAAATCATCTAAAATATCCAAAAACAATTATTCATCACTTTAATGCATTCATGGTAGCTTAATATACCAGATTTTACTTATCATTTCATCATCAAAATCCCCTATTTCATCACATATTCATGCATAAAAATCACTCAAATCACTTTAACACAATTTGAACCAATAAAATCCTTCTTTTGTTGTGACTTACATCCGCACACAAGACCAACATTTCATCAAGATTTTACACACCAATATCATACCAAAACTCATGGAAACACAATCAAACTACATTTGAACTTATTACAATCACCTTGATCGTGACCTTACATGCATAAACAAACTAATTTTCCTTCAAATCTCATACCAAAGCCACATGCAATTTAATACCCATCATATTAAGGTCACAATACTTCGAATCCAAACATAAAATCATAAATCCAACATCTACTCAAATTAGTTTATGGAAAACTAAATCTTACCTCTTCAAATTAACTTCAAATAGATGAGTTTCACTCTTAGACTTATGTACATCTCTTGCATGTGTAGAAAACCTTCAAAAATGGCCTTCAAATCTTCCATGCAACATGCTGTCTTCCTTTGCTCTCACAGCAGAACACTCATGACAAAATAGCTCTTTTCCTTATTCTTTTCTCAGCCAAAACACTCACACTCTCTCTTGTTTTGTTTTTGATCGAGAATACTTCTTGCATGTGTTAAGATTGCTAAAAAAAATAGCTTCCAAAACCCACCAAATTAGCTACTATTCTCTTGCTTCTTCATGACAGCAAACTTCTTTTCTTTGTTCTCAAGACCAAATGGCTCCTTTTGTCTTTGATTTCTTGTTTGTTCTCAAGTTAGACTGAATGTAATCTTTTGTCTCTTGCATTTCATTTTTTCGTTTGTTTTCATTTATATATATATGATCAACAATTCTTTGCCACTTGTCAATCAATTTTCCTTTCTATGGACACATGGCTTTCATACAAGCCTTTATTCTCTCTTTTCATAACACTTGTCACGCATGCATTCTTCATCCTTCCAATCTCCTAAAATGCCTTTTTCATATTTTGAATCGTTTTCGGTCCATCTAAAAATTTTATTATAACTCAAATTCACATCCAAAGTTTTATTATAATTCGATTACACTTCTGTATCTGGCCATTTTAAATTATTTTATTACTTTGCAAATAAAATCATCTCCGATCCTATCTGAAAATTTTACTAAAATTCAATTATACATCTAGATACTTAAATTATTTTATTACTCCATAAATATTGTATACGGTACTAAAATCGAATAGAGTATTTTCGTCCAATAAACTTCAAATCACTTACAATCTCTTTAAATGGACTCATCTTTGATCCTTCTCGGTTTGGTTTAACACTAGTACAAATTCCAGAACTTTTGATTTGTAAGGTCCGTTTTTTGAAAATCACTATTCATATAAAAATATTATTCATCGAAAAAATTTTATTTCTCTTATGAAAAGGAAATTCTAAGTTTTATGAATCCGAAAATCATTATTCACTCAAAATACTATTCATCGAAAATACTATTCATATGATTACTATTCATCAAAAAATAATTTTATTTCTACTAAATAAAGAAAATTTCGGGTTTTACATTTGTGTTCCAAGATTAGTGTTTTCGATGGAAGTACCATCTTTGGGGGCATATTAGGAAACAATCACCATCAATCATTCAAGTCAACATTCAATCAACTCAATCACCACTAATCACTCAAGTCAATAATCAATCATTACCAATCACTTAAGTCAACACTTAATCAACCTAGTCACCACCAATCACTCAGATCAACAATCAATCATCACCAATCAGTCAAGTCAACAATCAGTCATCACCAATCACTCAAGTCAACAATCAATCACCACTAATTTCTTAAGTCAACACATGAATAGATTGCCTTGTATACTCCTCACTATAATTGTAGTTAATTACTTACCATATATAGTTGTATCTTCTTGTATAAAATATATTACAATACACATGAATGAAATAATATGGTTTCAATATTTTTCTCTCCTAGTTTTTTAAACTTCTATATTTACAAAGCATTCCAGTTACCATAAACATAACATCATGTACATATATCTCCAAATTTCTAATATTAATAATTCTAATTCGAATACATATATATTGTTGTAATTACAATCTTCATTATATCCATCGAATAAAAAGATAATACAATTAATTATTTATCTCATAACCTTTAACCAAAAGTCTCTAATTCGCATAAACACAAATCGAGTAACCTACCACTGTAACTTGGACAGAAACAAGGGGTAAGCTCATAAGGCCAAGTAGAAAGTATTCTAATTCTAGATAATATCAATCATCTAAAATTCTTTATTGACATGCATGAATCTCATATACAAACAAAAATACATAAATATTTCGATGTTCCATCATGAACAATAATTTTTATATCAATCCAATGCATATAAGATAAAACATCCATGTACAAATTTAACAAATTACATCATCCATGGCATCATTATCAAGAATGGCTATCCATATTTGTTTCCATGCCAAAATATAATATACACTCATCCAATTCATGACACATTAATGTACCACATTTATTAAGTTTCTTTTAATCATCAAGTTGTGGCTCTATAAACGAGTACCATAGAATAAGGGCACTAATTAATAAGACAACAGTACAAGGGTGCTACCTTATCCTATCTAGTATGAGGAGTGTTGCAACTACCTCTTTCAAGGTGGTTCCCAAGGGCACCAAGGAGAAAACTTGAACGGAATCACAACTACATATTTTTGCTTGCTATTATTCTACAATTTTCTTTATTCCATATAATACTTCTTTCCATAAACACAACATATGGAAACATAATCATCAATTTCACATGTACAACATCAATGTTTTCATGATTCAATTCCACAATTTTATAATCAATGCTCTATAAATATTATGCAAATATTAAACACATATTACATGTCATTGACGGTTGCAAAATTAACAAACAAATTTAGTTTAACCTTGCAAGTGTACAAATCATTTTATTGAGTATAGCGACAAGCAAGGGTCGATCCCATGATGAGTTGTTAACCTACTTAAATTTCACGTTTATTTAAAACTTAAACTAAAAACAATTAAATTAAAGAAAAGTGTTCTAGATTTGAGTTTAAGAACCAAAAATTAAATTGAAGCAGTAAATTAAATTAATTAAATCAATGGGGACTAACTTAGTTAAGACATCCTATTCACCACTAAAAAATTCATTAATTTATTAAAAGATTAATAAAGCAAACTCATGTTCATGCATGATGAAAATATTCATGACAAGTTAATAATTGTACTGTATGTCATATTGATTCTCCCTTAATTAGCATGTAAATTGCATGATGTCTATGTAGATAAATGTATTTCTAATTATAACCTAGCATGATGTCTACTTAGGTTTAATAATTGGAACCCATTAAGAACAAGAAGAATATGAATATCACATAAACCCTAAGATATGATATCTATCCTAGATTTTTACGAATTAATATCCCTGAATTGATTTGTATTCAATTAATTATTGCAAAAAAAGAATATGCCTATATGATGTGCGGTTTATAATTTTACAATACAATCTTATAAACATGCTCCTAAGGTAGTTAGTTAAAGAAACAAAATAAATAGAATGCAATTAACATGGAAACATTAATTTCATCATGCAAAACATAAAGCTTTATTGAAAAGATAAAAAAAATTGAGATATTTAGGGCTTTAATTAACCCTTGATTAACAAAATAACTAGCTGTACATAGCTTTAAGATAAAACATAAAAATAAATAAAGAATAAAAGATAAAATCGGGAGCCCTTTAATTTTTGCCTTCTACCCTGCTCCGCTTTACCTTCTGTTCTCAATTATGGATTGAATGTCCTGTTTGTGCTCTTTAGGTCTCTATTTATAGATGCTAAAACTTACAAGTCTAGTACTTTCTTAGTTGAAGAAAACTTGAATTTCCAATTCCAATTTGCTTGCCAGTTAGGAATTCTATTTAGGAAGTTGCAAGATTTTTCTCTGAGAATTTTTATATTCTACGCGAGATTTTCTTAAACTTGAGATATTCAGTATTGTTCAAGATCTTCACAATTATTTTCTTGCATTCAATTCTTTGCAATTGGGCTATTTTGGCCTTGGCGAGCGTTATCTGCAAGCAACATGGTCACAGTCCACATATTTAGCTTTCCCTACGAGTTTTCTGCATGAGACACAACCCACACCCATTGTGCGAGCCATAGCCAGAATTAACAACTCGCAGAAGCCACTCCTAACACTTTGTGCGAGTGAAACCCGCTGGTCATGACTCTTACTGATGGCTTGCAGGGTGTTTATCTTTATAAAATTGCACCTTTTCAAGATCAACGACCAATTGACCCCTTAACTTCCATAATTTGAAACAGAACAAATCCATACCGTGGGCTTGGGCCGGACCTCTGGTTTTCTTCTATTGCAATTATTTCCAAAAATCTACCATTTCCATTCCTTTATTCTCAAAACTTAACTCAAACACCAAAAACACAAAACCACATAGAAGTACCGGTTCCACACAAAAACATAATATAAATAATAGGTAAAATAGGCACATTGTATTGATAATTATTGACCTAACAGTTACATTTCATGAATTTCCATATATATTACTAATTTAATAATACAACATATTGTCATTTCATATATCAATCAACCATACAAAATCAATTATAATTAAAATCATAATCAAGCCCATTTAATTAAATTATATATTGTTCTAGAGTTTAAAATTCCTCCTACCTCAATTGCATGGCATCAAGATTTGTGTCCGTCTTGTTGAGTCCTTCCACATTAGTGGCCTTTTCTATATCCTTTGTAGGTATTATATTTCTTGGTGGAGTGAACACTTGGAAGCTTAGGAAATTTATTATTATTTTCTTCCCATTTGTTTTTTTCCATTTTTTCTTCTTCTTTCTCATTTTTAAAAAATCTTCTCTCAGCTTTCTACCCCTCCGTCGTCTCTACATTCTCATTGTCTTTCTAATTGACTTTGCATTCATGATAGCCACATATTTTATTTGCTTTGCATGGAGTACCAAGTGGCTAAATCATGTCCACCAAATAGGATTTTTGTCCATTTCCCTTTCCATTTAACTTTTTTTTTTTTCTTTTACTAACGAGACGTATTTAGGAAGCCATGGGATGTATTTAAAGCAACAATGCTTAAAACATGTTGGGCTCACTTAAAAAACCATGAGGGTGTGTTTAGGAAATTTAATGAACAAGTCTAACCGGTTTTAGGATTATTACAAAAAAAGTGTTTTTATGAGAAAATCTTTGCAAGAAACAACCTCATATACGCAACGGAAAAATAATTTACAAAAGGGTTTTAAAAACAAATTCTCAAATTCTAGGACCCAATTCAAACAAGAACACGTGTTAAACATGATATAGAATTGTACTTTTGTAGTTTCGTGCTTTAATTTTATGTATCTACCGTACAATTTTTCGCATTATTACACATTTTATTATCCTCTCTAGTTTGGGCACCTTGTGACTAAAATTGCAGGCAAAACTTAGAGAAAATTATCAAATTCTAGAAAATAAAATACTTTTGAGCTTGTAATACCAATTAAACTGACCACAAGCTCAAAAGTTTCATTTTTTATTGTCAAAACCATCCATTTATAGTTCTTAAGACAAGTCTTGTTCCCAATTGGCTTATACAAACCTAATCTTTTTCTCTTTAGAATTCTTAATAATTTTTTAATTAATAGCAATACAAATATAAAATAAATGGATCAAGGCCCATGTGTAACCTAATGTCCTTAAAACGAATTCATTGCCCACCATTGAATATTCAGCACTCCATACCAAATTCCGGTGAACTAGACTGAACCTGAAACCTTATCACTCTAGGAACTATAAATAAAATCAATGTTTGAGAAAAAGTAAAGAATTGGAAAGTAAAATGGATTCCCTCTTGTCTATAAACAACCAGAATGGATGTCGAATTATAGCCTTCATGGGGACAATTTGATATCAAGAAATTATAACCATTTAATTCCCTTTTAATTCTATTGATTATAGAGTTACAAAGTATTAATCCGAGAATTAATTCTGCAAATTTAATTCAAAATTGAACATTTAATCACTGCAATTATTAATGTCAATTACTAAATTTAAGAATTAATTTTGTAAATTCAATTCAGAATTAAATATTTTAATGGCTGCAATTATTCATAAAATAATCATGTCTGCAATTGTAAAATTCAAGAATTAATTTTGCAAATTCAATTTAGCCAATATTCAAATTTCAAAAATCAAAAGACTTTATTTCCTTCTCAATGAGTGCATTTTAAGCTTTAATTTCTCTTTCACCCAAACACCATTTTGATCAAACAAATATACCAATTCGATAATCTCACAGAGGAGAACATGAATCTACCTTGATCTTCTGCCAATTACTTTTTAGTTCCCATTTTAACTAATAAACCTCACAAGTATATGAATCGTATAGATGTCATATAGTGGTTGCGAGATCATCTCCATAGGGATGCGTGAATTTGGAAACAATTTAAAGTAGTATATGCATTTATCAAAAGTGGTGAAATGGAACTTGAAAACATACCTGTTTTTCGTAGTGAAAATTCTCAGATCATTTGGATGGCTCAACCAGTTGGATTCCAAATCACGAAAATTGAGAAGAACCTCAAATCACAATATATTTTGCCTTGCCAAGTTATCTCTATATTTTCACTCTTTACAGTATCTGTTTGCTTTGTATATGTGTGTTTATGCATATAGGTTTAGAGAGTTTTAACGAACATCAACTTTTTCACTTTTAAAACACATATATTTATATCGGTGGATGTATAAGTAACTGTCGAAAAAAAAAAAAAAAAGTTGTGTACTATAACTACTCATGCAATTTATCAATCTCATCCAATTTGATTTGGACATCAGGTCTGGGTCTGTATCATCAAGTGGACCTAACCTACAATCCAATAACCCAACATCTTTTATTCACACAAGATGACAAAAAAAAAAAAAACTCATAGAGAAAACACTAGTAATTCCTTTATGATAAGGAGTTAAGACATTCATATAAGTAAATACACCATGTGACCTATGAATAACAATATATATATCATGGCTCATTTTTCAAATCTCAATTGTACTACTATACAAAAGATTGAAAATTTGTTCATTATTATGTCCTACATTTAATAGAATTTTATTTGCTTGAGCATATTTAATCCTTTAACATAATATGTTCGATTCTTCAATATTCCATATAATTACTATTGTAATTAGTTGCGACTTGTAACTATATGAACAAAATAATTAAAATTCATTAAATGTCTCACTTTTTTCCCTCAACCAACAAAAATGACTGATACCATAAATATGTCATATAGGCTACATTATCAAAGCTATAGAAGACATACTAATGATATAAACATCACTCCATTACTTTGGGATAAAGTGAATAGCCATTGAGGATATAGATAGAAGTTTTACACAAATTTTAATAGAACTTACACAATAAAGAATCAGAGACAAATTCATTCATTTTCTATATTAGGCATAATAAGCACATATAATATGAAGTTTATGTTACAGTGAATTTTGTCCTTCAATAAGGATAAGTATATTTTTTATATTTAGATTATTCATTGTATATATTTTAGTTCAGACGCTCTCCTAACGACTAACTTGAGGTACTAAAAGTTTACTGTTCATGTCCCTATTACCAAGAAACTCATATAAGGCTTAATTAGGTTCTCATGATGGTAAGATACATCACAAGCAGTTCAATAATTAATTTTAAGCAGAACCTCATCTTGACCACAATCAAGATGATATTTCATATATTTCAAGCCTTTAAGAGAATCACCTTATCTTTATCCTTTGAAAATATATGTGTCTCATCTTGGCTTACTGTCCTAGCAACCAAGGCGACTATACATGTAAGAATACTAGTCTCAAACTCGATGACATACTTCCTTACACAATCTATATGAAATGAATATGTGCTAGTTTTATATAACCAAAATGACCTATTTATTCATAAAATAGATATAGCTTAACGTAACAATTACAACATCACAATTTATGCAAACTCAAATACCTAGTATGTGACATAAATATATCTCTTATCACAGCTTTTGTGAGTGGATCCACTACCATTTCGTGCATAGATAAATAATTAATTGATATATTACTATATCTTTGATGAAATTATGCTTAGTCTTTTTGTGTTTTGATTTACTATGATATTTCACGTATTTGGTGTAGGCAATTGCTGTCTGACTATCATAGTATATAACAATTGACCTTTTCATATTAGCTTTCAAATTTAGATCCACTAAGAATCTTTTAAGCTAGATTGCTTCATGGATTACTATTAAACATGCTATAAATTCAACTTCCATGGTGGACAGCACAATGCATGACAACTTCTTGCTACTCCAAAAGATAGCACCTTAGCTAAGCAAAAAATGCATAACTAGATGTTGAGTTTGCTTATCCAAAGCACCTCCCCAATCAGTGTCTACAAAACTCAACTAAACGCATGTTGCCACCTTGGTAACGCAAGAAGTAATTAATAATCCCTTTTTTGAGATATGTTAATATTCTTTTTATGGTAATCCAATCTTTTTGCCTAAGATTGGATTGATATCTACTTACCATTCTAACTACATAGCAGGTATTAGGTCTTGTACACATTATAGCGTATATGAGACTATTGATAACATTGAAGTAAGGAACATTTGCATTCCTTCACGCTTTTATGAGTCTTAGGACACATTTTAAGATTAAGAGTTTAACTCTTCGAGATGAAAGCATACATAGGCTTACAATTCGCCATATGAAATTATTCGAAAATCTTTTTGATGTATGACTCTTTTAATAAAGTTAAAATTCTCCTTGAATGATCTCTATTAATTTGAACTCTTAAAACATGGACAACTTCTCCCATGTGTTTAATCTTAAAAGTTGAGGACAATCATTCCTTTATGGATATCATGAATTGCTTGTCATTTCTGACCAATATAATATCTTCACATATAAAGATAACATTGTGAACTAATTTTTTACCCGTTTAACATACACACAATGATTCCCTTTAGTCATTCGAAATCCATAGGACATGATCGCCTCATGAAAATGAAGGTATCATTTTCTAGAGGATTGTTTCAACCATAAAATGATTTCATGAGCTTACAAACTTGCTGCTTTTGGCCTTTTGAAATGAAATTCACTTATTACTCCACATAAAATTCTTCCTCTAGTTTTCCATTAAGAAATGTTATCTTTGTGTCTATCTGATGCAATTTTAGGTTCATGTGTGTAACGATAGCTAATGTAAAACAGATAAAAGCAAGCCTTACTATAGGGGAGAAGTTTTCTTCATAGTTTATACCATCATGTTAACAGGTCTTGTCCTTATACAACTATTTATGTACACTCGACAACCCGTTGGCAACCCCATGGTGGCCCTCCAGTTGATATTTGATCCGGCTGAAAGGTTTCCGTGAAGCTAAGTCGTTTGTATTTACTAAGAAATCTTTGATAACTTTTTAGAAATCTCTTTTCGAATGGAAAGAGGTGGATTTTTTTTCTTTTAAGTGTATATTCCTAAAACAAGTTTATTAAAAAAAATTTGGCAGCAAACGATTGTTTTTCTAAGAATTCTACCCTACGAAAATTTATAGAAAACATATACACTTCTATAGTAAATAAATTCTCAACTTCCGAACCTCAAACTCTCTTTTCCTTTTTCATAATCAACCACAAACATGCTTTCAATTTTAAAAGATAACATGAAAATCATTTATATGTCATGTATAATTACATTTGCACATTTTCCAAAAATTACATATAATTATATACAAAAGTTATTATATAGGTTTTCAAAAGTATTTATAACAAACATGCATAAACCCAGCTGCACATGACTAAATTTGTCTACTCTTAGATTGGAATCCCTGCTACTGAATCACTTGTACCTTCACCTACCCCTAGGGAGGTTTCATTTATAAAACATAAAATAATAGATAAGCCAAACGAGTTCAATGAATGTCTTACATTTCTATACAAACTGTTTTTCGAAATTAAACCTCCCTAAAATTTAAAATGTTTTATAATTGCTTTAATGTTAAAAAAAACATATAATCTAACCACATGAATAAACATTTATCATAAATATAAATCATGCGTTATGAAACTGAAATACGGTAACATATTGAAAAATAATTTTTTTTTTTATTTTTATTTTGGAAAACTATTTTGAAATGTTTTTCAAATCTGAAATATATAAAATGGCATTTTGCATGATTCTATTTTTTTGTTATAAAATATAAACAGTTGTAGTAAAATAAGCTTTTGGAAAACCTCTGAGTGAAATAGACCAATCATTGACAATCCGTACCACATGGTGCCCTAGATATGGAGCAGAGTTTACCATTGCTCAGGCCTTCACAAAATTTACTATAGCTCAGGCCATCTGTCCGATTCTACGTAGCGGACTATCATCGCTGAGATAGGAGCTAGCCATTATATACCCAGTTCGTGCATGGACGACATACTAGATTCGACTAACTGATATCGTACCTCTCGTTGTTAGTGACAAACACCCTTGACATTGCCATGCACTCATTAGGGTACTCTGACTGGTAACATCTATCTGAGATACCTATACGGTGTACAATAGGCTTACAAAAACATTTCCAAACATACAATTCTTCATCATATAATTCGTATCTTGGACAACTTTCAAAAATTCATGTAGGAAGTTTTCATGTTGAAATTATTTACTTTAATTAAGTTTTCAATATTTCAAAGTATGAACTTAAACATAACATATAACTTCATTGAATAGAAAAATAATCATATCAAAATCTTTTGAAAGGACGCTCACCTATTATTAACTCACGATAAAACATAATTTAGGGTTCCCCCATTTTTGCTTTACCTACACATGATTACATTCTACTTTTAGGCGACGTCACAACCGCCCTTATTCATATATGCTCCCTATTTGAAATTTCTAACATGTAAGCATGTAAAACATTTCAAACGATATCTAAATTCACATCAACGAATTAAAAGAAATTTTGAATCATTCTAACTCATGTTGGCCGATCCTTCCTTAAGCTTTTATACACCATCTATCTCATTTAATTTTCCTATCATAATCATGCTCAAATACATGCAAAATGATGCCAAATTAAGTCAAATTCATAAAACTCACACTTAAGCAATATAGCATAGTTTGGTCGTGAGATGCATCATTTAACATCCAATGGATTTCTTTTCCATTTCATGTTAATTTCATCATCAACATAGCCCATAAAAGCATCCAAAACAACCAAAAACAATTATCTATTACTTGAAGGTACCTATGACTAAATACATAGCATAAGGTTATGCCAATTTTTGTTTCTCATTTCAACATCTTAACTTGATATTTTAACACATTTATATGCATGAAACTTACTTTAATAAATCAAACACAATTTGGACCATAAAATCCTTTCTTAGCTGTGACTACACCTAATACCATACTAAGATTTCTTCAAATTTTCCATATGAAATTGCATTAAAATCACATCAAATCTCATGGTAAGGAAACTAGTATCCTAAACAACATCAACTTAAATTTAAATAAAAAAGTCATCTAACGGGCCTCTCTTCCTTATACTACTAGGTGGCCCCAACATCCCACAGTAGCCTTTTAGTTGAAATTTGCTTCGGTTGAAAGGTTCTTGTGAAGCTAAGTCTCTTATTTTTTAAAAATACTCTTAAAACTCTTGGAAATTCTTTTTAAAGAGAAACAGGTGGAAATTTGTTTAGTTTTTAAAAGAATATTTGTAAAACACAATTTACAAAATTCTGGTAACATGACGGCTGCTTTTCTAAAAATTCCACCCTGTAAATACGAGATATAAACCTATGCACTTCTAAATCAATGTAAAACACAACTACCAGGCCTTAAGCCTTTATTCATTTCACAATCAACCACAAGTGCAATTTCACATCAAAAGAAATTTCAAAAATCCATTGAACTTGAATAAGACAAGGTGCACATAAGGTTCTCAATACAAGGCAAAAGCATAAAATATATATTCTCAAATTATTACAAAACATGCAGTGAGCCTTAAATAGTTATGCATAATATCTCAAAGTCATGTAAGTATATGATAACTTGAAGGTAAACAAACTAGTGCAGTAATGTCATGTCTTCAGCCCTCGTGCACGCCCGACGTTAAATTTATGTTATAAATATATTTATTTTTAGGGCAAAGCAAATAGAAAGTTTGAATGAAATACATGCATAGAAAAGACATCCTAAGGATATTTTGAACATTTTAGGCTTTTACCTTAGAAAGGAAATATTTTGGCTGTATGCCATATACTAGAGAAATGAAAGTTTACGAACTAAGATCAATATGTTTTCAAGCCAAGTTAAAGAAAAAAGAAAGTTTTAAGCATATTGAAGAGTTTCAAATGCCTTGGGTTTACCTTAATCCCCAGTTATACTCAGTTGTAATACAATGTGCGTGTATGGTAGATTGGTTAGAAGAGTCACTAACTTTGGGGGGATTGAGTGAATGTGTCACCCTCTGCATGGATATGGTAGTATAAACTCACATGATGTTAAGGGCGGATATGCAACCCCAGAGAGTTCCGGTATCTACGACTAAACAAATAGTATTCCCTAGTACTAGTGTTGTGACGTGTAGACATACAGTCACAAATGATGAGTTTCTTTGGGTTACCTTATAAGGCAAGCATTAGAAAGAGAAGTACGTCATTAGACGTGAGATTCAGAAAACAAGAAAGATTTATCATTTATGAAATTGTTATTAAATTTTCAAGCAAAAATGTTTAAATTGATATACTAAATTTACAGCTTTATCAATTTGAAATAAATTATTAGTTTTCCAAACTATTTTGGGAGAAGTTATATTTTTAAAAGCAAATAGCGTAGTTTAAAAGTTACCTACTCACTGAGTTAATACTCATAACTCTTTTCATGTTGTTTTATAAAAACCCTTCCAAGATGCAGGTGCGAGCTAGCAATTAGAAGGAGCTCTGTCAAACGTGCAAGTGGATTGAAGATGCAACGCTACTACACTAGTTTGTTTGTTTGTTTTTAAAATATAATGTACTTACATAACTTTTAAGACTTAATGCATGTTTTATAAACTTTATTTAGAAGACATATACACTTGTGCTTTTGTATTATGTTTTGGAATTCATGTGTGCACAATGTTTTATTCAATTTCAATGAATTTTGAATTATCTTTTGAATGGAAATCATGATTATGATTGATTGTGAAATTGAAAGAGGGTCTGAGGTCCGAAAGTTGAGATTTGCATGATTTTTGAAGTGCACAGGTTTCTTATTTTGTTTAATAGGGTGGAATTTTCGAAAAAATAGCTGTTATGATACTGAAATTTTTGTAAACTCTGTTTTGCAAACACTTTTTTAAATTTTAATAAGTTTCCATTTGCTTCCATTTGAAAAGAATTTCTAAGGGTTTTAAAAAAGTTTTTAGAAAAAGTGAGAGGCTTAGCTCCACAGGAACCTTTTAGTCAGAGTAGATCTTAATTGGAAGGCCACCGTGGGATTGTTTGGCGAGCTACCTAGTAGTGTAAGGAAGAGGGGCCTGTCAATCATAGCACCTATAAACAAAAATTTACACAGCCCAAGTAAGTAATATGTTATTAAGGAAACATATGTAATAGTACTTACTGCAATATCATACCTTATTCACTTGGGTTGTTCATTGCATATTTGAAGCTTGTGTTTGGGTTTCTCTTTACTGATTTGCAGTATCTGATTAGGCCTCTTTATTAATTAAAGCTTATGATGAGGTGCTAACTTAAGAAATAAAAGATAAGTTTAGGAGTATGGAATAAATAAAGTTAAGGGGGAAGTTGGAATTCCCATAATACTTACCTCAAAATTGGTGGATTTAAATGGCATGGACTCTTGTGCATACATTGAATTGCTCCCAACTTGAGATAAAGAGTTACAATTTTTAGTTTTTGTTGCATACATGTGATGTCACTTTGAGTGATGTATCTCACTTGAAAGTTTGCGTTTTGGGTTGTTGATCTCATAGCATGGTTTATGGTTGTTGTGAAGGCTATTAGACTATAATTGATGGGAAATAGAATTCGATACACTTGTTTAATATAGGTAATGCAAAAAGTAATAATAAACTAAATAAATAAAATATGTTACCTTTTTCGATTTCTTTGGTGGTGGAGCAAAAGTGTTTTTGTTGGGCATATCCTTTTATTGTGCCCAACCACTTAATAGATTGTGCACACTTTTTGGTTCATGTCCTCTTCTCCTTCTTAATAGCTTTGATCTACCAAGCTCTAGTTTTCTTATAAGGTAGAATGGTTGAAAATTCCACATTTGGCAATAAGTGCTCATTCGAAATACGTTGCATAAAGTGGGAATAAATCTGCACATACATCCTTTCTCATGTAATGAATTGCATACTTTTCAGCCTCTTCTTGCTAATGCATGCTAGTGTATGCCTACATGGTAGTTCACTCACAACCCAATATCCACAATCATATTGTAGCTCATTAAACTTGATAGTGATTTTCTATCTCTACCATCCATCACTTCAAATGCACACTCATCACATTGTAAAGGATCTAAACTCATCCCTATTTGCCTTGTAAAACCCAAAATTTTCGTTTATGAGAAATAAATTATTTCTGTGATGAATAGTATTTTCGGATGAATAGTATTTTTGTGTGAATAGTATTTTCGAGTGAATAGTGACTTTTGAGAAATGGAAATTTCTTCTAATTTCGTGAGATAAAATTTTTTTCGGTGAACAATTTTTCTGGACGGAAGTGTCCACGTGAATAGTATTTTTCAGATAGCAGACCTCATAAAGCAAAAGTTTCAAAATTAGTATTAAAGTTGAGAAAAACTGAAACAGATAAAAAATAAGTCCATTCGAATAGGTTATAGGTGATTTGAAACTTATTGGATGAAAATGCCCTTCTGATTATTTATAGAGTAATAATTTAAAGTGTCTAGAAGTGTAAATTGAATTCTAATATGATTCCTGAAGAGATAAAAAATTCACAGATCGAATACCAGTATAATTCCTGGATCCCGACGTATAATCAAATTTTAGTAGAATTTCCAAATGTGTAATTAGATTTTCATAGAGTTTTTGGAGGTTCTGATTTAATTATAATAAAGTTTCTAGATTGACCGAAAAGAATTTTTGAATCTAAAATTAGCATGAAAATTTATTAAGAATTAGAATAAAATTTAGTGTCAAAAGAAATTACCAAAAATGACATGGATTTATCAAATGGTTAAAGAACTTGGGCAAGGGCATTTTAGAAAATGAAAAGTATGAATGGAAGGTATGAGTTGGCATGAAAGCATGAGAAAAAGAAGTGCATGTATGCTTGACATGTGGAAAGGCAAAACATGCATAAATAACATGTGAAAAAGGAAATACATGCATGCTTGACATATGGAAAGGAAAGTATAATGCAAGGGTGACATGTAGCTTGAATGGATGACAAATGGCATGAGATTATGAGATATATATATAAGTGAAATGAAAGAAATGAAAGAAGGGAAGAGTGTCATTTCAATCAAGCAAACAAGAGATAAACAAAAAGAGAGAAAAGAAAGTGTGCTCTCGGCCGAAAAGAAACCAAGGATGGTAGCAGCTATTCTTTTGCTTTCAAAGTGATTTTTGAGTGGTTTTCAAGCCAAAAATGGATTGCTTGCAAGCTTAGGACCAAAATACAACCATTACATGTCAATTTCAAGAGGTAAGTATGAATTTCCATGACTTTTCTTATGAAAAATGTTGGATTTATGGTTGTGATGGGCTGGTTGTGATATTTTTGTGTTAGTTTGAGGATTTATGACTTCAAAACTATGGATGTTGTGTTGCATGTGATGTTGGGTGTAAGATTTGAAGGAAAAGTTGATGTTGGATTGCTTTTAGGTTAGGCTATGATGAGATTTATTGGTTTAAATTTGACTGAGTGTCTTGCCATGAAATATGACTTGATTATGATGGGATTTGATTGTTTCACTTAAAGAAAAGTTGGTGATTTTAATTGCATGTGGTTTGGCCAAGATGAGCTATCAAATGTCCAATTTAAATTTGATTGATTTAAGTATCTTCCATGCATGAATATGTGTTAAAATGTGGAATTTTGATGTTGAAATGTGAAGTAAAAGATTGGTATAACAAGCTGTCATGATGGGTTTAGAATCATGGATAATGATTCTTGAATGTTTTGAATGATCTTATGAGTTGTTTTAATGATGGATTTAACATGGAAAGTGAAAGAAACTCATTAGATAACAAAGGGTGCTAGGTTTGGTTAAGGATGGATTTGTGTGATTCAAATTTTGTTTGATTATTTTGTTATGATAAATGATGAGATTATGGTGGAATTTAATGGATTGATTTGATGAAAAGTTGGTGTTGTGTGTGTGCATGTAAATTCGGCCAAGAGGAGAAATAAATAGCTCAAATTGAGTTCAATTTATTTAAGTATTTTTCATGCATGTATAGGTGTAGAAATATTGAAGTTTGATGATGAAATTAGAAGCAAAAATTTTGGTATGCAAGCTGCCATGAATTGTTTATAAGTGTATTAAAGTGTTATGTAGTTATTTTTGAATGATTTGAATGATTTTATAAGCTATCTTGATGATGGAATTAACTTGGAATCAAAAGGAATTGCATTGGATGTTAAATAGTTGTTTCGTGACTAAATATTTTTCATAATTGCACTTATGTGATGTTTGATGGATTAAATTGAATTTACATCATGTTTGTTGTGTTTGAATATGTTTGTGATGAGAAAAATCGAATAGAATTGATGGCGTAAAAATTAGTGCATGTTGGGCCAACCAAGGGTAAAATGGTCCAAAAATGTATTTAATGTAGTGATGTGAAAATTGAACTTTAATTGAGGTGTTTTACATGCTTGAATGTTGAGAAATTCGAATGGAATGCATATGCAAGTAATTAGGGTAGTTATGACTCAAAAAAGGGTATTTCGATGCCCTCGAATAGTTAGAAATTCATGTGTTGATGTATGTGTAAGTTCTAAATGAAAAGTGCGCTTGTATTAAAGTATAGGTGAAGCGGTGAACTATCGGAGGACGTGAAAGAGTGGTTATTAAATTGGGAAGCAAATTGTGAGTATGAATTTTTATAAAATTTTTATGAATTTTATCAATTGAATATTTATAAATGCGATATCATGTTAGTACTCGATTTATTATGTTTTATCGAGCAAACTTTTAGCATGTTATTGTTTTTATTGTGATGCATGTATAGTTTTCTTAAATTTATGTTATAAATGTATTTATTTTAGAAGTAAAGAAAAAATAGAAAGTTTGAATGAAATACATGCATAGAAAAGACATGCTAAGGAATTTCGAAAGTTTAGCCTTTTGCTTTAAAAAATTTTAGGCTTTTGCCTTAGAAAGGAAATATTTCGAGTATAAACCGTATATTAGAGAACAAAACATTACAAGCTAAGTCAATATGCTTTCTAGCCAAATAAAAGAAAAAATTTTGAGCATATTGAAAAGATTTTAATGTCTTTGGTTTACTTTAATCCTTAGTATTACTTGGCCGAGGTACCATAAACATGTATGGCAAAAGACGAAGGGAATAGTAATCCCAAGTTCCCGTATGGCCTGATGTTCGTAGGGAATAGTAATCCCAAGTTCCCGTATGACCTAATGTTCGAGGGGAATAGTAATCTCAAGTTCCTGCATCGCCTGATGTTTGGGGGGATTGAAATCCCAAGTTTCTACACCTACAGCTATACAAGATAACATTCCCCAGTCTTAGTTCCATGATGGTAAACATACAGTCACGTGAGGACGAGTTTCCTTGGGCTGCCTTGTAAGGTAAGCTTCAGAAAGAAATACACGTCATTAAGACGTGTGGTTTAGAAAATGAGAAAGATCGACGATTTATGAGATTATTATAAAATTTCAAGCAGAAATATTTATAAGCTAAATGCTAGATTTTCAGTTTCATCAGTTCGAAATAAATTATTAGTTTTTAAAATTATTTTGGGAGGATGTATATATTTTGAAAGAAAATTTCAAAATTTAAAAGTTTACCCACTCACTAAGTTAATACTCCCAGGTGCAAATGTAAGGCAGCAATCAAAAGGAGCTCCGTTAAACGTGTAGGTTGACTGAAGACACAACACTACTGCACTAGTTTGTTTGCTTTTGAAATATCATGTACTTACATAACTTTTGAGACATGATGCATGCTTTGTAATAATTTGAGAATACATATTTATACTTTTGTATTATGTTTTGAAAATCATATGTGCACTATGTTTTATTCAAGTTCAATAGATTTTCGAATTATCTTTTGTTGAAATCGTATTTGTAATATACCCTCCCGATTTTAGTACTATGTATGTACTGTGTAAAGTATGCTTGTATTTATGAAATAATAAGGAAATTTTAAGTATCCAGATGTGTAATTGAATTCTAGTAGGACTTTCGGGTAGACCGAAGATAAATTTGAAATTTAAAAGTGGTAGGATGATTGATTAGAGTTTAACATGAAGTTGGTGTCAATTGAATTATCAAAAAAGGACATGGTTGAATAAATTATTAAAATACATGTCTAAGGGCATTTTGGAAAATTTAAAAATATGAGGAAGTGTAGAGATAAGGATGGCATTATGGTGATTTTGGAGACAAAGGAACTACTAGTTAACAGTTGGTTACAATGAAATGGATTTAGTTAGGATTAAATTAGTTTTTAAGTTTTAACCAATCAAATGTTGTCATTTTTAACTAATGGAAAACTTGTAAATATAAGGTTAGTTTGGGGGAATTTGTTAAGGGCATGCAAGGGCTATATATAGTGGAATGAATGAAAGACAAATAAAGAGAGAAAGGAAGTGAGCTACCAACCAAAGAAGAAGACAGTTCAGCAAAAATAGAACCAGAAGCAATAGCCACACTTGATCCATTTTGAAGCAATTTTAAGTGGTTTTCAAGCCATCTAAGGGTTGTGCACAAGCCTAAGAAGGTTATCTAGCAAAATCAAGTGGTTTTCAAGTGGTAAAATTCATGTTCCATGGACTTTTATGTATGAATTGTATGTGAATTATTTGATCAAAGTTCCAAATGAGTTGTAAGTAATTTTAATGAGAGTATTATGCATGGATTTAAAGGATTGAGACTTCAAATTGGTGGGAGAGCAAAGCTATGGTTTCAAAAGGAGTTGATAAGTTTACTAGTATGGGTGATTTGTTGATTTAAATTCAAATGGATGTTGTTTAGAATATCAGTCTTCTGGCCATGAAAATTTATGTGGTTTTAGTGTGATTTCACATGGAAAACTTGAGGAAATCTTGGTGTTATATTATGTGAAGTACACGGCCAAACTAGGGTTTTCCTAGTTCAAATGGTGTTTGATTGGTTCAAGTAAGCTTTATACATGTAGAAATGGTAAAACTATCAAGATTTGATGTTAAAATGAGAAGCAAAAGTGGTGTAACAATATGGTATACTAAGCTGCCACTTTTTTGCCCTAAGTGTATTAATGTGTTAGATGATTGTTTTTGAATATTTCGGATGATTTTATAGCTTGTGTTAATGATAGAGTTAGCATGGATTGGAAAGAAATCAATTGGATACTAAATGGGATATATTCGGCCAAGCCATGCTATATTATTTGATTGTGAGTTTTTGTGAATTTTACTTGATTTGGTATCATTTTGCATATATTTGAGCATGCTTATGGTGAGAAAAACTTGATGCAATGTGTAAACCCTTAGTCTCGATTTTGAACCTCCTAGTGTTAGAAGCTAGATTATGAAGTTAAAATGATAAATCTAGTCAATGTTAGTCTAACCGGGAAATTGAGAGTTAACAGTCGTTATAGAACTATTCGATAATTGTTTTAATAAGAAAAAGTCAAAGAATGGTAAGAGCGTCTTTTACTAATGGGAGATAAATTATAAGTAGTAATATAGTTAAGTCCAAAAATAAGTACTATAAGATTTATTAATTATAATTAGTAGTCAATTACTAATTAGATTAAACTAAGCTATAAATGATAGTCAAAGTAGTCAAATGAGACAAGCTTTTCATTTTGAGAAATGTTACTTATATATATAAGGCACACTTAGAAAAAAAATGGATGAAAACAAATAAGAGCAGCCGTGAAACATTAGAAAGAAAGGAGAGAGTGGCGTGAAAAAATAAGAGAGGGAGAGAGCATAGGGAAGTTGGATGGCAAAGTGAGAGAGGAGAAGAAAATAGCTTCCAACCCATTCTTCCAAGCCTCAACTTATCATCCTAAGATGTTTTCAAGATAAACACTCAATCCTAAGCAAGAAATAAGGTGAGATATCATACTCTCTCTCTCTACTTTTATGATAATTGGAATTATAATGGGTATGTTGATAGTCTTGTTGTTGTAGTGAGTTGTGTGGGGTATTTTACACTCAAAACAAGTGTAGAATCCTAAGTATATGATATAGAAACTTAGATGACATGTTGTTGTGTGTGAATGGTAGGCTAGGGTTTATGGATAGCAAACTTTAAAGCGTGATTTAAAGCACTAAAATGTCAAACAAGTTGTAGTTAAGTTGTTTGATAAAAGGTTTGAGAGAGATTTACATGTAGATTTGAAAAGATCTACACTTTGATGTGTATGTGGGTGTGTCAAAGCTATGAAGGACAGTAGGATACCTCTGAGTTTTGATTTATTTGAACTCATATTTAAGGATAATTGAGGTTAGGAAAGTATATAGAAGTGATATGATTGTCAAAGGAGTAGTTTTGAGCAAATTGGAGAATCCCGAGCCCAACAACGGAACAGTGATGACCTGCACTACTTTGACTTATTTGGGGTTGTTCTAAACCTCAAATCATGCCTAAGAGTCATAACAAACCATAGGTTTTGGAAGGGAATGATTCCGATAAAAATTGGACAAGTTATGACCAAAATAGTACGGTTAGATAGTCGTAAAGTGAGATGTCCATATAAATGCATTTTTTTTATGCATGGAATGAATATATTTGATCATAATTAGGTAAAATAACCTTAGATATGAAAGAAATAACATCGTTGCTTGTTCGATACAAAAACGCGCATCAAAAAGTGTAGAAAAATAGGCGTTTTTCCTAGGTTTCACCTCTCAATACTTAGAGTTGTTCGAAACCATTTTACGGGGAATCTAAGTGAGAGATAAGAAGATGGTCCAAGCAAAAATGGAAGGGAAACAGCCCATAGAATGGGCTGTGCGCACTGTTCTGTTATAGAGGGTCCAAAATTTTGACTTTTCGTTCCGGACCTCTGAAAATTT
Organism: Litchi chinensis; assembly: GCA_019925255.1. Lineage (NCBI taxonomy): Eukaryota > Viridiplantae > Streptophyta > Magnoliopsida > Sapindales > Sapindaceae > Litchi > Litchi chinensis. The sequence goes on from CM034469.1 coordinate 808,973, forward strand.
TACAGACTACGTGGGGGCGTCCTTAGGGATGTATAACTGAAAATTTTGAGAAGAAATCGAAATTAGAGAGTCGCGGTTGAGTTAGAAACAAGTTGGGAAGGTTATAGTGTAAAGGGTAGTTACTAGAGAAAGTTTTGTTGAAAATGTTATTTCAAAATTTTGAGTTATGAAATTGTTATAAATGATAATACGAAATTGACGTGTAGGTGACAAGAGAGCTAGCGAGGCATAAGAGACTAGTTGAGACGCTTGACTCGGACTTACGCGGATTTAAGGTAAGTGTACTACCATTTGTGTCTATTTTTATTTTTTCGTGTTAAGTTTTGTATATAATTGTTAAATGAGAACAAAAACGATTTTCCAATTTCAAAGTTCAAGTTTTGAGTATGTGAGTTTCTTATGGAATCCATAAAGTGATTGAAACCAATATAAAGTTGTTTCTAAAATAAGTGAATCAAGAGAGTTTTTAAAGTTTCAAAAATAAGTAACTTTGTGTTTTTACACTTAATGAATTTAGTTTCAAAAATCCATATATATACTTTAAGATCATATGAGATTTAGCGATACGTGACGACGTAAAAAATTCCATCCAGAGTTGCTCAGTTTTTCTAGAATATATAGCGCTATGTTGTGATGCAGACAATTATGCACGTAGTTGTTTAGTTTCATAGGTTGGCACTATGTTGCGATGCAATACATTCTGCTCGTAGTCGCCCAGAGTTATAGCATTACATCTATGATGTAGAAAATTCCGCAGTGTAGTTACTCAAATACGAGATTATTTCACCCTACCTTACAATGCAGTAAATTCCATATCATAGTGGTCGAGATACCTCAATAGCTTCACGTTGGTAGTTAGAATTGCCCGTGATGGTTAGAGCACTTTAAGGGTATACATGTGGTTTTTAGAAAGACAACTTTAAAATTTTGAAGTTTCTAAGATTAAATAAGTTTATAAATTATTACATTAGTGCATAATTATATGACATTGTTTTATTGCACTAACTTGTTTACCTATTATGTAGCTTATATATTCCATTGGGTACTGCCGTAAGACGGTGGGACGACGAGATTTTCATTTCATATATATAGGTGGGTGAGTCGCAAAATATGTTATATAAATCATGCACATGAGTTGAATATATTGATTATGGAAAAACTTTTATATTACACCATACTCATGGCATTCTTGCACATTTGGGATTGTATGATTGTAAATGTTATTGTAAATTGGTGTAAATTATCATGTGTGATATATATATATAGGTATATATACATCCTGTTATAAGTGCATGCACATTGATTGTGAAAAAAATGTGATGAAAATGCATGTTTGTGGATAAATGAAGTTGGGAGGAAATGAATATATAGTCGAAGTGTGATTTATTACAGGTAAAAAATTTGGAAACCTTGAAAATACAGCCGTTATGCTGCCGAAATTTTTAGAAAATTATTTTAAACGGAATTGCGAAAAATTTATCCACCCAAATTATTTTCAACAGTAAAAGTTACAATTAAATCCAGTTAAGGAAATCGAGCAAAATTAAGGGGTTCGCTCCGCAGATCTTTCCTTTCTGATAAGTCGGATTAAGAGAAGTCCGTTGGAGTGTCCGACGGGACCCCCCAAATAAGAGACTAGAGAAAGTCTGGGTTGGGTCCTATCACAATGGATGGTACAAAAGTTTAGGAAAGATTTGGTTAATGTGAGTTAGAATGGTTCACGAATTCGTTTAATGTGTTAAAGTGAATTTAAATGTTGTTCGAAGAGTTTTACGTGTTAAAATGATAGGATTTTATAATAGAAAGCTTATATGAATAAATTCAGCTGTTATGTCATCTAAATGTAGAATGCGATTTTTATAGGTGAAGTGGAAGACAAGGGAACCCTAAAACCTATTTTATTGTGAGCTATTATAAATAATAGGTGAGTGTTTTATCGAAATGCTTTGAAACAATTATATTCCTATTCATCATAACTTCCACATGCTAAAGTTAAATTTATGTTTTAGACGATTGAAAGTTGTTTTTAGAATAACTAAATTTAGTATAAAAACTTCCTGCATGAATTTCTGAAAGTTTAGGAGAATCATGGATTATGTGATGAGAAGCTATGTGTATGAAAATGTTTTTATAAGTCTGCAATACTAGTCTTTACCCACTAAGGATGGTGGTTCGTCCTGCCCAGAATAGATATCTCAAATATTTTTGATTGAGGTGAGTACCCTAAACATGCATTGGTAGTGTCAGGAATGTTTGTCACTAACAGCGAGAGGGAAATGTGTTAGTCAGTTTAGTTTAGTGTGTCACCCATGCACATATGGGGTATATTAGTAGCTAACTTCCACCTGAGTGAGGTTAAATTATGCTCCTTAGCAAGGGTAAATTCCACTACGTAAAAACCGGACAAATGGCCTAAGCGAAGGTAAATTCCGTGAAGGCTTGAGCAATGGTAAATTCCGCTCCATACCTATGGTAGCATGTGGTATTCAGGCACCGAGGGTTGGCTCTTTTCACAGATAAAGTTTTCAGAAAATTTGTATTGCCAACACCCTTTATAATTTTACAGTAATGATGAAATTTCATATAGCTACCATGTTTTCAAATTGAAAAGCTGTAAACCCTCGATTCTAGTTACAGTTGAATAGTAACGCTCTAGTAGTAATTTTTAAAGTTTAATTTAATTTTGTATCAAGAATAGGATGTCAATTAGAGGGCTCAAGAATATTAGGAAATGTTATGGGAGAGTATAGAATGAAATGAGTTTACTTTTTAAAGTCAAAAGTCAAAAAGGTTCCACCAATGGGAAGCTACCAAGTATGATAAAAGTTATGGTATTTAGTGAACCATGTGGAGCTATTTGATTGGTGGAAAAGCTTGTGGTCTCTAATGAGTTAAATGGACCAATTAAATTCAAGTTTATCTAGTTAGGGGTTATGACAAGATTAAGTAAAGTATAAGGATCATTTTAACAATTTTTAAGAGGGACTAACATGAAATTGTTACACCACTATATAAAGTGGAGATTAAGGCAATTCTTCATTCATTTTTGCCGTGAAAAGCCAAGAGTGAGGGAGAGAGAGAGAGAGAGTCGGTCAAGGGAAGAGGAGAAACCAAAGATTTTAAGTCAAGTTCTTCAAGCAAATGGTCATCAAATCTTGTCTTATCAACATCCAAATCCACTAGATCAAATTTGGAGCAAAAACAAAGTGTAAGTAAGTGAGTTTTATTTTGTTAATCTATCTTAGATACTATAAAAACCCATCTCTTATCTTGCTCCAAATGTTATTTTGAGTTCATAGTTTGACATTATGTTGATTGGTGATAAGTTTAGTGTAATTTTGGAGTTAGAAATTGAAAGAGTATAGATGGTTATTTGTGGAAGTGAATTTGGCCAAGCTTAGGGTTTGTATAACCCATTTTGTTTTCATCCATTTGAGACTTAATTCATGCATTTTAGAGCCTAACAAACCTACTAGAACTGATAGAATTGAAAAATATAAGTGTAGAGTTAATTTGGGAAATTTAGAGCTAGATGAAGGGGTTGTAGAGACCTACACTAGTTGGGTTTATTTGGGGTTGTTTTAGACCTCAAAACATGTCTAAATTTCATAGCAAACCATAGAAATTGGAAGGGAACGATTCCGATAAAAATTAAGAAAGTTATGACAAAAATAGTGTAGGTATATAATCGTAAAGTAAGATGTGATCACAAATGTATTATTCGAGGCATGAAATGAATGTATTCGGTCATAATAGAGTAAAAGAACCTTATATACGAAAGAAATGAAGTCATTGCTTGTAGGATGCAAAAATGTGTATAAAAAAGTATTGAAAAATAAGTGTTTTTCATAGGTTTTAACCCCCTATACTTAGAACTTTTCGAAATCGTTTTACAGGTGACCTAAGTGCGAGTTAGGGAGATAATTAGAGCAAAAATGGAGCGAAGAAAATCGCTAGGATAGGCCCTAACATAGCCTCGGTTTTTAGGGGTTCAAAAATAGTGATTTCGTATTCCGGGCTTCCGGTGACCATTTTAAGTATTTTGAAGTGTCCCTAGGTGATAATAAATAAGTCTTGTGCAAAGAAATTAGAATTCGAAAGCCTTTGATAAGTAAAAACTTAGTTACGAAGGTTTAGGCGTAAAGTGGAGTTAATAGAGATAGTTGAGTTTTTAGTGATTTGTAGTTTTGTGTCAATGATTCAAGTGATTCTAAAAGAGTATTCAATGTTTTTGGGTGAAGGCGAAGTGTATCGAAGGATTTCAGAGGAGGTTCGCTTTTGATCGAAAGACGTTTTATGAATAGAAAATCAACCCTTTCGAGTGTAATGTTATTTACATTTCATTTTATGATTATGTCTTTATTTTATTATATAATTGAATTGTATATTATAATCATATCTTGTGAATTGTGAGTTAAGTTCATATTTCTACTAAGAATAAATGAGAGTTCAAGATTTTAGGCAATTTGCCTTGAGAATAAGTTTATTTTAAAAAGATTGAGCAAAAGTATTTTATTATGTCTATGGTTTACCCTAGCCCCAGTTAAAGGCCTAATGGAGTACTCTATGTGTGCATGGTAGATGAGAGAGAATCATTAACTGAGAGTGGAGTCTGGACGACTCCTGAGAGATGAGAGTCAATTGAGTCACACTCTGCACGTATAGGGTAATGTAGTTCAGACCGATTGCGTAGGGGTAACACGTGCCTAGAGTTCGCACATCGGCGACTACATAGAGCAGATTCCTTAATTCCTAGTGGTTAGCTAGAGATTTGATGTTATCACGACAGAAGTAGTTTCCCTGGGTTACCGTCAATGCGAGAAAAGAGAAAGTTTTAGAAAGAAATTCATAATGAATTTCAGAAACGGTTTCCGAATGAGATTATATAAAGTATATCAAAAAATACTTTAGTTTTATTAAGTTGTTTATCTCACTGAGTTATACTCACAATTTGTTTTCCTTGTGTTCTAAAAATGTTCCCTCAGGTGCAAGAACGAGTCGTTTAGCGGACGAGGTATAGACTAATGCGCGAAGAGACTGACAGACGACTTAGATATCATTGTATAGCTCAATTTTTGATCATGTGCATCTTTTGTAGTAAAGTATGATGTACATTATAAATATAATTGCAAGTTGTTGGATGCATGTTTAGAAAATTGTTTTGATAAGAAAATTATAGTTTTTCCATAAGTTTTTGCGATTGGGTTTACCGTGTTGTAACTGAGCTTAGGATGCGGGCTGGAGGCCCTTGGTAGTTAAGATTTGTGTACTATAAAAGTGTTTTTAAATTGCTTTTGAATATGCAGGGTGACATAGTTCAATAAACAGCCGGCATACTACCGAATTTTCATTAGGAAAACGAAAATTTTTACCTCTGCCACCTAGTAAAGAAATTAATAAATAAGTTTTAAGTAAGTCACGGTACTTCGACGAGGTTTCTTCGAGCCAAAGTTAGGGTTCGTTGGAGTTCTGTCGGAGTGTTACGGGATCTTTCTCGGGTTCAGAGGAGGGATTCGGGAAGGGTCTTATCAAAAGCATTTCAAAAGTAGTTTCTAAAAATTACAAAACTCGCTTTTCGAAATGTTACTGTATTTCAGTTTCACGGTGCAGGATTCATGTTTATATTAAATGCCTATTCATGCATTTAATTCATATAAGATTTTCAGAAAACTTATTTTAGTTTAATGGAAATGGATACGAAATGATTTTAAAAAGATATGGAGTTTATTTTAGAAAGTATAAGTTGAATAGGAAAAACATGACACTCACTGAGCTCATTTAACTCACTTTAGTTTTATGTTTTATAAATAAAACCTCCCCATGGATAGGTATAAGTGTAAGGACGTCAGCAACAGGGACTTCAACCCAAGAGTAGACGAAATTACTCATGTGCATCTGTGATTTTGTGTAATTGTTAAAAATGTTGTTTGAAAATCTGTAAAATAACTTTCGCGTGTAAATGAATGTATATTTCGTAAGCGTACAATTATATTAGTGCATGACATAGAAATATTTGGAATGAGATCATGCGTTTTAGTTATTTTCACACTAATGGGTTGCCAAATTTAAAATGTTGAATTGTATTTCAAATTAAAAGCATGTTTGTGACTAATTGTGGAAAAAAAAAGAGGGTCCGAGGTCTAGTAGTTGAGAATTTGTTTGCTATAGAAGTGTGTAGGTTTTTTTAAACATTTTGTAGTGTGAAAATCTCAAAAAAAATAGTCGTCATACTACCACAAGTTTTATAAATCCTGTTTCGTATTCACACATTTTTAAAGAAAAGTATCCACCCATTTTCATTCCAAAGGAGAATTTTAGAAAAATTATAAAGAATTTCTAGTAAAAGTTAACGGCTTAACTTCACGGGAATCTTTCCATCCAAATCCGATATCGACTGGAGGGCCACCGTTGGGTTGTCGAGTATGTGAAAATAGTAATGCATGGACAGGGCCCGTCATGTTGGTATTAGTGCCAAGGTTTTAAAATAGGATTGTGTGTTTTTATATTTCGACTTCATAAAATGTTTTTCTTTATATTACTATATAAAAAAACTAACCCATAAAAGTTTTCATTAATTGTCATGCATATGATTTCAAAAGTTTCAAGTATTTTGTGATTTTTTTTTTTTTATTGAAATCATACTAATATGCATTGAAGAGGTCAGATGAGTCCTCGAAAAGCCACTTTAGAGGCTCCCGCACCTAAGGTATTGTTTGCCCGGGAGACAGAACATGCGACAGGGTCGGTAAATGCCCATATAGATTAGCCCCATCCAGGACCATCGGGACCAGCGGAACAGGTAGCCCAAATTTAACGGTGGTAATGTGTCAGTCGCGAAAGGCCTCAACGGAACCAAAGTGTACGATCGAGTGTGCATGAAAATTGGGCATGAAGTCATTTGATGGGAGTGGCGACCCAGAATGTCCCCTAGCATGGTTGGATAGGGTTAACGAGATCTATAGAGTGATGGGGTGCTCTGATGAAACAAAGAGTCCTATTCTCCTCCTTCCTCTTGGAAGACAGAGCAAAATATTGGTGGAAAGCTCTAGAGAGGCGACATCCAGCTGGAGTGTCATGGGCAGTATTCCAAAGGGAATTCATAAATCGATTCTATCCTAAGAGCTACAAGGACGCTCGGATTGAAGAATTTTTCAGACTGGAGCAAGGCTCGACATCCATGATCGAGTATGAAGAGAAATTCTCCGAGCTAGTCCAAATCGTCCCATTCATCTCTATGGACGAATAGCAGAAGTGCAAGAGATTTGTGGTGGGTCTAAATCCCAGCCTCAGAGTTCATCTGTCATGAGCCCTTCAGACACATTATGGGGAGTTGGTGTAAGCTACGATGAAGGTAGAAAGAAATTTGACAGCCATCGCTTAACCTAGAAGGCTAGAACACAAGTGTAACGGATTCAGTGTGCACCAGGAAAGGCCCAGTAAGATTCCCCGAAAAAAGACCAAGTCTACATAGAAAGGTGGCAGGAGGATAAGCCGAGGAGTATCATCCAATCAGCGATCAATCAGACCATCTACAGCACCCGAAGGCTTCCGTGACACTAGGAGTTCAGTACCAGAGTGTAGTATATGTGGGAAGAGACATCCGAGCGAATGTTGGATAAGGGCGAGACGCACTGCTTGTTATCATTGTGGGCAGGAGGGCCATTATGTGAAAGAGTGCCCACAGTTAGCCACCAATGCGAGCTCAGAGGCGGGACCTTCAGTAGCACCCACACAGGCCAGTGTTGGCCAAAGACAAGGAGGTAGAGGCTCCCAAACTAGAGGACGAAGTGCCTCAACTTCAGTTAGAGGTGCAGGAAGTACTTCTCACGGGTCAATCAGGTAGACCTCACACCCAGGCTTGAGCATTCACCGTCACTCAGTAAGAGGTGGATGCTGCTCCAAAAGTAGTCACCGGTATGATCTCTGTCTTTGATCACAATACATACACATTAATAGATCCCGGAGCCATATATTCTTTTGTGTCCATACCCTTTTCTACGAAGGCCAAAACGGAATTTCAATCCTTAGATGGCGGTGTAATAGTCTCTATCCCTGTTGGAAACTCACTATTGGCTAAGAAGGTAATAATGGATAGTAAAATTGTGATAGAGGGCAAAGAGTTTCCCATAAACGTGATCATGTTAGACATTCGAGACTTCGATGTAATCTTAGGGATGAATTGGCTATCCAAATATCGGGCCACTATTGATTGCTAGAAGAAAGAGGTTAGATTGGTTAGATTAGGGGAACCAAAGGTGGTGTTGACAGAACCCGAACCAGACCTTCTTTAAGCTCTTGTCTGGAGGATCCCGCCTGGCACTTCAGGGGACTTCCTGAACCTGACTTGTCGGATTGAAGAAATCCGAGAAGCAAACCCCTGAATTACTTAGCTCGTTTACTTGATTTAACTTAAAGATTTTATTTTCTTTTTAAAATAGTTGGGTTGGTGTAAATTTTTTGCAATTCCATTTAAAATGATTTTACAGAAATTTCAGCAGCATAATGGCTACATTTATAAGGTTTCCAAAATTTAACCTGTAAAGAAAAACACTTCGAACTATATTAAATCACCTCCCAACTTCTTTTTGGCCACAATCGTACATTTTCCTAATTCAACTCACCTCACACATTATTCACAAACAACTAATTTCCATAACATACATGTTACTAACGCTTTAGGAATTACGCAACCATATTTATATCGAATATACATAGATGTATCAAGTGATAATTATGTATCATGTGCAAGTGTTCAATGATATATACACATCAAAATCATACTACAATTTCCTAATCATAAAGTCTTTAGATTTATTATTTACAATGCCAAAATGTGTTTAATATTTATGTATTTCATCTGCTTGATGTCCACCTATATATATAATGATGATCTCTCCGTCCCACAGTTACCTACAATGGCACCCAATAATATGTACAAGCTACACAACAAGTAAACACGTTAGTACAACAGAACAACACAATATAATCGTATAATTATCTAATAGTTCATAAACTTACTTAATCTTAAAATTTTCGATTTTTAAAGTTTTTCTTTCTAAAAACTCCATGTATACCACTAAAGTACTCAAACCATCACGGACGATTTTAACTAATGCCAACGTGAAGCTATTGAGATATCTCGACCACCACGATGCGGAATTTACTGCGTCGCAATGTAGTGTGAAACAATCTTGTATCTAAGCAACTACAATGCTGAATTTTCTGCATTGCAATTGTAGTGTTATAACTCTAGGCGACTACGAGCGGAATGTGCTGCATCGTGACGTAGTGCCAAACTGTGAATCTAAATGACTACGTGCGGAATTGTCTACGTCACAACGTAGCGCTAGATATGCTAGAAAACTTAGCAGCTACGGACGGAATTTTCTGCGTCGTCGCATAGTACTAACTACTCTGTAAGCTGAGCGACTAAGGATGAAATTTTCTGCATCGTCACATAGCGCTAAATCTCATATAATCTAAGGGTATATACATGGGTTTCGAAACTGTTTTTGCTAAGTGCATAAGCACAAAACCTCTTACTTTTCAACTCTTAAGATTTTCTCGATTAGAATATTTTGGAATTGACTTTGTGTTGATTCCTTCACTTTGTGAATTCCATAAGGAACTCACATGCTCAAAACTTGGATTTAGAATTTGAAAATCATTTTTGTTTTTGTTTAACAACAATATACAAGGCTTAAAATAGAAATCGAAATAAACGCAAGTGGTAAGACACTTACCTCAATCCGCATAAGCTCAAGTCAAGCGTTTCAACGAGCCTCTCATGCCTAGCTCGCTCGCTCGCTCGTCACCTATATGTCAATTTCTTATTATTACTTACTCAATTATATAACTCCAAACTCAAAATAACTTTTCCACTACAATTTTCTCTATTGACAACCCTTTACACTGTAATCTTTCCAACTCGATTTTAACTCAACAGAAACTCTCTAATTTCGATTTCTTTGCATGAGTTTTATTTATTATCACATAGGGACATCTTGGAATGCTTAAAATGATCGCCGGAAGCCCGGAACAAAAAATCATTGTTTTTGGACCCCCTAAAACCGAGGCTATGCTAGGGCCCATCCTAGCGATTTTCTTCACTTCGTTTTCGTTCTAATCATCTCTCTAACTAGCACTTAGGTTACCCGTAAAACTGTTTCGAAAAATTCTAAGTGTCGAGGGTCAAAACTTATGAAAAACACCTATTTTTCAACACATTTTGATGTACATTTTTGCATTGAGCAAGCGATGATATCATTTCTTTCGTATCTAAGGTTCTTTTACTTAATTATGACCGAATACCTTTATTTCATGCATCAAGGAATGCATTTACATTCTCAACTCACTTTACGACTACATAGGTGCACTATTTAAACCATAACTTCCTCAATTTTTATCCAAACTTTTCCCTTCAAATTTCTATGGTTTGCTATCACATTTATGCATGTTTTGAGATCTAAAACAACCCCAATTAAGTCCATTCTGTCCAGGTCTCTATATCCTTTTCAAGTACCTATTTTCTCATTCTACTACTATTTCAATCTTTACTAGATTGTATGCCATTATGCACTCATATTAATCCATATTAATTACCTTGATTCCTACTCATTCATGCATGTTTTTAGGACTCTAGATATACCATAAACATTGATGAAATACATGCATAACCTCTTGCCCTTCATCAAGTCAAAAAGCATCAACAATGCAGTCTAGTATCCTTTGTTAATTCTATCACTCTCATATGATTTTCTAACATTAAATATGCATATCTTAGGGCTCAAAGGGATCAAAACACAATAGTATCACACACCCCTCCTATGGCTGTGACACACACATGCTTTCAACATCATCTTTCACATTTTTATAACCATTAAATACACTAAAATCATGTTCTTAACTTATCAAGACAGCTTGAACACAATTAGAGGTTCACTTGAACTTCAATCAAAATTCCACCTATATTAGTGTGCTCATTTAATCCCCACAACATCCTAACTTAATTCCTATACAATTTTGAAGTCTAAAACCACTAAATCCATGCTTAAGAATCTCAATAAATTCATATATATCTCACTTGGAACTTACATCAAACACCACATATACAATTTCACATAACCCATGCATAAAGTTTGCAAAATAACATTCTTATCATCTAAAACTCATTCCATACATAACTTTTCATTCAATTACATCAACACAACTTGAATCATGTATCATCTTCCTTTGCCATGCAGCCCATCACATATACATCATGTTCTACTCAAGTTTTTGACTTAGAATTCACTCAAAACAACACTAACAAACATGGCAGCAATTTATCAACTCAAACCACCTCAATTCAACTTCAAATCAAGAGTTCACTTTGCTAAAATACTTACCAAGCTGCCTTGAACCCTTGCTTTGCTTTCCCCATAAGATTGAAGCTTTAAAACCTTAAATCCATGCATAAATTTTTCATTAGCAGTGCAAACAGCAGGTGGATAGCTTTGCACCCAAATTTTGACATCAAAACATCATGAAAACTATGAGTTTTTCACTTGAAAATCACTTACCCACGTTGTATAACACCTTTAGGCTTGTTTCCCACCTTTTATTGGCCTAGAATCACTTGAAAATGGGCTGTTTTCTACTCATTCTCCGCTTCACCGAACCTCTCCCTCACTCTCTCTCAATTTCTTTTTGAAATTTTTCTAAGTGTTGGAAGACAACCCTTTTATATATAGGCATAAGTTTATATAATTGCCCTTGAAGTTTGTTAGTTATTTACATACTATGTCATCACATGAAATTTAACTAAATAGTCTTCCAATTATGTATTGAATTCATATCCTCCTCACTACTTTTATCAATTTGCACAATTCATGCACAAAATTTATTCTATTCACTTTTCTATATAATATTCACTAAATTTATCATTGACCAATTGGCCCTTCTTTGATATTGATCTCTTTATTTGTAGAGAAGGATTATCTTACCCTTTATTGGATTTTTTTATTATAAACATTGACCATTCCTATACTCTAACTTCCAATACTAGGGAATGCAATGTTAAGAATAGGGGTTTACAGGTGTTCCGTGGGATACGAAAAGTACCGGCCACCAATAATGTAACCACCATGACAGCTAGGAAGATGCTTCGTAAAGGGTATCAGGGATACTTGGTTTATATGGTTAAATAGAAAAAGGATAGGGTTCGATTAGAAGATATTAAGGTGGTTAGAGAGTTCCCAAATGTATTCTCGGAGGATTTCCCAAGTTCATCCCCAAATAGGGAGATAGAGTTTGAGATGGCTTTGATTCTGGGAACCGAGTCGATCTCGATTACTCCTTACAGGATGGCCCTAACAGAGTTGAAAGAACTAAAAGTACAAATGGAAGAATTGCTAGATAAGGGTTTTGTGAGATCCAGAACTTCACTATGGGGGGCTTCAATTTTGTTTGTCAAGAAGAATGATGGGAGCTTACGATATAATATTGATTACAAGCAGTTAAATAGGGTGACAATACGGAACCAATACCCACTCCCGAGAATTGATGATTTGTTTGACCAGTCACAAGGATTTAGAGTGTATTCGAAGATTGACTTGAGATCGGGTTACCATCAACTGAACGTTCATAAGGAGGATGTTGCGAAGACTGCCTTTAGGACTTGGTATGGGCATTATAAATTCCTAGTTATACCTTGTGGGTTAACGAATGCCCCCGCAGCCTTTATAGACCTGATGAATAGGGTCTTCCAAGCCTACTTGGAAAAGTTTGTGATTGTGTTTATTGACGACATACTGATGTATTCAGACAGTCATAAGGAGCATGCGGAACATCTCTGAATAGTACTGCAGACTCTACGAAAGCATTAGTTATATGCCAAGTTCGATAAGTACTAGTTTTAGTTAGACAGAGTTGCTTTTTTGGGTCATGTTATTTTAGCTAAAGGGCTCAATGTAGATCCCTAAAAGATAGAAGCAATTATAAACTGAAAGCCACCCACAAATGTGACTGAAGTTAAGAGCTTTCTTGGATTGGTAGGCTACTACAGAAAGTTCGTTGAGGGGTTTTCTAGAATAGTAGCCCCATTAACCAGACTGACGAGAAAAGAAGAAAAGTTTGAATGGTCAGACGATTACCAGTAGAGTTTTAAGGAGTTAAAAAAGAGGTTGACAGCAGCTCTTATACTTACATTGCCAATGGGGACGAATGGTTTTACGGTGTTTAGTGATGCCTCGAGACAAGGCTTGGGATGTGTTTTGATACAGAACGATAAAGTCATTGCATATGCTTTCAGGCAGTTAAAGAAGCATGAGTAGAACTATCTCACCCATAATCTAGACCTTGCAGCAGTAGTATTTGCATTGAGAATCTGGAGGCATTACTTATACGATGTTCCTTGTCGAATCTTCATGATTATAAGAGTCTGCAATACTTACACAATCAGAAGGAACTAAATATGAGGCAGATGAGATGGTTAGAGTTAATTAAAGACTATGACTATGCAATAGAGTACCATCTCGAAAAGGCTAATGTAGTAGCAGATGTCTTGAGCAAGAGACCTACTAGTTCACTAGCACAATTGAACATTGTATACCTTCCCCTTTTGATAGAACTTGTAACACTATCCACTCGATTCCCATTCGGATGGGAACCTGAGTTAAAGGATGTTACCTTAATCGGTTTATTCGTTATTATTTTACATGTATGCCCTATTTTTTTTTTTTTCAAAAATCCAGTAAAGTTTCCTCTGTCTTTTTGAAAAACCAAAAATTATAAAAACCTGTAGATTTCAAAGGAAACACTTCTAAAATACATTCATTTTATCAGTTTCCATTTCGGACCCTCCGTCCAACTCCAAAATTACTTTGCCACTCAGACATTTATAAACACAACATTTGATCAAAATCATATTAATCGAAATTAAATACTAATTAAAAGTTAAGTAAGAATTCCTTTACAAAATCACTTTACAAACCAAAAACTTTTTCTACAATTGATATACACCATCATTTACAAAACCTCATGAAGCTATATACATGTACATGCATTTTTATATACTTTAACTCCACTATACAATATCAAAAGAGTAACTATCAAATGTAGAGGGATTGTGACTCGCAGAAAGCACGACTGTTGTTTTCTCATCTATCTCTATATACAGTGTCCAAATCTCAACCTAAGTGTGGAAAATCCAACACGTTAAGTATTTCTACTTAATGGGTGTACACAAACTTTACATTCATCTTTTTTTTTTTTTTTTTTCAAAAATACCATATTATAAAACCAAACTTCCATAATGCTCAAACTTCTATCAAAATTCTCAAATAAGTCAATTTACTAATAATTGTACATATAAAACAAATAGTTTAACTACCTCAGTTCACAAAAATATCATAAGGTAACGTAGCCTTTTCACGCTTTCTCAAAATACTATAATAATTCATAAGGAAATCACTTTATTAATAAAAGCACATATAAAACACATAAAAGATATTTCCAAGCATATCAGCACGATTTCTTTGAATTTCTATAATAAATCACAACGAAAGCACGTTACTAACAAATACACATATAAAATACATAAAACTCATTCTTCAAGCATATTTATACGATTTTATTTAATATTTTTTAGTGTTCTTTGTAAACACTGACACGATACCATGGACTGGAAAACGGGTTTCACTAATATCGGACACTTAGTGACTACCCACTGGATCATATATCACATAATACATTAATCCCGGGATCGGACACTCGGTGTTTTTCAAGGTCCATGAATCAAGTATCACTGTGTATAATCAAATCAGTGCAGTACTGCTATAATCATCCTATTGGCATGTCAAGTTTCAATCCCCACATACTAATGTTCAGGTTTACTAAGGTCCTTATAAATTTTCTTTATTACCAAAAATTTTCATGTTTTAACAAATTTTCATTTCTCACTAAAAATTTCATAAACAGAATTTCATTCACAATTTTTCTCATTTGTCTGAAGTATCAATCTAAGCATCACGAAACACTATTTTTCATGTCATTAACTCATCACAATTTTATCAAAACCTTCATGCCCTTCTCTCGATATACATTCGGTCAAGACACTAACTCATCAATTTCTTTTCAATTCTTTTTTGTTTCCATTCGAAAGTTATTAAAATCACACGCAAACAACATTAAATCACTAATTATCAAAATAATTTCACAAAACCCTCTATATACATATTCGGCCAACATATACAAGTGATTCAAAATTTGGCAAACTTTCACCATTTCACACATCAAAATAATTCACAAATCATTCCAAAATGAAAGTCAAACTCAGTCAACCAAAACATAAAGAATCAAAATTTTAAACAAAAATCATTCACAACATAATTCATACATATTCATGGAATCTATTTTATTAAAATTTAACAAAATCATACACTAAATTAAACAAAATTTTTACTAGTAAAAATAAGTTTTTAAAATAAGTGTACACCAACCTTTTTGGGCTTGCTAATAGCTTTTCCACACTTTCAATTTGAGCTTATAACTTCTCCTTTTCCTTCCCTTACTTTTCTTGCTCCAAACCCACACCTAGGGTTTCAAGAGAGCATTTTATCAATATAAAATCAAATCAACTAATCTAAATACAAAAGTAGCTAAATCTACATCTTTTCTAACCTCAATCCATCACTTAATTCTAAATTCAATATATATATACCCAAAATCTCACAACTTCACCATTTTTCCAATCAATAATTTCATATCCATTTCTTTTACTTTCTTTGGCACCAAACCACTTAAACTCATCCTAAACATCACTAAAACACATCAAAAGGATTGAAACAACACATTTATATCAATTCTTGACCTTAACCAAACTTTACACCCAAACTTTTCATTTTCAATTTTCTTTCATTCTTTTAATTCCAACCACTCCAAATCCATCCCAACACATCAAACAACTCATTCAAACATTCAAATCAACTCCAACACATGCAAAAACACAAATTGTCCTCATACTAATATAATTACTCATCTATTTATGCACTTGCATTTTCATTCCAAAAATCATCTTAAATCAATTCAATATCACCTATAAACTCATCCAAACACTAAAATCTATTTAAATACACAAATTTTTTCAAGTTATACACATACTAGTATATGACCAAATCCATTTATCCTCTTCATCAAACTCAAAATCACATCCAAACATATCAAATAATCATCAATTATTCAACTAAAACCTTAAACTAAAAATCAATTAAATTTTCATTAAAAATCATCTCAAAACCCGAACTCATACCTTACTAGTTTCCTTGACCCAAAGCTCCTTGATGATTTCTTTCCTTTCTAAGCTCAATTTGATGATGATCTACTTCCATTCAACCTATAAATTTCATCAAAATTTCATTTACTCAATAAACTTTAAAACCCATCAACTAAACATCAATCTAACTCAACTTACCTTCATTTTTTCTTCACCAATTCTTGAGAGATCCTTGAGGGTTTCAAAGGCTTGGATGGAGAAATTACCTCTTCTTCTTTTTCTTCTCCTTTTTCTTTCTTCCTCATCTTTCACGATCGAAAACTTTTCTTTCTCTCTTTTCTCTCTTCTTTTCTCGACCTTAGCTCTCTCTCATGCCTCTCCCTTGCTTGACCGACTCACCTCTCTTGTTTCAACTAATTTCACCCTTCACTTTATATACTAACCTTCTAAAAGTCCATTTTGCTCTTAAACTTACTCAAAATCATAAAAATGTCATCCATGAAATCTTGACAAGTGTCCTCATCCTTATCTCTAATACCACGTGTCACTTTTCTATGGTGGCTTGCCCCACATGTCTATCCTTTCTTATCTCTTTTGATTTGACTTTTCTGGAACACTCGGATTCGACTTTTCCGGGACTTTTTCGAAATCCTTTTAAAATTTTAGTATACTCAGGCAGTAAAGAGGAACCTAAGGATCAGATGTGCCATCGATACCCCCACTTTTGTGGATAGATAAGTCTTTTTGACAAGACCCGATCCGGATTTCCTCTAATGAACCCAGTAGTCCTGTCGGGCACCCCACAAGACATTTTTGAAGTCTAACTATTAAGACCCAAAAGGATATCGTGGAGCGTGGAGCGGACCCGTACCGATAGGTAACTTTACTAAACAAGAAAACCATCTATCTTAAAATTTCTTCTCAACATCCATACCAATCATGTTGTGATTAAAAACATTATCATGAATATGCAAAGATCTAAAATAGGTATGTCGTCATGGTTATATAAAAATTCTACAAAATATTATTCATATTTTAAAATATACACGATAACATAATTGATAATAACATTAGAAACACAGTATTCACAGAAGAAACAATGTAGCGTCATCAGTAGTCTGACCCACCTAACTTGATCGCGGCGGACTGGTACCCTGATTCCTTGTTCCTGCACCTGGGAAGTTTTGTAACATAGAACCAAAAATAATTGTAAGTTATAAAGCCTAGTGAGTGTGATGGTTTGATTAAACTAAGTTTTATAAAATACCTCCTGAAAACATTTTTCTTTAAAAAAGATTTTTTTTTTGAAAATTGGAGTTTTATAAATTTTTTTTAGGAATTCAAAAGCTTTTTCTAAAATAATTTCTTTCTGAAACCTGCTTTTCAATGGTATGCTGCTCTTACTAAAATCTGTACTAATAGGGAACCCAAGGAAAGCTACAACCACATGAACGAGCAGACCAGCTCCACTCAGTGTGGGGGGTCACATGGCTGAATATCTATCATCGCACATCGTGATGAAGCTACAAAGACACCCCGCTACTGTGTGGCAAAACTATCATCGCACACCGCAAGCGAGACAATACCCTACGGTGTAGAAGGTGACTCAACAGACATGACAAACTCTATCCCTCCGATGTTAGCATGACTAACCCTCCCAATACTTGCCCTACACTGTGGGGTATACCGACCGGGTCTAATGCTAGAATGTCTATCTACCAATAAGCTTGGGTTGTTCCACTAGTCCTTGAAAATTATTACTTTTTTTTTTTTTACTCTTCTATATTTCAAATAAGCTAATCTTTCATATTAAATATGAACTGTCAATAGGCTAAAAATAATTTATGAGAATTTATATACTAATTGCAGAAAAATCTGAAAAGCATTTGACATAAAGAAAATCTTTTCACACTCACTGTTTGCTGTCATTTTCACTTGTGCCAATGCTTCTACGACCTCCTCTTAGCTCGTTGTCACCTATACTTATTCACAAACGAAACCTTTACTTAGCTAGTTAAATTATTATCTCTAACTTCTAATCCATACGAGCTGCTAAGGACTGTAATACTGTCAATCTAGCTTGAGTTGCGAGCTCGCACCTTAACTTGCATAAGCTCTCCCTCAGTGAGCTCCTGCCTCGCTCAGCACAGCCCGAACTAAAGGCATCCACCTTCAGCGAGCTCGCTTAGCTCACTCCCTTAGCGAGCTGAGATCTTTTTCTAGCTCAGGTCGCTCCTCATACCTCTCAACTCGCCCTTGTGAGCTACAACCTTAGGCCAGCTCGGCCAGGCACCCCTGATGAGCTGCGACCTCACTCAACTCCTTTTGCGAGCTCACACTCCAACCTAGTCTAAATAAGCGAGGTGGAGAGCAACAGGCATAGCCCAGCTCACTCCCCAGCAGACCATCTTAACCAGTTGAACGCATTAAGGGCCTCATCTAGGTCGCATCTTACGAGCTCCTGCCCTGACTCACGCATGCCTACGCCTAACACTCCTTTCTTCAGACTTACATTTTACATTACTATAAATACATCTCGACCTCATTTCACACATATAAAATAAATCAACATATCATCAGTTCGTCAATTTCTCAGGTCATGACCTCATCACGTTCAGTGATAGAAACTAAATCATCCCAAATTAAAATCAAACTAATACAAATTAACCTCATTTTCAATTATTTCACTTACCAGACCCTTGCTCAGCCTTTTGCCTTACTTTCTTTCTCGATTACAGTTTCAAACCACCAGATCTATACACCAAAAATCTTATTAAATGTTTACAACCAAGAAGCTATTACTCGACAAGTTCTCACCAACATAAAACCATAAAAACTCATTCTTATCACTTAAATATTACCAGATCTGCTCTTTAAATCTGTTCTTCACCTTTCAATAGCTTGATCCTCCTCAAAAATGACAGAAATCAGCTCGACACAGCTGCAGATCTGCCCTCTTTGCTTTTGTCAGCGACAACTTCTCTTCTTTTCTCTCTCTTTTCTAGATTTTTCTTCTGCTGACATACCCACCACACACCTATATTTATAGGCACAGTTTAAGCTTGATTTCACTCTTGCACTTTTTTAAAATTACACTTTTACCAGATTCTAGAGAATTCTTTATTTTTCCCCAATGTCCTTGTCCTTTTCTCATATTTATAATTTTATCATTTTTTATAAAATCTTTTATTTTTATTATTTTACCCTCAACTTTTAATATTTAATTTTTCTCTCAATCATCCAGAAACTCTATAAAAATTAAATTGCACTTCCAAACACTATAAAAATCTTTTTTATTATTTTATAAATAAAATTTATCTCATCCCGCACCTAAATACAATACAACTTGAAAGAGGGTGTTACATTTTTAAATTTCGAGGACGAAATTTTTATAAGGGGAGAGGTGATGTGAATTGTAAAACCCAAAATTATCGTTTATGAGAAATAAATTATTTCTATGATGAATAGTACTTTTGGATGAATAGTATTTCTGAGTGAATAGTGACTTTTGGGAAATGGAAATTTCCTCTTATTTCGTGAGATAAAAATTTTTCGGTAAATAGTGTTTCCAGACGGAAAGTGTTCACATGAATAGTAATTTACAGAAAGTGGACCTCATAAAGAAAAAGTTTTAACATTAGTATTAGAGTTGAGGAAAACTGAAACGGATAAAAAATAAGTCTATTTGAATAAGTTATATAGGTGATTTGAATCTTATTGGATGAAAATGTCCTACCGATTATTTATGGAGTAATGAGGCAATTTAAAGTGTTCAAAAGTGTAAATCGAATTCTAGTATAATTCCCGGAGAGATCAAAAATTTTCGAATCGAATACTAGTATAGTTCCCGGATCTGAATGCATAATTAGATTTTAGTAGATTTTCTGGATATGTAATCGGATTTCAATATAATTTTTAGAGGTATCGATTTAATTATAATAAAGTTTCCAGACAGATTGGAAATGATTTTTGAATCCGAAATTGGCATGAAAATTTATGAACAAGTAGAATAAATATAGTGCCAAAAAAATTTACCAAAAAGAGCATGAATATATTAAATGGTTAAAGAACTTGGACAAGGGCATTTTAGGAATTGAAAAGTATGAATGGAAGGTATGAGTTGGCATGAAAGCATGAGAAAAAGAAGTGCATGCATACTTGACATGTGGAAACGCAAAACATGCATGAATAACATGTGGAAAAGGAAATGCATGCATGCTTGACATGTGAAAAGGAAAGTATCATGTAAGGGTGACATGTGGCTTGAATGGATGATAAATGGTATGAGATTATGAGATATATATATATATATATATATAAGTGAAATTAAAGAAATGAAAGAAGGGAAGAGTGTCGTTTTGGTCAAGCAAGAAAAGAGAAACAAAAAGAGAGAAAAAAAAGTGTGCTCTCAGCCAAAAAGAGACCAAGGATAGCAGCAGCTATTCTTTTCATTCCAAAGTGATTTTTGAGTGGTTTTCAAGCCAAGAATGGATTGCATGCAAGCCTAGGACCAAGATATTACCATTGCATGTCAATTTCAAGAGGTAAGTATAAGTTTCCATGATTTTTCTTGTGAAAAATATTGGATTTATGGTTGTGATGGGTTCATTGTGATATTTTTGTGTTGGTTTAAGGATTTGTGACTTCAAAACCATGAATGTTGTGTTGCATGTGATGTTGGGTGTAAGATTTGAAGGAAAAATTGATGTTGGATTGCTTTTAGGTTCGGTCATGTCTTGCCATGATTATGATGGGATTTGATGGTTTAACCTAAAGAAAAGTTGGTGATTTTAATTGCAAATGGTTTGGCCAAGATGAGCTATCAAATGTCCAATTTAAGTTTGATTGATTTAAGTATCTTCCATGCATGAATATGTGTTAAAATGTGGAATCTTGATGTTGAAATGTGAAGTAAAAGATTGCTATAATAAGCTATCATGATGGGTTTAGAATGATGGATAATGATCCTTGAATGTTTTGAATGATCTTATAAGTTGTTTTGATAATGGATTTAACATGGAAAGTGAAAGAAACTCATTAGATGACAAAGGGTGTTAGGTTCGGTTAAGGATGGATTTGTGTGATTCAAATTTTGTTTAATTATTTTGCCATGATATATGATGAGATTATGGTGGAATTTAATGGGTTGATTTGATGAAAAGTTGGTGTTGTGTGTGTGCATGTAAATTCGACCAAGAGGAAAAACAAATGGCCCAAATTGAGTTTGATTTATTTAAGTAATTTTTATGCATGTATAGGTGTAGAAATATTGATGTTTGATGATAAAATTAGAAGCAAAAATTCTAGTATGCAAGCTGCCATGAATTGTTTATAAGTGTATTAAAGTGTTATACAATTATTTTCGAATGATTTGAATGATTTTATAAGCTATCTTGATGATGAAATTGACTTGGAATCGAAAGGAATTGCATTGGATGTTAGATAGTTGTTTCGCGATTAAATATTTTTCATAATTGCATCAATGTGATGTTTAGTGGATTGAATTGCATTTACACCATGTACGTGTGTTTGTATGTGTTTGGGATTAGAAAAATTGAATGAAATTGATGATTTAAAAATTAGTGCATGTTGGGCCAACCAAGGGTAAAATGGTCCAAAAATGTGTTTAATGCATTGATATGGAATTTGAACTTTAATTGAGGTGTTTTACATACTTGAATGTTAAGAAATTTGAATGGAATGCATATGCGAGTAATTAAGGTAGTTACGACTCGAAAAAGGGTATTTCGATACCTTCCAATAGTTAGAAGTTCATGTGTTGATGCGTGTGTATTTTCTAAATAGAAATTGTGCTTGTATTAAAATGTAGGTCAAGCGGCAAGCTATCGAAGGGCATAAAAGAGTGGTTATTAAATTGGGAAGCAAGTTGTAAGTGTGGATTTTCATAAAGTTTTTATGAATTTTATCAATTGAATATTTATAAATGCAATATCATATTAGTACTCGATTTATTATACTTTATCGAGCAAGCTTTTAGCACGTTATTGTTTTTATTGTGATGTATGTATAGATTTCTTAAATTTATGTTATAAATGTATTTATTTTAGAAGCAAAGTAAAAATAGAAAGTTTGAAAAAAATACATGAATAGAAAAGACATTCTAAGGAATTTCGAAAGTTTAGGCTTTTGCTTTAGAAATGAAGTATTTCGGTTATAAACCGTATACTAGAGAACAAAACATTTATGAGCTAAGTCAATATGCTTTCTAGCCAAGTGAAAGAAAAAGTTTTGAACATATTGAAAAGATTTTAATGCCTTTAGTTTACTTTAATCCCTAGTATTATTCGGCCGAGGTACCCTATGCATGTATGGCAAAAGACGGGGGGAATAGTGATCCCAAGTTCCCGTATGGCTTGATGTTCAGAGAGAATGATAATCCCAAGTTCTCGTGTGGCCTGATGTTTGGGGGGAATAGTAATCCCAAGTTCCCATATCGCCTGATGTTTGGGGGGAATCGAAATCTCAAGTTCCCACATATGCGACTATACAAGATAACATTCCCTAGTCCTAGTTTCATGACGTCTAGATATATAGTCACATGAGGACGAGTTTCGTTGGGTTGCCTTATAATAAGGCAAGCTTCAGAAAGAAACACACGTCATTAAGACGTGTGGTTGAGAAAACGAGAAAGATTGACGATTTATGAGATTATTATAAAATTTCAAGTAGAAATATTTATAAGCTAAATGTTAGATTTTCAGTTTTATCAGTTCGAAATAAATTATTAGTTTTCAAAATTATTTTGGGAGGATGTATATATTTTGAAAACGAATTTCAAAATTTAAAAGTTTATCTACTCACTGAGTTAATACTCACCACACTTTTCATATTTTTATAAAAACCCTCCCCAGGTGCAGGTGTAAGCCAGCAATCAAAAGGAGCTCCGTGGACCATGCAGGTTAACTGAAGATGTGATGTTACTACACTAGTTTGTTTGCTTTTGAAATATCATGCACTTACATAATTTTTGAGACATGATGTATGCTTTGTAATAATTTGAGAATATATGCTTTGTGCTTTTGTATTATGTTTTGAAAACTAATGTACACTATGTTTTATTCAAGTTCAATGGATTTTCGAATTATCTTTTGATTGAAATCATATTTGTTGTTGATTGTAAAAGGAAAGACGGTCTGAGACTTGGAAGTTGAGATTGTGTGATAATTGAAGTGCACAAATTTTATATCATGCTTTTTTTATAGGATGAAATTTTCAGAAAAACAGCCGTCGTGCTGTCGAAATTTTTGCAAATACTCATTTAAAAATTAAAAGTTTTCACTTGTTTTCGTTTAAAAATAAATTCTAAGAGTTTTAAAAGGGTTTTCAACTAAAGTGAGAGACTTAATTTCGTTTGAACCTTTTAGCCGGTGCAGATCCCGATTAGAAGACCACTATGGGGTTACTAGGCAAGCTACCTAGTAGTATGACTATATAAGGAAGAGGGGCCCGTCATGCTTAATCTTTTGTAATTATTTCAGAATGTTTGGTGATATGCTTCCCTCCTATTGCACGACCTTCTCATATCTTTCCTGGACCCATTTCATGAATTGTTTCCTAATTGTCTCCAACATGGTTAAGGTAGGCAGAACCCAAACCGGATACAATAATGCATTAAAAGTCTCCACTAGGTTATTTAAGTTGTGCTCTGTGTTTGTCTCCTAATCAAAAGCATAGACTACCCACTATTCTACTAGTATTCTCATCAAATAATTGAAGACATTTTCAAAAGTTTGCTTAAATTTTTCTATCTTGATTAAAAAGTCTTGTTTGCTTAGACTCTTAGTTGTTGGCTATTACATTTCCTTGAGATAATCTAACTTAAACTTGCTCATCATATTCTCAAGGATGTGCTACATGACCCGGCACCTGGGTCGTGGCAAAATCATAAATAGTAATTGATAGAAATTTTCAATTGACATTATAAAGTTCATAGAATTTTTCTCCTTTTAAAAATATAAAATTTTTCTCTATTTTTGATACTTCGGAGTACTAGTATAGAATATTGAGGAAAATGTAATGAAAAGTTTCAAAACACTCTAAAGTAATTTCGATGGAAACTATTTCCATAGATATGTGAACACCTGTTGGAAATCATGACTTCATAGTCATAAATAAAATCATGAATACTTAGTCATGCAATCTACTTATCGTATTTAAGCATTCACATCTACTTAGATTTTCAAATGAAAATCCACAACTCTGGTGTTCTTAATACAATATTTTAAATACATCAAATGTGAGTTCCCTAAATTGGTTCAAAGAACATTCATCTCTAAATACCAAATTTGAAATGAAATAAACTAAATAACTATACCATGAACAGAGTTCCTAATTTCGTTGATCCTCTACTTACTTCGCCTGATGGACCCTAAGTTACCTTGTACATTTCCTGGAAGGGGGAAAAATAAAGGAAAGGTGAGCTAATGCTCAGTAGGATTTCATCCCGATAAGGTTTCGAAAACCACTTTAAAAAAAAAAAAAAATCATTGTTAAAGTCCTGCATGGTTAACTATCTTAACAAATCTCATAAACCATTTTATAAAACATATAGACTTCTAAAATAGTAATACAATATTTAACTTTTTAAGTCAAGTCATAACATTTTTAAAACAATGTAAATTTCGTCCCCTAGTCATATACTTGGTGGCCTATAATTTCAGTAAATTATTTTGAATAGGAAAACAACGTTTGACACACCGTGACTTTTGTAACCATATCAGAAAATACCCCGCGCAGTGACCCCAATATAAAATCGTATAGTATGAATAGTTAGTGATAACATCACATAATGACTAGGACGGTGGACTTTTACCTCATTCAAGTTACAAAACAATTTAAATAAATCCACCATGCAATCAATACAATATACATAAAAATCGATATTTTGAAAGCCCTCCTTTTTATTTATGAAAAATTTCAGCAGCATAATGGCTGCTAATTCAGTAAACCAAATTTGTCATAAGCCACAATATACTCCCAAAACAATCCATAATATATTTCCTCAAAGAATTAACACAATTCCAAAATCATAAAAATTTAAATAAGCTCCAACTTTAACATAAAAATTTCTAAAAGATTAAGATTGAATTCTTACCTCAATGTAGGCTATTAACTACTCCGAAAACCTTGATTCTCAATGTAGTTATCACTATTCCAAATTGAATTTATAAAGTAATGTAATATAGAAAATTTTTAATACAGTTGTCCTATGGTGAAAATAACCTAAAAAATGGATTCTAAGCTTAAAAAATGGGACCGTAGACGCGTCCGAAGCTAAATTTCGAGTCTGAGAGATTAAGAAACTTACCTCTGTCGTATGTGGTGGCCGACGATGATTTTTCAGTAATAGTTTCCGACAACCAAGGTAGTGGGAGGTGTGGCCAGGTGGGTTTTGTTGTCTTCGACACGCTTGTCATGAAAATGTGGTTGGCCGAAGTCGGAATCGCTTAATTTCATCGAGGATCTTGAAAAATCGAAGTTGATTAGTGATAGAACTTCCTCTACAAAATCGAAGACCCAAATGATGGCAAAATTTGAGTATATATAAAATCTATGTTGTGCGAGCTTTCCAATGGTACCAAGTTTGGCCAAAACGAAGGTTGGATGTGGTTGGAACGAAGGGTTAAAGTAATAGTCGTAGGAATAGGGGAAGTTGGAGAAAAAAAAAATAAATTTGAAGAGAGAAAGTTCTGATTAACCGAAGATAGAAGACAACTTATATAAGCCGGTAAAATTACAATTTCGCCCTTCAATTATTCACAAATTACGATTTTAAACTAAAACTTTAAAAATCTAACTTTTTGGTCCTTGCTCCAAAGTACTATAAGACCCTTCTATCCATTAGACATAAAACACACAGTTCTAGTCTCATGCATTCCCACATGCTCAGGTAATAGCCTAATGAACTAAGCCTAAGTGTAGCCATCTTTTTTCTCACAAACACCTATTGCTAATGGGTACACCCCATTATTTGCATCTAATGCAATTGCATACATAAGTACGCCCCTATATGATCATTTCAAATGACAGACATCTATCCGTATAAAGGCCCTACAACTATCTAAATATCACCTTTTTTTAGCACAAAAACTAAGAAAAAACTTGTTGAAGTGGGCTAGGACATTAATGTTTGGACTATGTCTAATGGTGCTCAATAAAACATACAATTCAATAAAACTCTCTTTATGCTCTCCACTCCCTATGTTTAGTGCATGACTTTTTACCCTATATAGAATGTGGTTAGGCACATCTAGACCATAATTGCTTAACATCAACTGATGTATGATAGCAACATATATCTTTGGGTTTCCTTTTATTAAGAACTCATACTTGTTACCAATCCATGTGGTAGTAATATCCTTATTCCTTCTTACTACAAGACAAATGTGGACATTATTCAAGGTTTTCAACCTATACGTAATCCTATTAGATATAGGGCTACCATGCACTCTCCATAGACATTCATTCATTGCATAAGCATAGGTTATCCTTCTCTTCTCATTTGCAAGTCTCTTCAATTTAAACCCTCTTGAATCAAATAATCTAATAACACTTGTCTAAAGTGGGTCATGTTCATGAACAAATGATCCTTAGGTAACTTAATTTTCTTATCCTCACCCAAGGCAAAGGCTGTACCCCTCTAGCTAGGTTCTACATCACTGTCTCTCTCACTACCACTGCTTACTCCCTCACATCTTATTCTGTATTATCGTGATTAACATCTGAAAGGCCATCATTTCCTACTTTGTCCGTACCTAAATCACTTTGCTTGGCATCAAATTCAAACACTGTATTGTCACTAAACCCACTATGACTATATTCCACATCACTAGCCTTACAGTCAGAGTTATAAGCATCAACGCTATCAAATTCGTCAAATTCTGGGACGGGCTCTTATTCTGCGTTAGGCTATTTTTAGCGTTAAGCCAATGGTCCATATTGGGCTGGTGGTCTGGTTGATTGAGCTGGTGTTCTGGGTGGGCCTATTGTTCATTTGGGATTGGGTCATCAAGTAATATGGTTTGGAGGGGTAATAATAAAGTGTCTGTCGTGTATTTCTCTTTCCTCAAACTCAAACAACACCTATAGCAACTCCTGATCGGTAGTTACTACCTTATGTTCCCCATTACAAGGTATTTGAACCTGTTGACTAAACTTATCATCTACAGCTGACTTAGACCCACGCCATACGATCATAACACAACGCCACAGTGACTTCAAGCATATAAAATCACAGGTGAGTTCACCTACTTCATCAAACATACCATTAAATGTTATAATAGCATTGAATATAAACATCTTACATGCAAAATTTACAACACATCATTATACACAAACAACACATTTATGATAAGCAATAATATAACAGGTCATCATAAAACACCATGTTTACAGACATCAATAGAAAACACCACATTTACATGGATACACAATAACACAACAACATCATTTTGACTTTAAAAAAACAGAATTTACCATGACACACCAACATCATTTGTCATCAAAAAAACCATAGCTTTATAAAACAAACATAATTTCAACCATATAACATAACAGAAAGGTGGACATAACATCATTTCAACAAATATAACATAACGGAAACACAAACGTACCAGTGTCTAACAAAAATATACACAAACATCAACCATTTACCAATATAACAGTGATTATCAACCCGTACCAAAAATTTCAACAAAAATCTCTAATATTACAAACCAAACAATGTCAAACAACATCATAGAACATTAATATACTTTAATATGCATAAATAAGAATAAACCCATGCTTAAAACACATTGTAATCACAATATAGTAACAATTTTGACTGTTTTGTAACCAACAGTATGCACAAACGAAGGGTTTTTTTTTTTTTCTTTCTTTTGAGAAATATGCGCAAACAAAGTTAAACCCTATGCAAATTTATATTTTTCCCCAAAAATACATTTACACATCTAGTAACCTTCAAAAAAAAAAAAATAATAATAAAAACTACTATGTAAACCATAGATTATTAAATGAAAAATCAATACTTTGTTTGATTCATGTTTCTGTTGGTTAATTTTTTTAATAAACCAAATTTAAAACCTTACAAGTGCACAAATCATCTAATTGAGTACAATAACAAGCAATGGTCGATTCCACAAAAAGTTACATTAATTCTAAATTTATTTTTAAAACCTAAATTAGAAAATAATTAAATTGAAAGGGGTTCTGAAATGGAATTAAAAATTAAATTGTAACATAAAACTAAATTATTTTAAAAAAAAAATCAATAGAGAAAACTTAGCTAGGATATTCTTTCCACCACTAAACAATCCTTCAATCCATAATTAAATTAATGAAGCACAACAATATTAATGCATGACAAAGACATTTATGACAAGATAATGGTCATATTGCATGTTGTATTAATTCTTCTTTAGATTATATGTAAGTCACATGATGCCTATATAAATGTCTGTATTTCTAATTATAACCTAGCATGACGTCTACTTAAGTTTAATAATTGGAACCATTAAAACTAGAAGAATGCGAACATCACACAAATCCTAGAACATGACATCTATCTTAAGTATCTATGAATTAATGTCCTTGAATTGGTTCATAAGTCATTGATTGTTACAAATTAAGAATATTCCCATTAGATGTACGGTTTATGCCCTCCTAAAAATATGCTCTTAAGATGGCCAGTCAAAGGAATAAAATTAATAAAATATAATTAAAATGGAGATATTAATTTTATCATATAAAAATAAATAACTTTATTAAAAATAAATAGAAATTGAATTTATGTGTAGGGCTTCAAATAGCCCTAACTAACAAAAGAAATTAGTCACACATGACTTCAAAATAACACAAAATAATTAAAATAAAAAACAAGAAAAATAGAACTGGAAGCTCAAAAGTTACAGCCCACACCTCTTCCTGGTCTCTGATTGAATTGTGTAAATTGTGAAGAGAATGCACCTATTTATAGGTGCGATAGGTCGCTGGAAAAGCCTTAAAAAATCGGGTTATAATTGTTCGTATTTATCACTTCAAAATAAACAGTGAGATACATCATGAAGACACGAAAATCGAAATGGCGCGGGTTATAAACGCGGCCTACGCACTCTCACTCCACATAGCTACAAGTCGCACCGAGGCTGCTTGGAGTGGTCGCCTCTTGTGGCAACTTGCCACTTCAAGCAACCTTTGCAGGTAACTAAAGCTGCTTTATATCATAGTCTGCACTCACACGTGAATAAGCACTTTGTCTTTTATTTAATTACGAATCAACCCCTTTATTTTAGTTTATCTCAAACTCTTGTATAATTCTTGAATCATTTTCCAACTCTTCTTGAATAATCCTAATCTTATCTAAATTCCTCTTGATCTTCATTTCTGATTCAAACTCTTGCATTAAAAGGAATTCTAAATTAAATTGGACTATTGTCTCCTTTTCCGACTCAGATTCAAATAGCAATATTAACAATCAACCCTTTGAATTCTTTAAATTTCCAAAGCTACATTAATCTTAAAAAATCACTGATTCTATCATTTTATTCTTCAAACCTAAATTCTAACACAAAAACACTAAACACATTAAAATTACCAATTCTACATGAAAACATAGCATAAATGATAGGTAAAATTGATATAAAATAATGATAATAATGACCTAATAGTTTCTTTTCGTAGATCGACTCCAACCTCCTTCTTTCCAACCACCTCTATTGTCATATAATAGTGACACTAACCTTGGCTCACATGCAACACTTGAAAAGTTGAAGATGACCTCTGAGATTGAGAGTTTTCTATATATATATAGAGAAAGAGAAAGAGAAAGAGTCTCTGGAAGTTGATTTACACATTCTGATACAAAACCCTTTCTTTTTCCTCTTTTATTTGATATTTTTTAATTTTTATATTTCAAAGGTCAAATCAAAGTCGGTTGACATGATATTAGACCAATCACCCAAGTAAATGATATAAGTACGCTTAATGACCTTAAAGTTGATGGTAAAACCAAGTCGTTAGTATAAGGAAGGACGTTGCAAAAAACTAAAAAGGTTGTATTCGTCTATCAAAAATCAAACATCAGTAAGGTATGAGGTAATTTATACTATTTTGTCATTTGGTAATTACTACTAAGAAATAAAGACTCTTACTTAGATGACTGTTATTGACTACAACCATTCTCACAGCACAGAGGTCTATTGACTTTAATTTGTAGAATTAAAGGAAAATTCAATTTTAATATGAATTCAGAAACATGGATTTTAAAAAAAATTTCAAACAAAAATATATCGAATCGATGCTAGCAATAACAATTCAATAATTAAATTAATAAGATTACATCTTACCTTGCATGAAGATTGAATTTGTAAGCCTTCATTTGTAATATTAAACTTTCCAGCACTAGAAGATAGATTATGGAATGGAAATGCTAACTTCCATAAACAACTTCCTTGTAGAGGATATTTTAGTGTTAGTGGGAGTTACTTGAACCAAGTAGTAACATAAAATTCAGAGAATGGCAAAATAGTCATTGTTCTAAATTATAGTTTTATGTATGAGTAGGTGTGATTATAATAGACTAGTGTTGGAATTGTGAAAATTATCAAAGTAGTAGAGGTACCATGAGAGTTAAACAAAGATGGAGGATAATTTGGTTAAATTATAGGAAATGGCATTGTATGTAATTAAGTATCAAACTTTAAGGGCAAAATTATAAATGAAGCCTATATATACATATGTCATTATCTTCCAACACTTAATCATTTTGAGATCAAAATAGAGAGAGGGAGAGGGTAGTGGATGACAAAGAGGAAAAGAAAATAGGGAAGAAGACCAAAAGCTCTCCAAGATATTTTTGAAGCTTCCAAACCAAACTTTGAGCAAATTCAAGCTAAAATATCAAAACTTAATCAAGCTTAAGATGACACATAAGCTAGTGAAGTAATGGAGACTCAGTAAAGCCCTCTAGTAAGCTTGGAAATCAAGGTAAGTATTTCTCACTTACACTATGTTTATTTTAGTTAAACTATAAATATATATTATCTAATGAGAATTGTGCAATAAATTTCAAAATCTAAGTTTGGATTCTCTTGTAAAAGATTCTTATATCAGATTCAGAAATGAAAATCAAGAGGAAAGCATTTTAAAAAGATTTGAAAGTAAACTTTAGTTAAAGGTTTTTTTTTTTAAAGAAGTTTGGTGCGTAATGCACTTGCTAAAATGGTTCACAAAGGCCATGTGTATTTCCAAGATTTTCTATGTTAGATAGCACTACGTGGTAATGCAGAAAATTCCGCTCGTAGTTGTTAAGATTTTCAAATTTTCTAGTGCTACGTTTATGACGCAGAAAATTCCACACGTAGTCAACTAGATTCACAGTTATCTTACACTGCGATACGATACAGAAAATTCCACACGTAGTTGTAAAAGTTAAAGTAGTGAGCATTATAATATGCGATGAAGAAAATTCCACATGCAATTGCTCAGAATATAGATTATTTCGCCCTACACTGCAATGCAGTAAATTCCGCGCGTAGTGGTTGAGTTGTGGGGTACACATGGTGCTTTTAGAAACAAAGTGGCAATTTAAACCTCATAAGTATCAAAATGAGTTGTAAACGTTTATACAATGATTTTATGTTTACTACATTGCTTAAACTAATAAATTTTCTTTGTTGTAATGTACAAATCTGTTCAGAAAATTTTCATCGAGGAACAAAGTGAAAGAGCCACCTCGTCAAATAATATAGGTGGGCGAGAAACGGCAGATGCATATGTAACTCATGTTTATATCTTGAATATATTAAAATGAGGAAATACATGTATCATAATATAATGGGACCCTTCTCGAATCCCCCTTCTAAACCCGAGAAAAACCCCGTAGCACTCCGACAGAAGTCCAACGAACCATAACTTTCGCCTGAAGAAACCCCGTTAGAGCACTGTAACTTACTTAAAATTTATTTATTAAATTATTTACTTGGTGGCAGAGGTAAAAATTTTTGTTTTCCTAATAAAAATCCGGTAATATGCCGGTTGCTTATTAAACTATGCCACCCTGCAAATTCCAAAGCAATTTAAAACACTTCTATAACACACAAATCTCAACTACCAGGGGCTTCTGGCCCGTATCCTAAACTCAGTTCCAACACGGAAAAACCCAATCGCAAAAACTGATGGAAAAACTATAATTTTCTTATCAAAATAGTTTTCTAAACATGCATCCAACAACTTGTATTTATATTTACAATCTACATCATACTTTACTACAAAACATGCACATGACCAAAAATTGAGCTATACAATGATATCCAAGTCGTTTATCAGTCTCTCCGCGCGTCTGTCTATGCCTCGTCCACTGAACGACTCACTCTTGCACTTAAGGGAACATTTTAAGAAACACATGGAAATCAAACGATGAGTATAACTCAGTGAGATAAACATTAAACAACTTCATAAGCTAAAGTATTTTTCTGAAATACTTTTTAGCATTTCATAGGGAAATTGTTTCTGAAACTCATTTTGAATTTCTTTCTAAAACTTTCTTATTTCTCGCCTTGATGGTAACCTAGGGAAACTACTCCTGTCGTGGCCACATCAAATCTCTAGCTAGCCACTAGGAATTAAGGAATTTGCCCTATGTAGTCGTCGATGCGCGAACTCTGGGCACGCGTTACCCCTACGCAATCGGTCTAAACTACATTACTCTATACGTACAGAGGGTGACTCAATTGACTCTCATCTCTCAGGAGTCGTCCAGACTCCACTCTCAGTTAGTGACTCTCTCTCATCTACCATGCACGCATAGAGTACTCCATTGGACCTTTAACTGGGGCTAAGGTAAACCATAGGCGTAATAAAATATTTTTGCTCAATCTTTTAAAACAAACTTATTCTCAAGGCAAATTGCCTAAAATATTTAATTCTTATAAATTCTTGGTACAAATACAACTCAATTGAAAATTTACATGATATAATTACAATGCATAATTTAATTATATAATGAAATAATTACAAATAACTATTAAATGAACTTTGAACTAAACTACACTTGAAACAGTTGAGTTTCTACTCACAAAACGCCTTCCGATCAAAAGCGAACCTCCTCCGAAATCCTATGATACACTCCGTTTTTACCCTAAAATATTGAATACTCATTTAGAATCACTTATTTCATTAACACAAAGCTAGAAATCACTTAAAACTCAACTAACTCTATTAACTCCACTTTACGCCTAAACCTTCGCAACTAAGTTTTAACTTATCAGAGGCTTTCGAATTCCGATTTCTTTGCACAAGCCTTATTTATTATCATCTAGGGACACTCCTGAATGCTTAAATGGTCGTTAGAAGCCCAAAACGTAAAATCACCATTCTTGGACCCCCTAAAACCGAGACTATGCTAGCGCCTATCCTAGCTATTTTCTGTGCTCTGTTTTCACTCTAAACATCTCCCTAACTTGCACTTAGATCACCCATAAAACGGTTTCGAAAAATTCTAAGTATAGGGGTTTGAAACCTATGAAAAACACCTATTTTTCAACACTTTTTGAGGCACATTTTTGTATGCTACATGTAATGACTTCATTTCTTTCGTGTCTAAGGTTCTTTTACTCAATTATGACTGAATACATTCATTTCATGCAGTGAAGAATGCATTTGTGATCACATCTTACTTTACAACTACATACCTATACTATTTTGACCATAACTTCCTCAATTTTTATCGGAATCGTTCTCTTCCAATTTCTATGATTTGCTATGATATTTAGACATGTTTTGAGGTCTAAAACAACTCCAAATAAGCCCAACTAGTGCAGGTCTCTATAGCCCCTTCATCTTGCTCGAAATTTTCCAACTTAACTCTACACTTTATATTTTTCAATTCTATCACTTCTAATACGTTTCTTAGCATCTAAATTGTATGAATTATGTCTCAAATTGATGAAAGCAAAATGGGTTACACAAACCCTAAGCTTGGCCGAATTCATCATCACTAAAGAGTCATCACCATTCTTTGAATTTCAACATGAAAATCACACCTACTACATCACTAATCAACCTAGATTGAACCCCTAACCTCAAATTTTAATTTTGAAGGAAGATTAAAATGGGTTTCTCACACAAGCAAGGTGAACTAACACAAGAAAACTCACCTATTTATGCTTTGCTGTTACTGTAAGCTTGCTTTAATGATTTTGCTTGATGACTAGATGAGGATTGATGGTGATTTGCTTGAAGAAAATGACATAAAATCACTTACTTCTTCCCTTGATGATGGACGGCTTCCTCTCTCCCTCACTCTCGGTTTTTCAACGCCAAATAAGAATAAGAAATTGCAATTCCATTAACTTTATATAATGGAGCCAAAATTGCAAGTTAGTCCCTCTTAAAATCGCCAAAGTAATATTTAAACTTCTCTTAATTTTATCTTGACCCATAACTAGATAAGGTTAACTTTAATTGGTCCACTTGTCACCTTAAAAATCACTAATTTTATTCACCAATTAAATGGCTCGAAATGGCTCACCAAATTACCACACATTTCTATTACACTTGGAAGCTTTTCATTGGTAGATTTTTCAACTTTTTTACTTTAAGGTTCTAAGCTTATTTCATCCAATAATCTCTCAACTCAATTCGCATTTCTCTTGGGTTCTCTATTCGATACCCTATTCTTGATGTGAAATTAAATTCGACTTTAGAAACTATTACTGAAATGTTACTATTCAACCTAGCTAGAATCGAGGGTTTACATATTACAAGTTTGGTAGCATGCATTTTGAAATTGTACATTTGTGAATTATGTTGTAAGTAGTTGTGAATTTTCATATATGATATATATATATATCCCACTATGAGTTCATGCATATTGGTTGTGAAAAAGTATGGTGAAAATGCATGTTTGTGGATAAAAGAAGTTGGGTGGTAAATGGAAATAGTCAAAGTGTATTTTATTGCAAGTAAAAATTTTGGAAACCTTAAAAATACAGTCATTATGCTGTCAAAATTTTTATAAAATTTTCTTCAAATTAAATATGAAAAATTTATACCAACCCAACTATTTTTAAAGAAATGGAAATCAATTTAGTTAAAGTAAAGTAAACGGGCAAAATATCTCAGGGGTTCACTCTTCGAGTCTCTCGACCATGAGTAAGGTTATAAGAGGTTTGCTGGAGTGCCCGGCAAGACCCTTCAGACAAGAGCCTAGAGAGATTCTAGTTCGGGTCTTGTCAGAATTGACCTTTTTTTATTTGCAGATTTTTTACCATCCGATCTTCCTTGTTATGACTCTTCACAAAAGAAACTGTGTGTGAACATATAATCTCGAATAATAAAATTACGAAATTGTTATGGGTATACTTGGAACCACATAAATAGGTTGGTAAAAGCCCAAGAAACTGATATAATGGATTGACCAGTAGACGAAGACCTAGTTCGTCAGCACCCAGCTCGCAGGAACGAGCTCTTAGTTTGCCTCTACTATTCTTAGGTCACTGATCAGTCACGATCCAGCTCGTCTTATACTCAACTCGAGATCGTTTAAGGCAAGCTCTAGCTCACAGCTCGAAGCCCTTATTGAGGGAATTTTCCAGCAAGGCAACAACCCAAATTGAGAAGAAGTCAACTATCAGAATTGGAAATAAATTTAAATTTATATATTGGTGGAATCTATCCCTGATATGGCAAAATCTATCCTTGATATGATGAAAACTGATTTTGGAAGTGTAATTAATGTGAAATTCTTTCCTATTTTAATTGTATTCAAATTGTAACACCCTACACTATAAATAGGGACTAAAATTTCATTGTAAATATATAACAATTAATAGCATACTGTGACTTTGTCAAAATCATGAGAGAACACAATCGTAGATGTAGGTATTGTTCTGGTCGAACCACGTAAAAATCTTTGTCCAATCTCTGTTCTTCCTTTTCCTTCTCTCTTGTTTCTTGCTTTGTTTCTCTTTAATTATAGGTATTTGGTCAAAAACTTGGGTTGACTAAATTTGAATGTCAACATTTTGGTGCTAGAAGAAGGGCCCAAACTACAATCTTGAGAATTTGCAACTACCATGGCAAGAGGAAGAACCACTAGAAGTTTTGACGCGACGATTGACCAACCAGGAAGGCAGATGGATCAGCAGCGACGTGACGCCTAGCTGATGGAGGATGCAACCATGCCTATGGCAAGCGTATCTCATATCCTCCCAATTGGCACTACTACGGGTATACCTCCACTAGCCCCTCGCCAACCAGTACCAATGTTCCCTATAGCCAATGGGCTATAGGCATAGCACCAATGGTAGGAGGTGTTTGAAAATACAGTGCAATAGCTTGCAGATGCAGTCAAGGCACTAGTACAGGCTCACGTGCAAAACGCACCCAGATTTGAAGTTGTTGCTCCACGAGAAGTTTCCCACCAACAATAAGAAGAAATGCCAACACTTGAAAGACCTTTAGGAGAGGTGACGCGACCTGCCGACTCTGCTCGTTCCTCCAACTCATGTTTGAGAACTGAAGGATGTCGAGCTCACGAAGAGAAGGAAGCTCTGCAACCTGTGAGCTTAAGAGAGAGGACTAGTCAGGGATATATAAAAGAACACTACTTTCTAGGTCGCGAGCTTAGATGAAGGCACATGCCTCATTACCCAAGGATTGATGAGCTCTTTCAGAGGGTTCAACAACTTAAGGCACACTTTGGTACTTCAAACTAATGTGATCGATACGAGGAAAGGACTCCCTTCACCAAGGAGATCGAAACACAGCCTCCCTAACAAATTCAAGGTCCTTAACATTCCTCAATACAAAGGAGATAGTGATCCTTATGATCACCTGGACGCATTCAATGTCCAAATAGATCTCCAGATGGATAGTCTGTTGGTCTAATATCGCATCTTCCTAGCCACCCTAGGGGACGTTCCATGGATCTGGTTCAAAAGTCTCCCAGCTCACAACATATATAGCTAGGAGGAATGTTAACGAAAGTTCACCAGCCAATACAAAGCTCTGAGGAGGTAGCTTACGCCATCTTGTCACCTCGCCACAGTCTTTCAATGAAAAAATGCATTGCTGAAAGATTACATTACCCGGTTCAGACACAAAGTCAGCAATGTAGATAACTCTTATGATGAAAGCATTCTAACTGCGATCTCAGTTGGGCTTCGCAAATATGGTAAGTTATATGAGAGCATCTATAAGTCCCAAGTGAGAGACCTGGGTGAGTTCTACGAGTGAGCTACTAAAGAAATCAAATGGGATGAGACCTTCGACCCCAAGCAATCTAACCTAAAGGGTGAAACGGGTAGTTCCAACCAACCAAAGAAAAGAAACAATGGTAGAAACGAAAGTGAAGGTTAAAATAAAGGCTTAAACAATCAAGTCGCTAAGAATGCCAAGAATGAGCCCAGAAAGGAGCGACCTCAGTATCAAGGTCGTCATGATAGCTACAGCATCCTGTCAAATACACCAAACAGGGCTTCACAACAGAGAGGAACATGAAGGACTTCAGAAAGCCCAAGCCTATGAAGACTCCCACTAATCTCAAAAGTAAGAACAAGTTTTGTGTCCATCATAATGAGATCAGACACAATATTTCATAATGCTAGGTGTTAAAGGACGCCATTGAGGATTTAATTAAGAAAAGTTGCTTGATAGACTATGTGGTGCGACCAACAAGCCCGCAATCTCAAATACGACCTCAACATCCATCATAGTGAGCATAGCAATTGTAACACATTCCACCGTGGAAGGCTACCATGAAGTTGCCTGTAACACCCTCCACCTAACTCACATTAAAATGGAAATCGAGTCGAATGAAGCTACCTCGTTCAGATTTTTTTTTTTTTTTAAATCTAGCGGAGTTTCTGCTTATTTTTCTGAAAATCCAAGATTTCAAAACCAGCAACTTTCAAAGGAAAACACTTCTAAAACACATTTAGGTCCTCAACTACCATTGCAGACCCTCCGTCCAACTCAAAATCACTTCGCCACTCAAACATTAATAAATACAACATTTAATAAAAACCATATTGATCGAAATTAAACATTAATAAAAAAATCAATAAGAATTCCTTTACAAAATCACTTTATTAAACCAAAAACCTTTTCTACGATTTATATACATTATCATTTATAAAAGCTCATATAAACAAATGCATATACGTTTCTTTCTCGTCGATTTACTTAAACATACATGTACAATAACAAAAGAATGACTACCCAAAATGTGGAGAGATATGACAGAAAGCACGGTAGATGTCTTCTTCTCAATCTTTATCTACATTATCCAATCTCAACCTACGCGTAGTAAGTCCAATGCACTAAGTATTTTTACTTAGTGGGTGTATACCAAATTTAAATTTCATCATTTCCAAAAATACAAGATTTTAAAGTAAGATTTCACAGTTCTCAAATTTTCATAATAAATCATAAAAAGATTAATTTACTAGTAAATACATACATGAAATGCATAAAAGTCATTTTTCAAGTATAACCTTACAAAACCAAATTTCACCATTGTCAAATATTCGAAATAAAACACAATAGATATTGAATACCATTTCATTAAAATACCGTATTGTCAAACAAAATTCCACAAATCTCAAACTTTTATAAAAAATTTACAAGTAATCTATTTACAAATAACCACACATATGGAATACATAAAAATGACTTTTTCAAGTATAATGATACAATTTCATTTTTTTTTTTTCAGTGCCCTTTATAAACTCTGATATAATACCATAGATTGAAAAACGGGTTTCTCCAGTATTGGACACTCGGTGACTACCCGCTGGATCATTTTTCACATAGCACATAAATTCTAGAACCGGACACTCGGTGCCTCTCAAGATCCGTGAATTTTGTATCAATATGTATAAGCAAATCAACGCAATACTGCTATAATCACCCTATTGGTATACCAACTACCAATCCCTACCTACCAATGTCTAAGTTTACTAAGGCCCTTATAAATTTCATTTATTAACAATAATTTAATAATTTCCGTTTCTAAATAGAATTTTCATTAGTAACGCAATGTACTAAATTTCAATCACGTTTTTTCCTCGTTTCATCAAAGTATCAAACATACATCCTAAAACATCATTTTTCACTCGTTCATTCATCAAAATTAGGCAAATGTCACATTGCCCTTCACGTATTAGTACGTGGTCAAGTCATTAAACTTGTTCGTTTCTTTTAAATTCTTTTTCATTTTCCATTCGAAATTCATTAAAATCACATGTAAACAACATTTTATTACAAATTATCAAAACAATTTCACAACAATCTTTAAACATAAAACATAAAATCATTTTAAAAAGGACACTTACTTTGCCTAATTGCTTCCTTTCTCAATTCTTTTCTGGATATTTATATAATTCTGAATAATTAATTTTCTCAAAAATGAAATCAATATTCTTTTTTAAAGCATAAAATCATATTATTTAAAATATTCTAAAATCTTTCTAATAATAACTCAAATTGAAAACAAAATTTCTTTTCGAAATTTCTGACAAGTATATATATATACGAATTCATAATAAATTTTTATTTCAATCATAAAACATAATTTATAATCTATAAAATCAATTAACTAAACATATAATTTATTTCATTTACATAATAAAAGCTGAAATATAAATAAACATAATTCAATTAATTTAATTAAAATAAAACTATTCACTCACATATCTAATAATAACTCAAACTGAAAACAAAAATTTCTTTCCGGAATTTTCGATAAGTATATATATACGAATTCGTAATAAACTTTTATTTTAATCGTAAAACATAATTTATAATCTATAAAATCAATTAACTAAACAAATAATTTATTTCATTTGAATAATAAAAGCTTAAATATAAATAAACATAATTCAATCAATTTAATTAAAATAAAACTATCCACTCATATATCTTCATTGCTTATTTCTGGATCTAAAATGAGTTTCTCTCTAATTTTCTCATGTTCCTGGATTTACCCTAACATTATATAAAACTTAATTTAGAATTTATCGGAAAATAAACAAATTTTTTGAAATCTAAATCTTATTAAATAAATTTACTTATCTGGATAAATTGGACATCCAAATATCCGGATCACCCATATGAAACTTTTTCTATATATTTATTTTTCTCTTCTTCTTTTTCTTCTCTTTTCTCTCCGAATTTTCTTCTGTTCTGTTGCCAAGCAACTTCCCCTTCTGTTTTCATAAAAAGCTCATATATATATACACACTAAAAACACACTGCACCACCACATGTACAGATATATATTGCCACTTCTCTTCTTTTCATTTTATTTTGTTTTATTTTATTATATTTTTTTTACATCCCTCGGTAATCACCGACTCCTATATATAATAATTTTTTTTCAATGGGACCCACCACCTTTAACTTATATATTATTCAAATAGGTATAGCCCACCACTAATATTTAATTATTATTATTAAAAAAAATCTTCATCCACCACATGATTTTTTTCCTTTTCCAATATATGTAAATTTTCGTTTTAACCCCTATGACCTTTGTCCTTTTAACCTAACTTTCTTAATTTTTTTAAAAAATGTCCTCCAATAAGTTATTTATCCACAAACTTCTGTAGTTCTAAAATTGTAACTAGACCAAATTAATAACAATAAATTAGATTTCAATTAATTTCTTGGGTCCAATTAGATTGAGACTTTACAATTCATCCTCTCTTACATTCTTCTTTTTCCATATTTGTCCTTAGGTTGATGTATTTAGAAAAACCAAATGGGGTGTGTTTAGAAGGTGATTAGACCATACTAATTCTAATAGGACTTACTTAAATTAATTTGTCTTTGGGCCCCTTTTAATTTAATTTTTCTAATTGCACCCCTTATGATTTTTATTTAAATCCTCACCTAAGCTTTATCAAGAGTTACATATATATAATCTATTTTCTTTATTTCAAGCTCAAAAATCACACCCAAAGCATCACACAATCTTCAAATGATTCAAATAAAACCTTAAACTCAAAATCCAATAAATTTCATCAAATCCATAACACAAACCCTAACCCTTAGCTTACAAAATTATTGACCCAAACTTGTTTCACTTATTTCAACTCATTTCACCCTTCACTTTATATACTATTCATCTAAATGATAATGTTGCCCTCTAACTATCTCCAAAATCACAAAAATGTCATCCATAAGATCTTGCTAAGTGTCCTCATCCTTAACTCTTATGCCACATATCACTTTTTCATGGTTGCTTACCCCACATGTCTATCCCTTCTTATCTCTTTTGATTTGACTTTTCCGGGACACCCGAATTTGATTTTTCCGGAACTTTTTCGAAATCCTTTCATATTTTATCGAAGCTTATATTTAGACTTCCTACATACTCCCAATAACCTTGGTGACTCTTAAAAGTCATTCCATGCCCCTTTTTGGCTCTCTGTAAATTCACTAAATTGTCTCTAGAGATTTCCGGATTAATTTCATTTCAATTCGAATCTCCTTCAAAAGTGTCGTTTGAGTTTCTAAAATACTTCTTGAGCATTTTAATACTCATTTTGATACTTCTTAAAATTTTTGAATTTTTTTCGAAAATCCTTCCGAATTTCCAATCGGATCGGGAAACGACTCCATTTTACCTTAAACTGACTCCTTTTCGATCCGTTTCAATTTTCGTTAATTCTAATATAAT
Organism: Litchi chinensis; assembly: GCA_019925255.1. NCBI lineage: Eukaryota > Viridiplantae > Streptophyta > Magnoliopsida > Sapindales > Sapindaceae > Litchi > Litchi chinensis. The sequence goes on from CM034469.1 coordinate 850,930, forward strand.
TTTCAAAACTTTTAATATACAAGATCCATTTTTGAAAGTTACTATTCACACGGATCCTTTCCGTCTGAAAATACTATTCATCTAGGTATTATTATTATTATTATTATTTATTTTTTTTTTGTCTCTCTCGAATAGAGAAAATTTGGGGCGTTACAACAGTAACAAGGTTCTGACCTCTAATTTGTAATTCAGTATTCCAAAATCAATGAAAGCTCTAGGTTTTCCGTATTACTCTACTCTAAATAATTTTACTGATATTTTTATTAATTGTACATGAAAGTAAAAAGTGATCTCTCCACCAAATTTTATTAAGTTAAGCTATCTTAATTGAGGTTTCGACCTGCTAGAGATAGCTCGCTATTACGCTATTAGCTGAGGTTCCAACTTACTAGACAGTTTCATAAAATTATGCTGTTAGTTGAGGTTCGGACCTATTAGATAGCTCGAAATAAAGCTATGGTAGGCAATGTTCCGACCTCCTATATAGCTCGAAAAAACTATCGCTATGGTAGGCGAGATTCCGACCCCTTACATAACTCGAAGAAATAACGCTATGGTAGGTGAGGTTCTGACCTTTACATAGCTCGCCAACATTTTGCTATAATAGGTAAGGTTCCAACCCCCTACATAGCTTGAAAAAATAACGCTATAGTAGGCAAGGTTCCGACCCTTTACATAGCTCAAAAAAACTATCACCATGGTAAGTGAGGTTCCGACCCTCTACAAAGCTTAACAAAATTTCATTATGGTAAGCGAGGTTCTGACCCCCTACATAGCTCGAAGAAATAACGCTATGGTAGGCGAGGTTCCGACCCCTACATAGCTCGCCAACATTTCGCTATAATAGACAACGTTCTAATCCACTACATAGCTCGTAATAATTTTATTATGTTCTGATGGCTTAAATTTTTGAATCAAGTCATAATCTGCAAGCTGCAGCTCATCAAAATCAGTGACCTCTCGAGCTCTCAACTAGTTCTCCTACCACTTATTTATACAATGATTACTCAATTTGTAAGGAATTCGAAGACTTAGGGAAAAGAAGATGCAATCAAAATAACATTAAAGAAGCAAATAAATTCAAAATGAAACCTCATAATGAGGAAAATCCATTACAGGTGAAATAAAAATATTCATACCCTCCCCAAGCAAGGCAAATGTAGCACAATCATAAAAGTCATGAAAAATTACAAAGAATAAGTTTTCAACATGGCAAGTTATTCAGTGTCCTAGCCCTAGGAGGCTTATTCGATAGGAGCTGCTTCATTGGAGGTTGCATCTGGAGGCTCTACGACCTGAGCTGTCTCATCATGAGAGGTCGCATTTGGGAGCTAGATGTTTTGAAGAGCTGTATTTGGAACAACCGAGGATCGAACGGATCGCTTCTTATACTTCTTCACCTCAACAACCGCCTCTTTACCGAAAAATGAGAGATCCAACTCGAGATAAACTTTCCACAAAGTATAGAGAAACAAATTGGAGGTTTATGATTCGACCTCCTCTCTAACATTGGTGACCTGCAACTTGGCTTCCTCTTTAGTTTTGGTAACCTCCTCCTTAGCAAGTGTGAGCTGTCTCACAACCTTCTTCACCTTTTCCTCTACGGCCTTTGCTTGCTGCATGGCCTTCTCCAACTTCTCTTCATTTTTGAGAAGCTTGGCAGTAAGATGTGACCTCGCAACCGCATGAGCACCTTCTTCATGAGCCAAAGCATCCTTAACCTCCTTTTTAGCCTCCTTGGCATTATTCAGCTTGGTCAAAAGGATTTGCTCTAATCTCTTTGCTTTCTCAGCCTCCGAAGTCATGAACGAGAGCTCGTCCTTCAGCTTTCTTCACTCTCTCTCAAACTTTTCCTTCTACTTCTGCGATGTTGGAAATGAAAAATCCAGGGACTATGACCCACATTGAATGTGATGCTTCCAATCAGTTCAAATACTTTTTCATGGCCTTAGGAGGTTCTATTGCTGGTTTTAAATCTTCCATTCGGCCCGTTGTAGTTGTTGATGGAACTTTCTTGAAATCCAAATATAAAGGTACCCTATTTATTGCGACTTGCATGGATGGCAATAACCAAGTGTACCCATTAGCTTTTGATGTTGGAGATTCAGAAAATGATAACGCATGGATTTGGTTTATGATAAAGTTGCAGGTCTGTATTGGAGAAGTTGCTGATCTGGTGTTCATTTCATATCGAAACACAAGTATAGCAACGGCGATAACACATTCGTTTCTCGGGGCATTGCATGGAATATGTATGTATCACTTGGGGCAAAACATGAAGGCCAATTGTAAAGGTGGCAACGTGCAGCAGATGTTTTATAAGGCAGCCAAAGCATATCGGGTTTCACTATTCAATGTGGTTATGTCCCAAATCGCAGGAGTTAATAGTAAGGCAGCTGAGTATTTGATGCTTGCAGAACCTACCAGATGGGCTAGATGTGAGTTTGATGGCAGAAGATATTCTATAATGACAACAAACATTGCAGAGTGTTTGAATGCCATTTTGAAGGAGGCACGACAACTACCGATGACGAAGTTAATAGAGCATATACGTGCCCTACTTCAAAGATGGTTTTGAAAAAGGCGTGAGGAAGTTGTAAATATGGCAACGCCAATGACCAAATGGGTTGAATCGAAGCTGCGACATAGAATGAAGAAAGCCTATAGTTATCCTGTACGTCTCATTGATGTTTATAGGGACCTTGTCATTGATGGAGTTGTGAATCCGGTTGTGAACCTGCAGAATAGAACGTGTGACTGCAAAAAATTCCAGATGGACCAACTGTCATGTGCACATGCACTAGTAGCCTGTAGTAGTATGTGCTTATCTTGTTACGAATACTGTGCTGCGTACTATAGAACTGAAACATTAGCAGCAGTTTATGCAGCTTCCATTAATCTGGTTGGGTCGGAAGATGACTGGATTTGGCTTGAATGTGTTGACATTCCTCTTGTCCTACCACCTGAAGGTCGTAAGCCTCGTGGATGACCTACCACAACAAGAAAACCTTCGATAGGTGAAGGTAAGAAGCAATCAAAGTGCAGTAGATGTGGTGTCTGTGGACACAACCGACAAAACTGTAGAGCACCAATTCCGGTAAGATAAGGTACTATCATTCGGTCGGGTTGCCGTATTTACATTGTAAGAAAGGAACTCGATTATGATACTATAACAGCTGCAATTTTTATTTAGTATTTGTTTTCCCCGTTATCTAACCGGTTTGTGCTTTGGTGGTAACATGAAATGCAATTTGGATATCATCCTGAACAAACTCAGATATGAGTTTGTTCACCGAGGCTGACTGTTGTAGCAGTTGTTCGGACAGCCTGAATGTCTTGCATAATATATTATGACATCTACTGCACATCGGCATTTCAGTAGCAATCATGTGCAAACCATGGGCATAAAAAGCAACAAAAACATAGCAGGTAAAACATTAATATTCTTTATCCACATGTATGGGATTGTCTGTTTTCTGAGATTGTAAAATTGTGTTGTTCATGTCTAAGTGCTTTGGTTGATTCACTGTTACCATTATTCTATTTTGCACATGTACATAAACATAATAACTAACCATTTTTACTTAAAATTAAAATCATATAATTATTGTACACATTAATGTTGTTGCCAACACAATGCACTATGCTGTTAGCAATCTTGATTTATTACATTATGTGTGGTTGTCATTGATGATGAGCATGGCTCCAAAAAATTTTGCACGTTCCTAATGAATGCTAATTATTTTACTATAAAATGTCTACATGCACAACGTGAATGCTGATGGTATTCCCATATACATAAATATATTATATTTATTTTTATATACTAACCATGATTCAAGTGATATGCATTTTCGTATGTTCATTCTTTCAAATTTTTTTATTGATGGTCCGTGTCTTTGTATTTCTAGTTATCAGTACTGGTAGAAGTTGTACTTGTATCTTATTTGTTCTTGATGCAATGAAGCTAATAACTGACAATCACGTGATATAGAAGGAGCTTGGGGGATTTGGCATAAGGTAATAGGACTGTATTTTTGCATTATCTGTGATCTATAAGCTGTTGCAATTTGGATATGGCCTGGAGAAACGGACAACCTTCCTGAGTTGGTGGTAGCCGTTGTGTGCTTTTCTGTTGACGTGCTTGTTGGCACTAGGTGTGATGCTAGAGCTTGTACTTAAATTATAAGTAAACTTGTATGAGCAATGGTCTGTACATTTAGTGATTTATATGTTCATATCTTTTGTCTTTTCACCTGCCCCCTTCACATTAATTTACTGACATATGACATTATGAATCCATGAATAAACGACCAAGTGCTTGACTGTTTTCCATCCTCATATATTTCTCTGGAAATGGTGGACCAATCTTTAAGTCATAGATTTATTGCATTCCCTTCGATGAAAGTTGAGTTCATATATGGCATTATCAGTTATGTTGTACATCATGGATACACATGTCGAGGTATATAAACTAAAACTGAACAACGTTGATGTTGATGCAATAGAATTTCATCAGATTATACTTTATATCGCATTGATTCCTTCTCATAAAGTCATATAATTACAAGAATAAAAATGAGATTAATTTATGGGCAATATATTGATGTTTACTTCTCCCAATTTTGGCTTTCTACAACATATTAACTAACAAAACGGTTCATCCTATCAAACACACATGGTAAAGAATGAATTCTCTTCAATTACGAAATCCGGAGGCTCGACGAAACAATGTGGCAATGTTAGTGAATAAATTACTTTTTTGTAAAAGCAATTCATAACTATCTAAGCATGCGACAAACTATAATTTTACATCAGATAACCTGGAGTTTCTGGTTGACTGGAAAAATATTGAATATATAAATAATTATGAAAAAAACAACAACCACCAACATTTTAGCAATCAAATATGGGGATATTTGATTAGTGGTACCCCCATTGACAGATTGATAATTATTATTTGTTGACATTGTTGTTTTTTAAGAATTGCATAACGTTTTTAAATAAACATAACCTTACAGTATATTGTTTTAATGATGAAATGCTTCACATATGTTACAATCTAATATTTTGACGAACTTAAAAAAGGATTTCATCTAACCACTGCAAGTTGCAGGTCTGCAAGCTGCAGGTCTGTATTTCAACCATTTCATGGGTGTGACCCTGGCAGGGAGGTGGTCCTCGTTGCTTTCTGTATTGGCGGGTAGATACTTCGATGGACATCCAAAATTTAAGTCATAGATTTTGTATATTTTGTTTAGTTTTGAATTTCTTTAATTGATTTTTATTTTTGTTATGTTGTTTAATTTCAGTCTTTCGGATTAAGGTTATTTAAAGCATTTAAAAAATTATGTTACACTTAGTTTTGTATTTTAAATAGTCAAACACTCAAATTTAACGGACTTTCAATAACAATAAGAGAGGCCATTGTACACCCCAAATAAACATTTGTCTTCGCTTGTTTGAACAAACCTAAGAGGATTATGGTGTAAGGAAAAGCTCTCACAAGGAAATTATAAGTGCCATTCCATACTTCCATATCACTCGTAAAGCTTTAAAAAAAATAATAATAAATAAATAATACTGTGGTTGTGTAAACTAGTTACTAACTAATTGGAGACAACAAAAACTAAAACATTTGAACTTTCTTCATATTAACAACTGTTTAATGAAGTTTCTACGAATAAAATAGACATGCATAAATATATATTATATATATACTACAATAGCGTATGTTTAATCACTATATTACTTTCATAAATTATATGCAATAACTTGAAATGTAACAAAATATGATATATTTTTCTGAAAATTTTAAGCCATATGCATGAACATTCACAAATAAATTCATGATTTAAATGTAGATAAATCTTAATTATGAAGTAACTGGACTGCTATTATCTATAAATTCAATTTTATAATCCAATCATAATTAATTTTTTGTTCATTTGAATATGGGTGACAAACATGATTTTTTGGCTTTTTTTACATGAACATTATCTCCACACCATAATAATATTGTTTTGAATATATTGCTCTCACTAACTCTCGTTTCGCTCATTAAATTGACTATAAATATTTCTCTGATATTGCCTGAGTTAGAAGGAAAGAGGCTGGCATGGATTATATGGACAGACAAGATTTTAAGGTGTTGATGATGATACAATAACTTGCATTGTATTCTTAATTTGCAAGTATCTAAACAATGTTTCAAAGCTTGGTGAAGTACTCGACGACTGCCTTTCCAACCTAACATTCTCAATTTAAACAAATCAGGATTACATTCATTAAATCTTACTTTATGCAAATTTTATTTTTTGAATCGTAAATCAAACATATTCTTCATGTCTAAGTTGTCCTAGCCTATGTTTGATTTGAATTTGTTAAATTTGGCTAGTATTTAAATTCGATAAGCACATGTACAATGTCCTGGCCGTGAATAAGACAAGTTATGACAAGTGTAGCGATGCAGACTTCATCACCAACATCACAAAAGTGTCATTTAAAAGTTTGAGCTCAAAGAGGCAAGACCTTACTATTGAAAACTAGTGTCAGAGGCTTCTGTTGGGGTGGAATGAAAGTGGGCATTTTTGTGCAGCAACCACCACCCACACCAGCTCCAGTACCTGTAAGGAAAAGAGCTGACAGTATCCCCATCACTCTGTTGCTTGCTTTTTCTATAGCTTTGTCTCGCCGTTTTACATATAAATTCTGTTAGCTTCAAGTACAATCAAAATACATGATAATGTCATCATAGGCTGGCAGCCTAGGCACAGAGACGATGTTTTAGCGCTAATATTAAGATAACAATCAGCATAATTGTGTGACCTACATATACGTCTGTACCTAAAAATAATACTATTTTCTCTTGCTAAATCAAGCTAAAAATTCTTAAATTGAATGCATCACATTCATGTTTAAGACAAGAAACTACAGCAAAAGAGGATAATGAACAAGTTAAAACTGCAACAAACATCATTAATATATGAATGTAAGTACCAAGATTCGTATCATCAAACACATTCTATGATTAAACCGTGAAAAATATACAATAGTCCATATTGCCTCTGAAACTCAAAGTAATTAGAAAGAAACCTTTAGGAACTTAGGAAGACTCAGCAGCAGGTTGGGTAACTCCATATTTCACCAACAACTTATTGAGGGACTCTGGCGAGCAAACTTGGTACTTCACTTTGCCTCCTGGTGTAAGGAAAACCTTAGCCAGTTTGAGTTTATCAGAAGTAAGACTGGTGCTGTCCATGGTTTTGCTGAGCACCTTCACAAGGTGGACCGCTTCTTCCCTTGTGATATCATCCTTCTAGTCCTGTTTCAACATAAACTGTGCAGCCTGGTTATTTGCACTGATTGCTGTAGCTTTCCAACCACCATAGTTTCCACTGGGGTCACTCATGTAAAGCTGAAAACCATAATTTTTATCCCATCCTGCAAATAGAAATGTTTTAGCAAAAGGACGGAGACCCCCAAACTGTGTGTAACCTTGCATTGTATCAGAGACAGATTGAACTAGTTGCTCAACAACCATAGGCTCTTGGTATGCATATGTATAACGCTGGGCTTGGACCCTTGCAGTGTTGATAAGTATGTTGGCATCAGACATTATTCCAGCCACAGCACAGGCAACATGATCATCAATCTTGTACATCTTATTCGTGGAAGTGGAGGTCTATAGGAGTTTGGAAGTAACCTTCTTTTCACCAACCAACACAACTCCATCTTTCGATAATAGTCCAATAGCACTACTAACAATGCCAATGGCCTTCATTGCATACTCAACTTGGTAGAGACGGCCTTCAGGGGAGAAAATTGTGGTACGACTATCATATCTTCGAGACCTTTTTGCTTATGACTAAAGTCAAACAAAAAACATTTATCTATCAATCAAATAAGATAGTGTGAAAGAATAGCAAGAAAATATAATGGCACATGATTTCATTACCAACCTGAATCAAAAGGACCACAACCTGAATCAAAGATACATGAAAATTCTAGACAACTTCTAGCCATAAATTATATAAGCACAATCAGTTCACAAGCAACACCATAGTTGGACCATAAAACATGAACACATACCAATGATACAAAGCAAACAACAAGTGCAAGAACCAAAACTTACCTGCTCATATCATGCCTCTGCACCTTATTTGTTTCACTGTAAGCCTCATTCCCCATCTTTCTTTCATAACAAAAATAATAATAATAATAATTTACTTACTAGCAACATAGTAAACTAGATTTGAAATACTAGCTTCAAAAAATAAGTGACATCCAGCAACAAACAATTAAAGCGGAAAGGAATAATGAACCAATATTGATAAAGTCAGCATGATGCCTGATTGCAAATTCTAAGTCACCTGTTTTCTTTCTCCCTTGCCCGCATATGTACACAGAAGGGTATTTCATCAACACCTTTCCTCTTCATTCCTACGTCATAGATCCTGATCTTGAGGTGACGCACACCTGACGAAGTAGGTGTGTTTGACTATCCAGCAAGCCAGCAACACCATACCGTTTCAACACCACCTCCCCATTTTGGTCAGTTTACAACTACTTCGTCAAGCATATACAGTCAAGGTTAATAAGCCATAAGCTGTAAAATGGCTCCGCTCATTATTCACATACCAAACTCATAAAAAAAAATCCAACATTCATATATGTGCACATCAAGCGTTATTGACAACATAAATTTCAAACAGCCACCATTTCCACTATTTCCTGCGGTTCCTTGTCAAAGACTGAATTTTGTAACGTGTACAGATCATAAACACAATGTGGTTTAACCAACGTCAACAACCATATATACCAACTAACGATAAGTACGACAATAATAAGCCTAAAAAAAACTAATTAACAAGAACATAAAGACCTGTAGTAGCAAAAACAGATGAGTAGCTTATGAAGCTGCACTATCAACCTGCTGAATGAGCGAAACCTGCTGATGGTAATTTATTGTTGCAAAATCAACTGCACAAAATTCTCGCTGTCATCCGTCGTGATCACAGTACTAACCTGCTCAACACATGAAGATGGAACATTGATTAAACATTATGTTGGACTGTAACAAATTGCATCCGTTACCAATTGCATCAATGAACAACATTGTCATAAGCGAAAATAAAATTAGTATCCCCATGTAACTGACGAGACCAATTCCAGAGGTCCATAGCTAGCTGCTCCCGGAAATGTAGTATGTCAGATTTGTCGAATGAGTTCACTACCATTCCGTTTGCCATGTGTTCAGCCAACTTGATAACAAACATTCCACAATCACCACTACTACATAACATTGACAAAAAACTAGTTAGCACATGATGTACCTTTCGATATTTAAGTAACGGAAACAGCTGTCTGTGGTAATGCCGAGCTTACCCTGATTCTTGTTGTGGTGTGTCGGCGTAGCGTGACACGGTCCATCCGTCCTTTGTATACCAGTCTGTAGTCATGTGCGAATCCGTCTGATAATGATCAGTCTTCTGAAGGAGCTGCGGCAAAAGTGTTTGTATGAGCTGTAGAAACTGTTTGTAATTGCGAACGTAGGTGCCCAGTGAGTCATACAGCGTAATGGTTCGCTCCCTGAAGTGAACTTTGACGAGGACCCAATGTACACCCCTGTAATTCAATGGCATGTACAGCTACAACGAGGACAAACCAGAAAACAACCACCATTCAGTTTGTGTATGTAACATAACCTACAATAAAATGGTGCATTACAAACAATTCGGTATGGTACCGTGGTTAGTCCAGTCCATGGCCGACAGCCTACCTCCCTCGAATCATTTTTGCTGCCGGACACCTCCCCCCTTGCATATCGTATGCACATGTCGTTGTCCTCCCATAAAGGTTTTTTCTTCGTATAACCTTCCCATTTACTTAGTAAATGTTGCTGCATTTATTAAATTGAGCACATAATCAGTCAGCAAGAAACAGGATGGTGGTAAACTATAACTGAGGTTACCGTACCACAAAAAATAAACTTACCCCAAACAAAATATTTGTGGTGGTGAATGCTTCCATCTTGCTAGTAGGGCACCTCATTGCCTTCAATCGGATAAAGCAGAAAGCTGCATCCATATGTTGCACAGTAATAAAATGTAAATGTTTAAACTATGATATATATGTATGACATACCAACTATCAATATTGATTATACGAACCGAATCAGACAACCACACATCGCCTTTCGACAAGTCCCTAAACCATTGCCGATTGCAGTCCCCAGTTGGCAATCGAATGGTTGGTCTGCAAGCGAAATACAAGCAATTGACAACTTATTATATATGAACATTTGAACGCGACTAAAAGACAATAACAATTAAGGTAAAAGGACACAGAAACATACAACTCATTCGGCACATGTTCGTCCCACCATGCTTTAAATGCTATGAGTTCACTGTTGGACGACTTACGAAATGGTTCGAATTTGGTGCGCTTTCTTGTACCAAGTTCGATTTCCTCAAATGGAGACGATATTTGTGGACCTTTTTTCCACTTCCGCTTCACATATTTGTATTTTGGTATGATCTTCATACTGACATCTGAACCTATCGAAGGTGACCAAACAATTGGTTGCATGTGTGTAACATTGGTTGTAGCTGGGTCAAATTTAATTTTCCTTCGGGAAGTGTCTACTGCTGCATGTGTGACTTCCGCACTGCCCTCTGCCTGATTACTAAACCTTGTGTCCGAAACTTTTTTCTGCCGACGTTCATCAAGTTCGGTTTCTAGTATTATCTTCACACTTGCATCCGAACCAATTGAGGGCGACGCTTGCCATGCTTGAGGTGGCACAATAGGGTTCACCGGCTGTTTCAGACCAACACTGTCCACTTCCCGATGGTACAAACCGTCTCCAGTCGTATCGTGTGCAACCGGCAATTCTCCTTGCAACCCATTATTATCTTCGTTGGTTTCAGCACGTAGGTCGTCCTTGTCCTGCAATGCAAATTTCAAACGATATAAGTAGATGTTTATGGACGTTTGTAAGCCGCACTACCATCAACTTATGTTCATGTCTACCTTTGCAGCAGCTGGCTGCTGTTCTGTAGGAATAATAGTGCTTCTCATTAAAAAGTCCATAATGTTCTCCACCTTCTTGTTTGTTTCCTCTAGGAGCTGCATTGTCTCTTGTATTTTCTTGTTTGTGTGGCGTTATGCTTTCCTTGTTTCTTGCTGAAACTGCTGCAGCTGTTTCTGGATGGCTTGTAGTTGATCACTTGTCGGCTTACTGCTATCCTTCGCAGCCTGAAGACAAATCAGCAGGTGACGCTTACATGGACAACTCAAAGTACAATAAGTAAAGCCAAAATAAAACCTAACAACACCTGTACCTGAGCAGACGGTCCTCTTCCAGCAGGCTGCGACTTCAGAAATGCACGAACACTGCCCTTGTCAGCAAAATCATTCTTACCATTGCCATCACTATCACTTATGACTCTATCAGAACAACCCTCAGGTGGACCATCCTCCTCCCTCACGAAATACTTGCAGTAATCCTCTTTTTCCTCTGCAGCCGTCGCCTCCAACGTTGGGTGGGCTTCAAGCTGCCATGAAATCAAAAAAGATATGACTGAAAGCACATGTACAACGTAGGGTGTGTAATCAGTTAACGATTTAAGGTACATACATCAGAGCGATGCAACAACGTTACTATTTCTCCTGATTTTGGGATTGCAATAGACCTCCAACTTACGATTCGGGGCAGCATATTGCTGGATTTTAGTGCAATATGTTGACCAATGGTCGGAATTGCTTCACATGCCCATATCTATTAGTGCACAAACGAACCAACCATTAGTAACCAAAACGAACGAACCATTACTAACCAAAACAAACCAAGACCATAGAACATGTACCTGAAACGCATATGGGAATCCAGACAAAGAATAAAATGCACTGTCTGCCTTATACTTGTGGCCTTTATTGCGTTTACCCACGTTGCCAGCCATTTTCTTAAAATCCTTTTTCATGCCACTCAATGTCATCTCATAGCAGCAATGACCCCATGGGTATTGGTTGAAGGCATTGATATCATCCAACAATTGAATATGCTCCCTTCTAATGTGGTTCTTCAGATCCTTACCAAGTAACACCATCTCTAAGAAGTACAGCAATCGCAAGTTTGACAATGTCCTCATCATTGTCTGAAGAAGCACTCCTAAAAGCAGCGTCTAGACTTTTGTTCGAAACCTTGTTGCTACCATTAAACATTCTGTGGCTAAACGGCTCAGCGGTTGTACAGTCCTCACTTGACCAGTCTTTTGGGTATGGCCCACAATCAAGCCCTGTGATGAGTCCAAATTCTTGCATGAGAACCGAATGACACTGTCATTGGGAAGGGCAAACCACAGCTCGGCAGAATCATCACATTCCACTTGTCGTAGAAGCAAGTTATGCACTAACTGATCGGCAAACTTAAGCTCATTCATCTTAAACAGTTTACCAAAGCAAGACCTACTGAACATGTCCAATTGCACGTCACTTAACTTGTCAGCTATAACTTTTATGGCTCCCATCTTAGAGAAGCATGTAACTTTCGAACTAAAATGTTGTACGTCTGTGATCTTGCACGTAATAGCAGCATCCATGTGTGTAGGAACCTACAGTTACAATAGAAAACAATGTTAATAACATCAACCCCATGTCAATATTCACCGCTAACATAACATATAATATACGGGTACAATTTCAATGTCTATCGCAGAACTAGGCTGATATCAAGCAAATTTGGTACACCATGACCACTTGCACACGTCTGTGACAGCAGTAAAGAAGCCCAAATTTCACCTAATCTATGCATATATAAAGGAACCATAACAAAAATATAACTACCAACCAAATAACCTCTACGTTGACATTCTCTACTGCAAATACTGGATTCCCGACATACCAAATGGCCATAGAATCCCTTCTAATATGTGTACTTGCGGGATTTGACAGAGATCCCATGACCATTAGGAACCCAACTCTGAGGTTGGGATCACAACCTTTGACTAGGGATCCCAACTCTGAGGTTGGGATTAGCAGATATCCCAACCTGATTACGCTCCCAACTTTAAGGTTGAGATCCTAACTCTAAGGTTTGGATCACAACTCTCAGGTTTGGATCCTAACTCTTAAGTTGGGATTAGCAGAGGTCTCAACATGATTGCGCTCCCAAATATAAGGTTGGGATCCCAACCTGACAGTTTGGATCCCAACTCTTTGGTTGGGATTAAGCTAAATCCCAACCTCATTGCGATCCCAACTCTAAGGTTGGGATCTAAACTCTCAGGTTTGGATCCCAACTCTTATGTTGGGATTAAGCTAACTCCATTGCGATCCTAACTCTAAGGTTAGGATCCAAACCTGAAAGTTGGGATCCAAACTCTTAGGTTTGGATCCCAACTCTTACGTTGGGGCTAAGCTAAATCCCAACCTCATTAAGATCCCAACTCTAAGGTTGGGATCCCAACCTAAGAGTTAGGATCCAAACTCTTAGGTTGGGATTGTCCTAACCATGAGGTTGGAATTCGCTACCATGACGTTGGAAATTCAAAATGCATGACTAAGAATCCCCACTCCCATTTTCGAAATCCCAACACAAACGTTTTGAATCCCAACTTCTAACCTGCCATTACCAAACCTACAGTTTCGGAAACTACAAATGACTGGATTCGGGATCCCAACTGTTAGGTTATGATTCCTCACCTTACAGTTGGTATTCTCAACCTCCTCCAAGTTGGGTTTCAACCAGATAAATAGTTAATGAAATCACAATCTAGAGTTAGGGATTCCCAACGTGTTGGTAGGGAATTCCAATTCCCTACCACCATGTTGAGAAAAATGACCTCCAAGTTGGGATTCCAAACTTCCTGATTGGTACTCCCCCACCCTCATGGTTGCGAATACCCACCTGCAAGTTAAAAATCCAAACCCCAATGTTGGAAACTAAACCAAGTTGTAAACCATCACAACTCCAATGAACAAACCAACAACTCCACACCTTAAAATTCAATCAAGCCATTTACACTACCTATAAATGACAAATCGAATCATTTATAAAAGTCAAATATAGATTGTCAATAATGATAACATCACACAGTTTATGCAGTAACATACAACCACATAATACAACCACATAATCAATAATGATAACATCACACAGTTTCTGCAGTAACATACAACCACATAATCTACTACCATCTCATAACCCCAATGATTTATCCAACAACCCCGTACCTTGAAATTCAATCAACAAACACTACCCATAAACAATCAATGGAATCATTTATAAATTTCAATAACATAATGTCAAAAATGATAACAACATCACACAGTTTATGTAAACCCCTAGTCTCGATCTATAACCTCTTAGTGTTAAAAGATGGATTAGAGAGGTAAAATAAATCTCTACATTAGATTAATTGAATTTCATGGCATTAGAGATTTATCAACTTAAGATTGACGACGAAATTCGTCAATTATAAAAGTTAAGTAACATTACAATAGAATCAAGTTAGTGTTAAGCTAAATCAATTCATCGATTTCGTGAACGTCATTCTAGAGTTTCACAACAACCAAATTAGCAAGAAAAAGATCAATGAAGAGTAAAGTAATTCATCCATAGATAAGAGACAAGTTAAAGAAAATAAAATGTTGAGTGCACGATTAAGAAAATTTTTACATTAGTTGTTCGTAAGTAATGAACAACTATTAAGCGATTTAAATAAGAGATTGATGATAATCAAAATAAATCAAAGGACAAGCTTGATATTCCATAGAACATTAATAAGATATACAAACAAGACACTTAGAGGCCAAGTGGACAAGTGAAGAATGCAAAGCTATCATAAAAATCAAAAACAAAAGTAAATCCCGTATAGAATGGATGATGAGGGAAAACGATGGTCAAACGAATTAAAAATGAGACTTAAGTGCCATTTTTATGAAGGTTAATGATATATATTGAACATTTAGCAAGATTTCAACAAGCAAAGATGAAAAAAGGTGAGAAATAAAGAAGAAAACAACAGCTGCCAGAAAATAAACAAAACTGGGCAGCAGTGAAGATAACAGAGAAATTGAGAGGAAATGGTGTAAATTAAAAAGAATTGGGACATGATGTAATTATAAGAAATGCTATTAGTATATAAGCAACCCTTGCTGAAAATTTTTCCAGCAAACACCACTCCTTCAGTCGTGAAAAAGAGAGCAGAACAGAAGCAAAACAAAAGCTGACCGTGAAAACCACAAGCAGAGGTGCTGGACAGCAGCAAGGAAAAGTGGAAGGAGAAGAGCCCATCCAGCCCTTCTGAACCCCTAACCTCTCTCTCTAAACCCTCTTCTAAGTCCTCTCAATCCTCTAAGCCAAGTATCAAGTAAGATATCATATGATCTTCTCCTTATTGTGTTTAAAAATACAGTAGAGCTGCTGGAAATTTTCTGGGCAGAAATTTTTTTGTTGTGTTGGTGTTCTACACTTCAATTAAGTGTGGAACCCCAACTAGATGATGATGAACTTTAAATAGCATGTTGTTGGGTGTAAGTGGTAGCCTAGGGTTTTATTTATGGCTGCCACATATTTGATTTAAGTGAAAACAAAATCAACTCTCACACACACACCAATTAGTTGATTAAAGTTTTGAGTGAATTGTTAGTGTTCAAATGAACAAGTAATGTTTATGTGTGTGTTGTGACTATATTAGACAGTAAATAAGCTCTGAAATTAGAGGTTTTGAACCCAAGTTTGAGCATAAAAATGATTAGAAAAGCATAGGAGAGCATACAGGAATGATAGAAGCTCAATAGAATTGGTTTTAACAATTTTGTCAATCCCGAGCTGAATTTTTAGCTAGGGGAGACCTGACCATATTTGGCTTATTTGAGGGTGTTCTACACCTCAAATGATGCCTAGGAACCATAGAAAACCATAGGTTTTGGAACGGATCGAATCCGATAAAAATTGTGCAAGTTATGCACGAAATAGCGCCGTTAGAGCTCTGAGAAGTGAAACGGCTATCCTAATGCAATTTTTATTGCATGGTTTGAGTTTGGTTCATCATTATAAGTTAAATGAAGCTTAGTTATGGAATAAAATCTAGCGTCGCTAACCCAAAACCAAGAGGTTGCAAAACGGGCACTTAATTGCGCCCGAAAGTGTCCAAAACGGATGTTTTCCTTAGATTTGACATAGCAAACGATAATATTTCTCAATGAAATTTGTCGTGTGACTAGAATGGGATATAAGTGAGCCGTAGGAAAAAGAACGAAGGAAAACGGAGTCCCGGGCAGTGCGTAGCAGTGCACACTGTCAAGGGCTGTCCGTTTAAATTAAAAATGTGATTTTTCGTTTTAAGCCTTCAACAATTAAACGGACCGCGTGGGGTAATCCCTAAGGGTCTAAAACTAAAACTTTTCCACAAAAATCGGGATTTAAGAGTCTCGGTTGATTTAGAAACGAGTTAGGAGCTATATAGAGAGAATTGGGCATAGTTGGGAATTCCTAGTATATAGTTGAGAAATGGAGGTTTTTGTTAATAGTAATGATGAGAAAATATTGTGTAGGTGACGAGCCTCGTCGAGACGCTTGACACGGAGTGACGCGGCTTCGAGGTAAGTGGTTCGCCACTCAATAGCTTTTTAAATGGTCATGCAAATTCTTGATGATGTTAAATGACTATAGTAGCTATATAATAAAGGAAATCGAAAATAATATATAATGATATAGTTAAAAGTTAAGCGTATGGATTCCTATGTAATCCATATGTTTCTAGAAAATGATTATGAGTTGTATGTAGAGAAAATGAACTAAGAAAGCTTTCAAGATTTTCAAACTAAAGTCATTTGTGCTTTTGCACTTAAAGAAATTGATTATGAAAACCCATGTGTATACCTTAAAAGCTATGAGATTTAGCGTTACGTGACGACGCAGAGAATTCCGTCCGTAATCGCTCAGTTTATAGAAAAATATAGCGCTACGTTGTGATGCAGACAATTCCGCACGTAGTTGGTTAATTGACAGTTAGCGCTACGA
This sequence comes from Litchi chinensis, assembly GCA_019925255.1. NCBI lineage: Eukaryota > Viridiplantae > Streptophyta > Magnoliopsida > Sapindales > Sapindaceae > Litchi > Litchi chinensis. The sequence continues at coordinate 867,959 of CM034469.1, forward strand.
AGCGATGCAGTAAATTCCGCTCGTAGTCGTCTAGAGATTTAGCACTACATTTGCGATGCAGAGAATTCCGCATTGTAGTTGTTCAGTAAATAGTTTAGCGCCCTACGTACGATGCAGTAAATTCCGTAACGTAGTGGTTGAGATGCATTAGTAAGCTTCACGTTGGCGTTAGCTAAAATCGCCCGTGATGGTTAGAATGAGTCAAGGATACACATGGAAGAATTTTTAAAGAAGTTGTAAAACTCGAGTCAATAATGAAATCTTATGTTGGTGTATGTGATATTATATATCCTTATTGCACTAACCTCTGATTTATTTTGTAGCTCATTTGTTTTTATTGCGTGTCGCCGTCGGACGAGATCGAGACCTTTTGCTTGCATATACATTGATAGGTGGGCGATAGCTCAAGACGTGTATATACATTTTTGTAGTATGTATTTAATTAGGTATATTTTGAATTTCCATGATGTTGAGATTGAAAAATGTAAATATATTCATGCATACTATATATGATTCATATATGTATACTTGGCATTAAAGCTTATTGTTATGCTTATGAAAGTCTGATGAATGATGCATGATTGAAAATTAAAGAAGTTGGGAGGTGTTTTGAAATAGTCGAAGTGTTATTTTCCTTACAGGTCAAATTTTTGGTTTATCAAAAATGCAGTCGTTATGCTGACGAAATTTTTATAAAATGAATTAGAAAAAAGAATCAAAGAAAATGTTTACCACTCCCAACTAGTGACGATTCAAATTCAAATCACTAAGTTTTAACGAGTAAACCGGATACAGAAAGATAGGGTTCGCTTCCCGGATGTCTTCGATCCGACGAGTTGGTTTCGAGGAATCCGTTGAAGTGCCCGGCAGGATTCTCCAGACAAGAGCTTAGATAAGGTCTGGGAAGGGTCCTATCAGTTTATGCACTAACATACAACCACCAATATAATGCAATAAACAAACACCCCAGAATCAATATTTTCTTACTTTGGAATTTTTTCTATGCCTTCCTGTTTCTTGCTTCAACTTTTTCCCTCCTCTGCCTTCACCTTGATTTGCTTCTTCTTCCCTCTTTTCCTTCTTCTACTACTTTCTGCCGCAGGTGGGTGCAGCAGATGTCAGGTCAGTATGTTAGGGTTTCCTACACACAGAAGAACATAAAAGACGTACTTACCGACACATAGAACGACAGTGGCACCGTCGTGTTTCCTTTGTTCAATGCTGTCGTTCGGCCGTTGGTGGGTGGAGGAGCGACAGTGGTGTGTCTACGTGCTACGGTACGGAGAGAGTTATAACCAGTGGGTCCACGTAAGGTGCTGCGCCGGTGATGGGTGCGCCCAGCACCGGTCCGACACGCTAGTTTCGTCTTCAGATTTATGTGCTTACTTCGACGTTGACGACGACCCTCCAGCAACGAACATTGTTCCAGATTTACGACATTCTGTGCAGGGGATGTGCGACGGTGATGGCTTTACGTGCGACGGTTACTTGCGACGGTTCGGCCTTCCGCTGCTCGGTTGGGCGACCTTGACCGACATTCAACACCAATGGTTGGGAATGGATAGCGACACTTACCGGTTTGGTAGGATCAAAAGGGTGCCAGACTTACTTGTAATTGACTGCCTAATCAGGGGTATTTTTGTCCAAAATTATAGTCATCTGAACAGCCTCACAATTGAAAGGCTATTTCTCACCAGGGTCATTCAAATAAGGTCATTTTTCATTAAAACTCTTTAATGAATGATAATTGAGAAATTAAATTATTATACCGGTGCACACTAAGCAAAAAGGAACTCTCTCTCTCTCTCTCTCTCTTTCTGTCTCTCTCTCTCTGTATACATATATATATTCAGTTGACTAGTCCTAACGTGTGGGAGCTTATACACATCGGCCCTTAGTAAAAGTTATTGAGTATCTCTCTTCACTCTCATAGATCAAGCATTCAAGTCCTACCTTTGTTCTATTAAATATAAAGTGTGAGTGTGTTTATCCTTTTAATAGGAGTTGTCTATCTCCCGATTGTGGAACTAATCATCCAAATTGTTGTCAGTGATCTATTTCAAAAGATTCCAATAGTTTTCTAATTTGTGAGGTGTTCATGTTAAATATATATACGTGTGTATGTGTGTGTGGGGAAGCTTATAATTGCACTGAAACTTAATTAATTTCAAGAATTTTGAATTGGGCATTCGGCATTCATCAATTCTAGGCAGCAACCGAAAGAAAGGGAAAATAATAATAATAATAATAATAATATAACGGTACGGCAATATCCATCCTGTGTGTTGAATTGGTATTTTATAAATGTTTTCTTGTTTATAATCAACCGTACAAGTTAGAACTTCATTAAATTATAATTGCGATTAAGATGGATAAGAATTTTGATATTGTTTTGTTAGGGGAAGCTGAGATAATTTAAGGGATGTACTGGAATATGTACAAAGTACAACAACTAGTTACGGATGGTTGAAAGTGCCAATTATTTGCACTTTAATTAAGACGTTGTGTCAAATTTGCATAAAGTAAATGTCCTTTGAGATTTTCCTAAAAAAAAGGACAGGCCTTGGTCGTGTACCTAAAACATTCTTACTGAAGTTTTCCCCAAATCTGAAACATTAACGTATAATAAATAAATTATATTTATTGATTATAATTACATATATTATATTACAATCATATATAATAAATTATAATAATAGATTTTAAAAATATAAACAATCATTTTTTTTTGTCAAGTGTATGTATATCCTATATGTGTCCAAGGAGAACTCTCTCTCTCTCTCTCTCTCTAAATATATATATATATATATTAGTGGTTCCTTGGGCACATTTGGGTATGGATAAAATTGAAAAAAATATATTTAATTGCATTCTAAAATGTATAATTACAATTTGATATATGTAATTATAACTAAACATGTTTAATTACAATCAATAAATGTGATCTTATTTACTGATTGAAATCACACAAGTTTAATGGTAATCATATATAATAAATTACAATCACACATTTTATAATACAGTCACACGTTTTTTTTTTTTTTCGGTCAAGTGTATACATACCCAAGTGTATACTAGAATGAGTCATGTATATATTTGATTGACTAATCCTAACATGTGGGAGTTTATACACATCACCCTTTAGTAGGAATGATTGAGTATCTCTCTTCATTTTGAGAGGTTAAGCATTCAAGTCTTACCATTGTTCCATTAAAATATAAGGTGTGAGTGTATTTCTTTTTTTGATAGAAATTGTCATCTCCCTGTTGTAGAAATAATAATCTAGAGCACTATTAGTGATATATCTTGGTAGATCCCAACGGTCTTTTAATCTAAGAAGTGTCAATGTAAAGAAAAAAAAAAAAAAAAAAATGTGGGAGCTTATAATTGCACTCAAACTTAATTAATCTCCAGTGCATTCAGCATTCATCAATTCTAGGCAGCAACAGAAAGAAAGGGAAAAAGATAACATAACGGGACGGCAATATCCATCCTGTGTGTTGACTTTGTTATTTTATAATTGTTTTCTTGTTTATAATTATCCGTACAAGTTAGAACTTCATTAAATTATAATTGCGATTAAGATGGATAAGAATTTTAATATTATTTTGTTAGTGGAAGCTGAGATTATTTAAGTGATGTACTGGACGATGTACAAAGTATTACGGATGGTTGAAAGTGCCAATTATTTGCATTTTATTAAGGTGTTATGTCAAGTTCGCATAAAGTCAAATATCCTTTGGCTCCACATTCTCATCATGATTAATTAGTTTTATTATTACCTTCAATTAGTTTTCTTATTACTTTCAACAAACTTGTCACCTAATTGATATCATTATCCATGCAATACTTGACTTTAATTCATTCTTTATATGACAAGGCATGAAAGCAAAAGATCGACAAGTTTCAACCGCTGTGATGTAATATTAAGTTCTCAAAATTTTATTAGAATATAATTTCTCATAAAAATAAACTAAATTTATTAACACTCAATATGATTTTATGGTAAACCGCTCATCTAGCTTGATAATGTCCAAGATTCGAATAATTATATAATATGTGGTATTTAAAAAAAATAAATTTAAGTTTCTATTTTTAAATTGTTTTGGATGCAATTTAGTTAAATATTATTTTAAATAAATTGATACTATAAAACAGACAATTAAAGTGAATTTATGAATTAAATGTCAGCATAAAACGCTTCCCCTCTACAACTGAACCACCTTCCAAGTCTTAACATATACAATTATGAGTATATATGTGGAGAATTTTTATCCAGCGTCTGTTGATAGTGAATGTCCCTCAAAAAAATCTGGTATTGTTGACTTCTTCGGTGTTATTTTTTTTCTTAAAGAAAATAAAAAATATGACTGTAAAATTCTGAATTACTAAACAGCAAAGATATATAAATTCTATATAAATTATTTTACCGTCAACATATAACAAATACTCAAATAGTAAACATATATATGTTAGAAATGGGACAATTTAAGTGACCAGTATACACAAACATCCCCTCCCCTAATAAATAATTTACATTTATTCATAATTATTAATTTTCTATAAAAAAAAATCCTGTCCTCTCTCTTTTCTCTCTAATTTATCTCTACACATATATACCCTCCTCTATCAGAGAGGGCGTTTTCCTCCTCTCTGCTAGGTCTTTCTCCCTTTATGTTTATTGTTTTGATTCCAATAATGCTTCCATATTTATATGTGAAGGTAGTTTTCAACTCATGTCTAGATTTATGGTAGATTTTGTTATAATTAAATCTAGATCTTTGGTGGTTGTCAGTCTACCTGAATTTAGATCTATGGTGGTACATGTCTACCCAGATTTTGATATGTGACGGTCAAGGTTGTTTATTTTGTTTTCTTCTTTTTTGTGTAGTCATACTATTGATTTACATTTCCCATGGACCAAATTTGGAAGTCCATGGCTTTTTGTAGATGCTTTACAGAAGATCAATCAATACATTAATTAGAAATATCTATTATGGTGGTGGATAGTTCGATGAACAAGTCAAAAGTTCCTAATAGAGCTCTGTTATACCTATTTTTGGGACTACAAAAATGGACTGGTAAAAACCCAAAGAACCAATCAAATAAACTGATCTAGCTCGCAGCTCGCAACTAGCTCAGCATCCAGCTAGCTCAACTTGCAGCTCCAACTCTTAGCTCGCAGCTAGCTCAGCTCCTCAGCATCCAGCTCTCAGCTCGCAGGTCGCAGGTTGAGCTCGCAGGTCGAGCTCGCAGCTCCAACTCTCAGCTCGCAGCTAGCTCAGCTCTCAGCTCCAGCTCTCAGCTCTCAGCTCTCAGGTCGTAGGTTGAGCTCGCAGCTCTCAGCTCAGCTCGTAGCTCCAGCTCTCAGCTCGCAGGTCGAGCTCGCAGCTCCAACTCTCAGCTCTCAGCTCAGCTCTCAGCTCTCCAGCTCGTAGCTCTCAGCTAGCTCAGCTCCAGCTCCAGCTCTCAGCTAGCTCAACATCCAGCTCTCAGCTCTCAGCTCTCAGGTCTCGTACCAGCGAACTTTATGTTATTCCAGATCCCAAGGAGCAATTAATGCAGTATGACTATGATAGAGTTGTTAGTCAATGTAATAAATGCTATGTCAGAGTAGTTGATTTCTTTACATATATATCACTCAGTTATAATCTCTTATTCTCTATAAATAGGGGGAAAAATTCATTGTAAAAGGGGGGGCTCAAATTTTTAGTATTACAGTCCCTCTGAAAAAATATATATATATTGAGAGTGACCCGTGGATGTAGGTACCATTGCCGAACCACGTAAAAATCTCTGTGCGTCTATCTCTTATTCTTTATCTCTCTTCTCTTTGGTGTGCTCTTTGATTGCAAGTATTGGGCGTTAGATCATCCGGTCGACCGAGACCAAAAATCGACGTTGACAAGCTCTAAATTAGAGTGCTTTAGATAGAAATACCCATGTGATAGTTTTTCTTATGCACTTTTTTCTCCTTATAGTTCAATTTTTTCTTTTTTTTGTTGTATTTCAATTTTTATGATGGATTATTTGCATTTAATCTATTTGAAACTATTGTATTGGTAGATGTATAGTTGAATGAAAAGTTATTCCTCTTTAAAAAGAACAAGAAAGAAAAAAAAAAGCCAAATGTACAGTTTGGTCAATAATGTAAAATCAAAACAATCTGTTATAATTTTCATTTATGATGCCAAATGTGGCATTAGCAATCCAAATGATCTTCGGTTTTTAATCTTAACTTTTGGCTAGGTAATTAAATTAAATTTATGATATAATGATGGTTCTAAAACTCGTTATTCGTTATTCGACTAGTGACCCAATGAATAGTGAATAATCGATTACTTGGCTAGTAGCAATCAGTGAGTACTCGATAAGCACTGTTTAGAGGAAAAATTATAATTTTTGAAATTTGAAAATGTAAATGGACATTTCTTTAAATGTTAGGTGCCATGGCTATTAGGTCATTTATTATTATTATTTTATTTCCATTTTACCTATTATTTATGTTGTGTTTTTTTAGTAGAACTAGTATTTTTAATGTGTTTAGTGTTTTAGTGTTTAAACTAGGTTTTGAGAAGAAAGAGGATAGAATCAAAGGATTTTTGAAGATTAATGCAACTTTGAAACATTAAGGAAATGACCGTTTGATTGTTTCCGTGTTTTTGTTTAGATAAATATGTGCAACACTTTTTATTTTTAGGTTGAATGCTTCAGGAGGGGTTGAATGTTTTATTTAGATAATTGGTGAACGGTTTATGGCCATACACTACATATTTGGATGTTTATATTAGGATAGAACATTGTACATCAATTTTTTGTATTACATAACAACAAAATAACATAGTTAAATCACTAAATATTAAATTGATAACAATTAGTAACTTCATCTTCTTGTGTGATTTCCAACATATGAAATCTCTTTTCGAAAATTTCATTGACTGTTGTGATCCCTTCCTCCATAATATTGTTATTTTTTCACTGCATTTCTGCTTGATGAATCCCTTGGGAGTATTCATCTTCATTTGGAGCTCAAAAAAGAATAATAGTTGCATTTGCGTATCTCATAGGTGAAATATAATTTGCTTGGATTATTTTAGATATAGAAATCTTGGGAGTAGCCTTCCTTTCCCCGATTCTTGAACTTTATAATACCACCATTTATTTCATTATTTGAACTGCAGGTTCCTTCCATATTACCTACCAAATTATTTAGAAGGTAAAGCAAAAGATGAACAAAAAAATATTGAGATCAAATTATATGAGAAGAAAAATTCAACAAAGAATGACAATGAAAAATTCAACCGAACTTGTACCAAACATTTGCTCCAAATGGCCTAGGCTGGTTCTTGCCCAAAATGTTACCGCTCACCAACGGTAACTTAGTATATTTACTTTATTATTATTTTTTTCGTTCACTTTTATATACAAAGTTTTTTTTTTCTCAAACAAACTTTGTAAGTCTTAGTCAATATAAGGAGAAGATTGTCCACAATCACTTACACAAACACCTCCACCCGCTTTCTTATTTTAGCATCCCAATGGTTACAAAGGTAGTTTCAAATAACTGACAAAGTTATGCACTCACTGATAATTATTTAGAGGCAATTTCGTCTTTGAACGCTCTTTACACATATAAACATACCCACTAATAGTCAAACCAAGTCAAGCAGTTAGTACAGAGAGGATGTCGTAAAAATTGAAAAAAGTTGTATTTGTCCATCAAAAATCAAACATCTAGAGGGTATGAGGTAATTTACTCGATAAAATAACATGATCCATTGATCATGACTTTTTAAATTGTCATCAACACAACAACCAAATAAGTTATAAATTTTGGGTTTATATAATTTTTTTCAATTATTATAATTTAAAATTGTTAAAAATATATAACATGGTCTCACAACTTTATTAATACGAATGTGATGAAGTTTTACTATGCAAATCTCATTTTCCAAAATTATATATTTTGGTTGATTTAGCAATTAGTAGAAAGATTTTTGAGAAATTAAGAATTATTTATTTACTTCCAAAAAGTTATTTATTTTCAATTTAAAAATAAAGTTTATTTATTTCCATTTATAAAATAATGATCAAAAGGGCAACACAAAAGTGATGATATATTTATTGTCAAAAAAAGGTAACGGTATAATTAATAACAGGAAAAGTTTTATTAAAGTAGCTTGAGAATTTATGTATATGCACTTAGACTAAACTTTTTCTTTTTCTTTTTGCTTTTTTATTTTTTAATTTAGACAATTTTTTTTTTTTTTTAAATTTAAATAAACTTTCAATTATAAGAAAGATACAATACAATAAGACTTAGTATCAAATCAAATGTTATCCTTCTTAGAGGACAAAGCAAGAGAAGCAAGGGTATGTGTCATCTTGTTACAACAACGTGGAATAAAGTAACATTTTTGAACCCCTATTTTTTGATATAGTGCTTTAACATTTTTTATAATGTGAAAAACAGAACTCCATAAAGGAGAATCATGTACAATTTGAGAAACCTGTTGGGTTTCTGTATGCATCTCATACATCATAGTACAACGGAAAAACAAAAATTTATAGCAAACAAAAATGAAAAACCCAAGTTGGATCACTCTAGATTAGTTTAAAACCAATACAATTAAACATACATAGGGTGTTTTATTGAAACCATACCTTCGTTGGCGGCTCCTTCCCTTCTCGTATGATCTAATCCACTAGTGATTCAAGTGTAGAATAGCCTCTAAGGTATCCACATAGCAACACGATGTTCAAAAACCCAATTGAAGATGGTGATAGCCGAACGAACACCCTATGTGCTAGTCAAGGTAGTTGGCTATGTGGTGATATTGAGAGTTTCTTGTTTTGCCCCACATTTTTTTTTTCTTAAGAGAGATTCACTATTGCTACCCCATCATATGGGTATTTATAGACAATTTAGTCTTTCTATTGAGCAAAGAAAAAGAAACCCCAATCTAAGTCTATTAGGAATTCTCCTAACCTATTAGTTTTAGGTCCAATTTTAATTTAATCAATTAAATTAAATTGATCCTAATAAAATAAATGAGCCTTTATTTTATTTTATCACCATTAATATTAACATCTCATGTTAATATATTAAATCCTATTGAATAACCATTTTACACTGTACATCGAGTTGCTTAAGTGTGTGACCCATTAGGTATCCGAACACATTGGCAACCCGGAATGAATTATAATCCTAATCGAATTAGGATTAGATTAAATTAAACCTTTTGATTTAATCCTTGATTCACCAATCAACTAACTGATTCCGAGTAGATCAAGATTGGCACCTAGCAATGCATGAAGTTAGTCTCAACTAACTGATTCCGAGTAGATCAAAATTAAATTGATCCTAAACCCTTAGTCTCAATTTTTAACTTCCTAGTGTTAGAAACTAGATTATGAAGTTAAAATAATAAATCTAGTCAACAATAATCTAAACCAGAATATTAAAGAGTTAACGATCGTGTAGAATTATACAATAATCGTATTAATAAGAAAAAGTTAAGGAAGGGTAAAATAGTCCTTTCACAAATGAGAGATAAATTATAAATGATAATATACTTAAGTCCAAAATTAAAAATTATAGGATTATCAATTATAGTTAGTAGTTAATTACTAATGAAATAAATTAAACTATAAGTGATAGTCAACAAGTCAAAAGGACAAGCTTGACATTTTAGGAAATGTTATTTATATATATATCCAACACTTAGAGAAATTTGGAGCAATTAGAAGCAATTGTCGTGAGAAGATAGAAAGAAAGGAGAGATTGGCGTGACAAAAAAAGAGAGGGAGAGAAAGAGAGGTGAAGTGCAAGACAATCAAAGGAGGAGAAGAAGTTTTGCAACCAATCTTTCTTCAAGCTTCATGCCATGACTCTAGAGGGTTTTTCTGGCTAAACTCATCAATCTTAAACAAGAAACAAGGTGAGACACCATCTCTTCTCTCTACTTTTATGTTAACTGGAGTGGTATGGGTTTGATGAAAGTGATGTGGCTGTAGTGTCTTGTGATGGATGTTTTGCCCTTAAAACTAGTGTAGGACCATAAGTGGGTACTATGAAAGCTTAAATGATATGTTTTGTGTGTGAATGGTAGCTTAGGGTTTATGAATAACAAATTTTAAAGTGAGATTTAAAGCATTAAAGTGTCATACAAGTAGTAGACAAGTTGTTTGATAAAAAAATTGAAAGAGATTGGCTTGTAAAAATTGAAAAGCTCTACTCTTTGATGTGTATGTGTGTGTGTCATGGCCATGAAGGATAGTAAGATACCTCTTATTTTGATTGATTTGAACTCAAATCTAAGCATATTTGAGGTTAGAAAAGCATATAGAAGTGATAGAGTTGTCAAAGGGGTAGTTTTGGGCAATTTGGAGAATCCCAAGTCTAATGAAGGGACAGTGATGACCTGCACAAGTCTGACTTATTTGGGATTGTTCTAGACCTCAAATCATGCCTAAGATTCATAGAAAACCATAGGTTTTGAAAGGGAACGATTCCGATAAAAATTGCGCAAGTTATGACCAAAATAGTGCATTTAGAGAGTTGTAAGATGAGATATCTATGTAAATGCATTCTTTAATGCTTGGAATGGATATACTTGGTCATAGTTAGGTAAAAGAATCTTAGATACAAAAGAAATAACATTGTCGCTCGTCCGATGTGAAAATGTGCATAAAAAAGTGTAGAAAACTAGGCGTTTTTCCTAGGTTTCACCCTTCAATACTTAGAATTTTTCGAAACCATTTTACAGGGGACCTAAGTGAGAGATAAGAAGATGGTCTGAGTGAAAACGAAGGCGAAACAGCCCGTAGAATGGGCTGTGCGTACTGTTTTGTTATAGGGGGTCCAAAATTTTGACTTTTCGTTTCGGGCCTCTGAAAATTATACGGACTGCGTGGCGATGTCCCTAGGGATGTATAACTGAAAATTTTGCAAATAAATTGGAATTATGAAGCCTCGATTAAGTTAGAAGTTAGTAGAGAAAGTTGTAGTCAAAAGTGCATTGTAATGAATTTTTAAAATTTAAAAGCAATGTGTGTAGTTTATGTAGCACATTGTAGCATATTTTAAATAAGAAAGTGATGTGTAGGTGAAGAGCGAGCTAGCGAGGCACGTGAGACTCGTGGAGGCACTTGATTCGGACTCTCACGGATTGAGGTAAGTGTTTCACCACTTGCATTTGTTTGATTTCTATTTTAAGTTTGCATATTGTGCTAAATGAAAATATAAAAATGACTTTTAAATTCAAAGTTCAAGTTTTGAGTATGTGGGTTTCTTATGGAATCCATAAAGTGGTTTTTAAACTAATTGAATCAAGAGAGTTTTTAAAGTTTTCAAAATAAGTAGTTTTGTGCTTTTGCACTTGATGAATTTAGTTTTAAAAATCTATGTATATACCTTAAGATTATATGAGATTTAGTGCTACGTGACGATGCAAAAAATTCTGTCTGTAGTCGCTCAACCTAAAGAGTAATTAGCATTATGCGACATACCCTGCATTCCCTATGTACTTAGTCTCTAGCTTATGAGTTCGAGCAGGTGTGAGAGGCGAAGAAAACTCTATAGGGGAGGGGACAATACCTATCCAGTGGGCTAGGGCAGTAGCTCGCTAAGAGGGCAAGCTAAGCGGTGTCTGCAGCTCGTAAGGCGAGCTGGGCTAAGGTAACAGCTCGTAGAATGAGCTGGGCGGTACTGGCACTAGATTGAATAGTTGATGGATCGAGCTACAACGCGAGGTTAGCTAGCAGGTCGGGCTGGTTTCATGGGTTTGAGTGAGTGTGAGAGGCGAAGAAAACCCTATAAATGACAGGACAATACCTGCCCAGTGGGCTAGAGCTCTCAGTAAGCTAGGCGGTGCTCATAACTCGTAGGGCGAGTTGGGCTAGGGCAGCAGCTCGTAAAGTGAGCTGGACGGTGCCCGCACTAGACCGAACAGCTGACGGGCCGGGCTACAACGTTAGGCTGGCTAGCAGGTTAGGCTGGTCCGTTACATAAAAATGCATCTTTTTATGTAATGAACCAACCCAGCCTACCAGTCAGCCTCGCGTTATAGGCCGGCTCACCAGTTGTCCAATCCAATACGGGCACCACCTAAAGCGAGCCTTTTTATGTAACGAATCGGCCTGGCCTGCCAGCTAGCCTCGCGCTGCAACTCGGCCCTCCAACTGTCTGGTTCAGTGTGGGTACCGCCTAACTTAGGTGGTACACACCCTGCATTCTTTATGTACTTAGCCTTTAGGTTATGGGTTTGAACGGGTGTGGGAGGTGAAGAAAACCCTATGGAGGAGGGGACAGTACCTGTCTAATGGGTAGGGCAGCAGCTCGTGGAAAGAGAAAGCCAGGCGGTGCTCGTAGCTCGCAAGGTAAGCTAAGCTAGGGCAACAGCTTGCAAAACGAGCTGGGTGGTGCCCGCACTGGATCGGACAACTGGCGTGCTTGGTTACAACATGAGGCTAGTTAGTAGGTCAAACTAGTCCGTTACAATAAGTGTTATACACAAAAGGATTTAGTTTAAGATTAGTAATATAAATAGTCCATATAAAGCAAACAAGCTGGTTATTGTGTTTATAGATCTATAGTTGTAGGTAATTTTATATTTGATAAGATGATCTTGTACGGGATTGTTAATATGATGACATGAAAATGAAAACACTTTATATAATAGAGATAATATAAGAGTGGACCCCGATAAAGATGAACTTCTTATTAATATCAGTTAAACAAAAACAAAAATTATATTTATTGACCAGATAATCATATATAGATTTATCTTAATTTTAATCCTATGTGTATTATAAACTCCTACTTATTAAGTCATATCTTTTGATTTGTATGAGTAAGATTGTTATATATTTATAATTAATAGCTTTGTATTTTTGAGATATGATTTAATAGGTAGTTGGGAACATTCTACGCAATAGTGGAATTCACTCTTTCTTGCAAGAAATGGATTAGTAGTTTCCTTAAAGGTTGATTCAGGCCTTGAACAATTAGAGCGTAAACGAAAAGATAAATTAATAACTTGTTAAAGATATATTGTTTAGATAATCAATGGTGCTTACATGAACAAGAAATAATTAGAGAGGTATAATAGACTTTATGACCTAACTCTAATTCATGTTGATGAATGGGTATTTCATGGATTGATCATTAATTGTATGATTCCTAGGTTTTTAATCTTCATTTATTTTATTTATGATGTAAGTTGTTTATGGTTATTATTATTATTATTATTATTATTATCTTTTGTAATTAATAGATTCAAGGATTTAATTTTTCTATAGATTGATGCGTAATGAGACTGAAATTTTGCTATTATTTTGCATGAAAGGTTTGCAATTAAAACCGGAAGCCTGGTTTGAGTGAAACAACTTACGATTGATGGTAAGAATGGACTGACCATTTTATTATTATTTAAATATATAAATATCATTAATTCTATTATATTTTTAATCATATTTTAATTATGAATGAAATATTATACATACGAATGTTTTAGAATTTATTAAATTATTAGTTGTTTGTTGATATCATATTAAATAAAAGTTCATAAAAACTAATAATAGAAAAGTTATAAATGTCAAAATAGTAGTTGTTAGATAATTCTAATTTTAAAAAACAAACAAGCTTATAGTACATTTAGAGTTGTGGAAAAAAAAAATTGTTTAGATATCAAATTTCAGTCAATATTTAGTGTTGGATAAGTTTCACTATGGTTTTATCTTCACATAACTGACCCTTAGACTCTAGATTTTTCAAAAATTTATATCACTATCACAAGAAGATTCTCAAAACTCAAGACTTCCTTAACAATATCATATAATTACATATGAACCAATCAATTAATTAATAATAATTCACTAACTTGCAATTAATTGAAATTAACAATTCACTAACAATATTCGAACATGTGGCAAAGGATGTTGATGAAGACGGTGTAAGAGAGATGCACGGTAAGGGTGTTCTGGTAGGGGAAAATGGAGCGAACGTGGATGGACTGGCACCGCATGTAAACGGATGGTGGAGTTTGTTGAAGGTCTGCGACAGAAAAAGCCACTGGAGAACGGGAAAGGAAAGAGACGTGGAGTAGAGGATGACGATAGACAAGCAGTCAGAGAGGGAGACGGATCTGATGTTGAACTTGTTGTGAGATTTTGTTTTTATTTTTTGAACGCTTCATATGGATTGTATTTGTTTTATATATGAAATTTGTTATATCTAGCTTTTATTTGCGTTTTTAAAAGAAAATCAAGGTTCATCTGGGTACCCACACCATCAAGGTTCGTATAGATTAATCAAGGTTTTAAAAAACTTTATTTGAAACAGATGGATTTTGATAAGAATCTAATTTGATGAGAATTGTTGAAGCGACTCCATTTGCCTTGATTATAACCTAGAAGTTGGAATTTCGGAAGTAGAGTTGTAATTAATTTTTCATTTTCTATTATTTTTTATTTTATTTTTAAATTAATTTTTTTTTTTTTTTTTCCTTTTTATTTATTTATTTTTTTTAAGTTTTAAGGATTATTTTTTAATAAATTTAAATATAATTAAAATTATATTTATTTTTATGGTTTTTTAAATATATTTTTTTATGGTTTTTATTAATTATTAAGTATATATAATAAATAAGTATTATTATAAGCAACGACAGTTTCGTTTTTTCATGGTTTTATCACAAAACCACTAAAAGATTGTATGAAATTGCTTTTGGATTGATGGTAGGAGGTTTTTTACTAATATTTTTCAAAGCTAGGGTGAACTGATAATACTTTTTATTTCATGGGTTTTTAGAGATTTCCCTAATTTATTTTATCTATGATGCAAGCCGTTTATGAACGACTTTTTTTTTTTTTTTTTTTTTTTTTTTTTTCAATTCGTAGATTTAAGGGTGTAACGGGGACAAAATTTTGCTGCTGTTTTCCACGAAAGGTTTGCAATTAAAATCGAAAGCCTGGCTTAAGTGAAACAACTTGCGGTTAGCGCAAAAAATGGACTGACCATTTTATTATTATTAAATATATAAACAACATTAATTCTATTAATTCTATTATAATTGTAATCAATTTTAATTATAATAAAATATTATAAATATGTATAAAGTGTTTTAAAATTTATTAAATTATTAGTTGTTTGTTGATATCAAATTAAATAAAATTTCATAAGAACTAATAGTAGAAAAGATGTAAATGTTGAAATACTAATTTTTAGACAATTTTAATTTTAAAAAATAAACAAACTTACAATATATTATAGTTGTAAAATATATATTACTTAGATATTGTTGTGTGTATAATTTGGGCTGTATAAATGGGTTGGTAAAAGCCCAATGAATTGACCTAGAGGGTTGATCCAATAGACAAAACTTAAGATCCAAAGAACGAACCCAGCTCTCAACTCTCAACTCGTTGATAAGCTCCCAGCTTTTAGGTTTCAGCTCTCAGATCTCAGCATCCAGCTCGCAGCTCGCTGAACCCAGTCCGCAGCTCGCAGCTAGCTACCTCCAGCTCGCAGCTAGCTACCTCCAGCTCTCAGCTAGCAGGATAGAACTCTCAGCTCTCAGCTTCTCAGCATCTAGCTCGTTACTCAGAGCAGGGTCTAGCTCGAGGTCATCTAAGACAAACTCTAGCTTGTACAATGAACAATTAGAAAAGAAAGTCTTCCAGAAAAGGCAGTGACCTGATTTGATCGTAATTCTCTCATCAGAATTGGAAGTTAATTCAAATTTAAACTGAGTCAACGTGATCCCGAGCTTTACGAAGCAATTTCCTGATTTTACTCTAACTTATTAGGAAGTGTAATTAATTCAAGATTCTTTTCCTATTTTATCTTTACCTAAACTGTAATGCCTCTTTCTCTATAAATAAAGACTGAATTTATTGTAACAGGGAGACACAGAAAAATATTATATTGTCACTCTGCAGAAATATGGAGAGACAGTCGTGGACGTAGGCTTATTGGCTGAACCACGTTAAAAATCTTGGTGTGTTGTTCTTATTCTCTGTCACTTTCTCTTGTTTCCTATTTTATTTCACATTGATTGCAGGTATTGGGTTTTGGGCTCTCGTTGACCAAAAAACGACGTCAACATTGTGGCGCTAGAGGAAGGGCCCAAACTGCAATCTTTAAGTTTTCAGCAACCATGGCAAGAGAAAGAGCAACCAAAAGTTCAGATGCGGTGGCTGATCAACTAGAGAGACAGACAGACCAGCAGTAGTATGATGTCCAACCGATGGAGAATGCTACTGTACCCATGTCAGGCACCTTTCACGCCCCCATAACAGGTGTTGCTGTAAGTATACCTCCACCAGCCTCTCGCCAGCCAGCACCATTGGACTCTATAACCGAGGGGCTACATGTATGGCACCAACGACAAGAAGCATTAAAGAACACAGTGCAACAACTCACTGAAACAATCAGGGCACTGGTATAAGCCCAAGCTCGAAACGCACCTAGATTCGAGGTCGCTGCCCTTAGAGAAATTTACCAGCAGCAGTTAGAAGAAGTACCAGCTCCTGAAATGCCACTCAGAGATCAGCCACGACCTGCTAACTCAGTTCATTCCTCCAGCTCGCATTTTAGAACTGAAGGTCGCAGAGCTCGTGGAGTTGAGAGATCACCAAGGTATCGTTTGGAATATATGCTAGATCGTAACTCCCCAGGTCGCGAGCTCGAGAGAGGATATAACCCTCAGAACCCAGTATTAGAATAGCTTTTTCAAAGGGTCCAGCAACTTGAAGCACTCTCTAACACTTCAAACCAACGCCATTAGAATGAGGAGAGGTCTCATTTCACTAGGGAGATCGAGTTACAACCTCTCTCTCCCAGGTTCAAACTTCCTAACATTTCACCTTATAGTGGGGATAGTGACCCTTACGACCATCTAGATGCTTTCGATATACAGATGGACCTACAGACGTCCAATCCCTTAGTAAAATGTCGTGTTTTCCCGGCCACCTTGGGCGACATTCCGCGAACTTGGTTCAAGAGTCTTCCAGCTCGCAGTATAGGTAGTTGGGAGGAATGTCAGCAAAATTCATCAGCCAGTACCGGGCTCTGAAAAGACAACTCGCACCACCCTGCCACATCGCTACAATCTTTCAACAACAGAACGAGTCCTTGAAGGACTACATTACCAGGTTCAAACGTGAGGTCACTAATGTGGAGAATCCTTAAGATGAAAGCATCCTAACTGCAATCTCAGCTGGGCTTCGCAAGGATGGGAAGCTCTATGAGAACATCTACAAGTCTTCAGTGAAGGATCTGGACGAGTTCTGCGAGTGAGCTGCCAAGGAGATTAGATGGGAGGAAACCTTCGGCTTCAAAAAGTCTAACCAAATGGATGAACTGGGCAGTTTCAACCAGTTGAAGAAAAGAAGCAATGGTGGGAACAGAGGTGAAAGTCAGAGTAATAATGCAAATAGTCAGGTCGCTAAGAAGGCAAAGAATGAACCCAGAAATGAGCGACCTCAGCATCAAGGTCGTCATGATAGCTACAACACCCTATCAGATACACAGGACAAGATCTTTGCAATAGAGAGAGAGAAAGAGGACTTCGGAAAACCCACTCCTATGAAAACCCCCGCCAAGTTCAGAAACAAGAACAAGTTTTGTGACTATCATGATGAAATCCAACATAATACTTCGCAATGTCGGGATTTAAAGGATACCATTGAAGATCTAGTCAAGAAAGGTCGCTTGGAAGACTATGTAGTGCGACCAGCGAACCTGTGACCTCAACAGCCCCCCAAGCAAATATGATAGTAGCCCTAGTAGGCTCCCAAGTAAGACATGAATCCACAGTGTATTCACATCCAACATGTCATGTTTGTGACTTGTAACTTATTTTTTGAAATCAATAAAAGCTTTGAACCACTTTATTATTTTATGATTACTTTACCTTGCTATATTAGCTGAGGTTACAACCTACTGGTTATAGCCCAGCTCCATCAATTATGCTGTTAGTTGAGGTCTCAACCCTCTGGACAGCTCCATCAATTGTGCTGTTAGCTAAGGTCTCAACCCTCTGGACAACTCCATCAATTATGCTGTTAGTTGAGGTCTCAACCCTCTGGACAGCTCCATCAGTTGTGCTGTTAGCTGAGGTCTCAACCCTCTGGATAGCTCCATCAATTATGCTGTTAGTTGAGGTCTCAACCCTCTGGACAGCTCCATCAGTTGTGCTGTTAGCTGAGATCTCAACCCTTTGGATAGCTCGATCAATTATGCTGTTAGCTGAGGTCTCAATCCTCTGGACAGTTCTATCAATTATGCTGTTAGCTGAGGTCTCAACCCTCTGGATAGCTCCATCAATTGTGCTGTTAGCTGAGGTCTCAACCCTCTGGACAGCTCCATCAATTATGCTGTTAGCTAAGGTCTCAACCCTTTGGACAGCAAAGGTCTTAACCTTCTGGACAGCTCTATCAATTGTGCTGTTAGCTGAGGTCTCCACCCTCTGGACAACTCCATCAATTATGCTGTTAGCTAAGGTCTCAACCCTCTGGACAGCTCCATCAATTATGTTGTTAGCTGAGGTCTCAACCCTCTGGACAACTCTATCAGTTGTACTGTTAGCTGAGGTCTCAACCCTCTGGACAGCTCCATCAATTATGTTGTTAGCTGAGGTCTCAACCCTCTGGACAACTCAATCAATTATGTTGTTAGCTGAGGTCTCACCCCTCTAGACAGCTCAATCAATTATACTGTTAGCTGAGGTCTCAACCCTCTGGACAATTCTATCAATTATGCTGTTAGCTGAGGTCTCAACCCTCTGGACAGCTTCATCAATTGTGCTGTTAGTTAAGGTCTCAACCCTCTGGACAGCTCCATCAGTTGTGCTGTTAGCTGAGGTCTCAACCCTTTGGACAACAGAGGTCTCAACCCTCTAGATAGCTCTATCAATTGTGCTGTTAGCTGAGGTCTCAACCCTCTAGAAGACTCAATTTCACTATGTTAGCCGAAGTTCCGACCCGCTACTTAGCTCGACAAAATCAGCGAGCTATAATCTGCAAACTATGACTTGCGAGCTACGTCGCATCAAAATCAGTGATTTCTAAAGCTCCCATCAAATGATCTTGTGGAGTGAATTTTGGCAACCTCTTTCTAAGCAGCTACAGCTCGCTATTCAGCAGCTTCAGTAACTACAGCTCGCTACTCAGCAGCTTCAGTTAGCTATTCAGCAGCTTCAACAACTACAGCTCACTACTCAGCAGCTTCAATTCGCTACTCAGCAGCTTCAACTAGCTACTTAGCTTCAGCTAGCTACTCAATAGCTTCAGTTAGTTACTTAGCAGCTTCAGCTAGCTACTCAGCTTCAGCTAGCTACTCAATAGCTTCAGTTAGCTACTCAGCAGCTTCAGCTAGCTACTCAGCAGCTTTAGCAACTATAGCTCACTACTCAACAGCTTCAGCTAGCTATTCAGCTTTAGCTCACTATGGTCAGAGCGTCCTCAGCCTCCTCCCTAGCTTCCTCAGCATTCATCAGCTTGACTTGAAGGACTTGCTGATCTCTTAGCTTATATTATCGTGAACGGGAGCTTGCCAGACAACTTTTTCAAGCTCTTTTTTCTCCTCGAAGACTTGAAGCCCCAACCGCTCCATTGCTCTCATAGTGGCCTGAAATGCAACGAGTAAACATTTAACCCAAATAGTCACCATGAGTCAAGTGATGGGAAAGAATCTGAAAAGGTAGCACAATAGATAGTAACGCATCGGCTTTTACCAACGGGCTATAGCTCCCAGTCCGAAGATCGAACCGAGAGCTGAGGGGTTAATGTTGTGGGTATAATTTGAGCTGTGTAAATGAGCTGGTAAAAGCCCAATGAACTGACCTAGAGGGTTGATCCAATAGACAAAACCTAAGATCCAAAGAACGAACCCAACTCTCAACTCTCAGCTCGTTGATCAGCTCTCAGCTCTCAGGTCTCAGGTCTCAGATCTCAACATCCAGCTCACAGCTCACCGAATCCAGCTCTCAGCTAGCTGATGAGCTCCTAGCTCCCAACTCTCAGGTCTCAAATCTCAGCATCCAGCTCGCATTTCGCTGAACCCAGCTCGCAACTCGCAGCTAGCTACCTCCAGCTCACAGCTAGCAGGATAGAGCTCTTAGCTCTCAGCTTCTCAGCATCTAGCTCGTTACTTAGAGTAGGGTCTAGCTCGAGGTCATCTAAGACAGACTCTAGCTCGTACAATGAATAATTAGAAAAGGAAGTCTTCCAGAAAAGGCAGTGACTTAATTTGATCGTAATTCTCTCATCAAAATTGGAAGTTAATTCAAATTTAAACTGAGTCAACGTGATCTCGAGCTTTACGAAGCAGTTTCCTGATTTTACTCTAACTTATTAGGAAGTGTAATTAATTCAGGATTCTCTTCCTATTTTATCTCTACCTAAACTGTAACGCCTCTTTCTCTATAAATAGAGGCTGAATTTAATGTAACAGAGAGACACAGAAAAATACTATATTGTCACTCTGCAGAAATATGGAGAGACAGTCATGGACGTAGGTTTATTGGCTGAACCACGTTAAAAATCTTGGTGTGTTGTTCTTATTCTCTGCCACTTTATCTTGTTTTCTATTTTGTTTCACATTGATTGTAGGTATTGGGTTTTGGGCTCTCGTCGACCAAAAAACGACGTCGACAGATATTAAATTTCACTCAATATTCAATTTTCAATAAGTTTCAGTAGTGTTTTCTCTTCACATAACTAACCCTTAGACTGTAGATTTTTCAAAAACGTCTGTCACTGTCATAGGAACGTTCTCAAAACTCAAGACCGCCTCAAAAATATTATCTAATTACATATAAACCA
Source organism: Litchi chinensis (assembly GCA_019925255.1). NCBI lineage: Eukaryota > Viridiplantae > Streptophyta > Magnoliopsida > Sapindales > Sapindaceae > Litchi > Litchi chinensis. The sequence continues at coordinate 888,788 of CM034469.1, forward strand.
ATCTATTAATTAACAATTCACTAACTTGCAACTTGAAATTAAAAATTCAATAACAATATTCGAAGATGTGGCAAAGGATGTTGATAAGGGCGGTGTAAGAGCGACGCGGAAGGCGGGTGTGTCCTAGTAGGGGAAGACGGAGTGGACATGGATGGATTGGCACTACATGTAGATGAAAGGTGGAGTTTGTTGAAGGTCTGCAACGAAGAGAGCCATTGGAGAACAAGAAAGGAGAGTGAGGTAGAGAAGAGGGGGAGGAGGGACAAGTGGTCAAAGAGGGAGACGGATCTGATGATAAACTTGTTGAGAAAATTTTTTTTTTTCTGGGCACTTCATTTGGATTTTATTTGTTTTATATATGAAATTAATTTGGGTTGTATTTGTTATATGTAGGTTTTATTTATGTTTTTAAAAGAAAATCAAGGTTCATCTAGGTACCCACTCCATCAAGGTTTATATGGATTAATTAGGATTTCAAAAAACTCTGTTTGAAACAGATGGATTTTGATTAGAATCTAATTCGATGAGAATCATCAAAGCCACTCCATCTGTTTTGACCAGAACCTAGAAGTTGGATTTTGGGAAGTAGGTTGTAATTAATTTTTTTAATCTTCTATTATTTTTTAGTTTTATTTTTAAATTAATTATGGACAATGGATTTCCTTTTTTCATTTTTTAGGACTATTTTTTTCTTAATAATTTTAAATATAATTAATTATTGTATTTATTTTTATGATTTTTTAAATATATTTTTTATGGTTTTTATTAATTAATAAGTAAATATAATAAATAAATATTATTATAAGAAAGGGTAATTTGGTCTTTTTGTGGTTTTATCACAAAATCACTAAAAGATTGCATGGAATCGTTCTTGGATTGATGATAAGAGATTTTTTTACTAATATTTTCGAAAGTTAGGGTGAACTGACAAATACTTTCTATTTTAGAGGATTTTTTAGATTTTTTCTAATTTATTTTATCTATGATGTAAGCAGTTTATGAACGATTTTTTTTTACCTTTTTTATAATTCATAGATTTAAGGGCATAACAGGGGTTGAAATTTGCTGTTGCTTTGCACGAAAGATTTAGCAATTAAAATCGGAAGCCTGGTTTGAGTGAAACAGCTTGCGGTTGGTACAAAGAATGGACAGGGTCAAGGCATGATCTTTGATTCATTTAGTGTAAGATTAATATATAAATATTCACCTTTTACATACGAAGACCAGCTGGAAAACCCGATTATGCTCATCTCTCATGTTTATGCAAGAAAATTGATTTATTTATCCCATTCAAATGGCATCATCATTCTCTATCTGAAAATTGTGAAATATTAATGCGTGGAAAGGTTTGAAACTTTAGAATTCTTCACATTGTTCAAGCTAGCTAGTTACTAATATTTAAAAATGAATGAAATCAAATATGTTCTAACAAAAGTTTGCAATAAAAAACTGAACTTTCTTTTTTTCTTTTTTGTAATTCGTAGATTTAAGGGCATGACGGGGCTAAAATTTTACTATTGTTTTGCACAAAAGGTTTGCAATTAAAACCGAAAGCTTGGTTCCAGTGAAACAGCTTGCAGCTGGTGCAAAGAATGGATCGACCATTTCATTATTATTTAAATAAATAAATATCGTTAATTCTATTATAATTTTTAATCAATTTAAATAATGAATAAAATATTATAAATATGTACACAAAAGTGTTTTAAAATTTATTAAATTATTAGTTGTTTGTTAATATTATATCAAATAAAATTTTATAAAAACTAATAGCAAAAAAGATATAAATATTAAAATACTAATTTTTAGATAATTATAATTTTAAAAAACAAACCAGCTTACAATACATTTAAAGTTGTGGGAAAAAAAAAATTGATATCAAATTTAAGTCAATGTTTAGTTTTTAATAAGTTTCAGAAATGGACCCTTTGCCTCTAGACTTTTGAAAAACTTCTGTCACTATCGGAGAAAGATTCTCAAAACTCAAGACTGCCTCAACAATATTATATAATTACATAACAACCTATCAATTAATTAACAATTCACTAACTTGCAACTTGAAATTAACAATTTTTTGAAGTCTAAACAACGATGAAATCAATATCATGACAACATTAATTATTATAAACTAGAGACATCCGAATCTCACAGACGTCTATATAAGTCAGCACAAACCAATCTTCAAAGATATATCAAAACAAGACAACAGAAGTCATCAATGGCTACTTCACCGCTTGTCAGATTGATCTCCATTTTCATCATCCTGATATCCATATTCACACCGCAAGCTGTTTCTCAATCAGAATGCGAAGCGGAGTCCAACAATTCTTGCAATAACAAAGCCAAAGCTCTGCCTCTCAAGATCATAGCTATTATTTCCATACTAGTCACCAGCATGATCGGCGTTTCTTCACCTCTTGTGACACGTTCGATCCCTGCACTCCACCCTGATCGAAACCTGTTTGTGATCGTCAAGGCTTTCGCTGCAGGGATCATTCTGGCAACTGGGTTCATGCACGTTTTGCCAGATTCGTTCGACATGTTATCGTCGAGCTGCTTGGCGGACAATCCATGGCACAAGTTTCCCTTCACAGGCTTTGTGGCTATGTTGTCTGCTATAGTGACTTTAATGGTCGATTCGTTGGCCACTAGTATTTATACCAACAAATGCGATTCTGGGGTTGTAATTCCAGAAGCTGGGAGAGACCAGGAAATGGCTGTGCCTGTCCCACAAAGTTTTGGTCATGGAGGACATGGACACCATCTTCAATCAAAAGCTGGAGCTGAAGCTTCTCAACTTACGCGTTATCGTGTTATTGCCATGGTCAGATTCTTGAAACTTTCTTGAGATTGTTTTGTCTTGCTTTTTCATTTTTATTAATATTGGAGATGAAGCGTAGAAATTGACTTGATCACATGTATTTTCGGAGGAAAAATACAATTTCATAGTTTAAAAACAAATAACGTTAATGATACGTTATTTATAAATCAGTCCAAAATAATTTGTCAAATCATTTGTATTTATTATATAAATGGTGGGATGACTTGGTGAATGTTATGAAATCACTTATCACATCATTTGTCTTAATTTTAACTCTTATTTAATATTTTCTTGTATAAAACACTCCCACATGGTGAACCTTAATTTTCCTTCAAGGCGGCCCTATATAATTTTTGAGATATATAATATTACTATATAACTCTTTACTTATTTAATATTTTCTTGTATAAACCACTCCAACATGGCCCTTTATATATAGTGAGGTAGAGAGAGAGAGAGGGGGCAACATTCTCTGGTATATTTAATAATTGATACACTTGACAACTATAAATGAGTAATTATATTCTAAAACTATTGATTAATTTTATTATATCTAATTATAACTAAAAGAATCAGATCATATTTACAATAATCAACCATATTTATTTCTAATTAGACATATATTAGTTATAATTAAATATAATAAAATATAATTAATAATTGTAAAATATAATCTATTCAGATATACCAATACCCAAGTATATTATAAATAACCTCAAATATATATATAAAGAATACATCATTAATGAATTCCTTTATTTTATCTATTATTTGACAAATTATACTGGCACTTGGCAGGTATTAGAACTCGGAATAATAATTCATTCAGTAGTAATAGGGCTTTCAATGGGAGCCTCAAATAATACTTGCACCATTAAAGGTCTTGTTGCTGCCCTTTGCTTCCATCAAATGTTTGAAGGAATGGGTCTCGGTGGTTGTATTCTACAGGTACGTTTATACTTCTCTCTTCCAAAATCGCTTTCTTAAAGTACATTTTCAGTATCATAAAAGATTTCTTTAATAATAGTGCTATATATATATATATATATATATACATACAACTTTTATGATCAAGTATACTTGATTTTAAAAGTAAGAACCAACAAATAAAATTCATATATTGTTTTTTCTCTTCTATTTAATTCAAATGTAATCGATGAATTTAATTGGTTGATCCTTATTTTTTAAATCAGATATACATGATTATAAAAGTACTACATATATAATATTTTTATAATCAGTATCTCCTAACTTTAAAAGTTAGGACAAACCAATCAAATTCATTCATTGCATTCTCTCTCCTAAAACAAATTATCTCTCATATTTAATTCAAATGCAATAGATGAATATGATTGGTTCGTAATAACTTTTTAAAGTTAGAAGATACTAATTATAAAAACATTATATATATATATTGATTTTACTATCAGTACCTCCTTAAAGTTAAGACAAACCAATCAAATTCGTCCACTGCATTCTCTTTCCTAAAAAAATTTTATTTCCTATTTAATTCAAATACAACTAATGAATTTGATTAGTTCATTCAAACTTTTTAAAATTATAAGACAATGATAATAAAATCACTATATATACATACACACACATATACATATGGTCCCCTTGAATACATCCAGGGTATCGATACACTTTACCTAAAAAAAAAATGATTGCATTCTAAAATTGTTGATTATAATTTATTATATTATTATTATATCTGATTATAACAAAATGAGTCAAATCATATTTACAACATTCGACAAATAAAATCATATTTACTAATTATAATCTAACATGTTTATTTATAATCAAGTATAATAAATTACAATAAGCAATTTTAGAATGCATAGAATGTAATCACTCATTCTTTTTTATCAAGTCCATTGATACTACAAATGTATCGTAGAATATGTCTTTTATATATATATAATTAATCAAAAGGGCTAGCTGTTTATTATAATAATTAAAAAAGTGCACCTAATTTTTTAATATTTTAACTTAAATTATCTATCTCAATTTCGTTGCACAACTTTTATCTTCCAAACAGGCCGAGTACAAATGGATGAAGAAGCTTGTAATGGTGTTCTTCTTCTCTGTAACAACACCGTTTGGTATCGCTCTTGGGTTTGCTTTGTCCAACACATACAGAGAAAACAGTCCAACTGCATTGATCACTATTGGATTACTTAATGCTTCATCAGCAGGGCTTTTGATCTACATGGCTTTGGTTGATCTTCTCGCAGCTGATTTTATGGGCAACAAATTGCAGGGTAGCATTAAGCTCCAAATTAAATCATATGCTGCTGTTCTTTTGGGTGCTGGTGGCATGTCACTTATGGCTAAATGGGCCTGATATATATCAGATTGTTATCAAACAAATTAATGTAATAATAAATTTCTGCTTTTGTTTGCTCAAAAGTTTCGAGTCATTAGATTTTGTTAACGTACCGCTTTTGTCGCTCTACCTGTAACATGCAAGTTGGTATTATAATCTCTTTTTGAACTAGTTATGTGTCCTTCACTAGAATATTGTAATTAGAGTTACTGTTATAATATTTTTCTGAATTAGTTTTGTTGGGCAAAACCCTATGATCTTTGACATATATATTAAGTTATTAACCGTATATTAGAATAGTGCATGTAGTCCATGAATAGTATCCCAGGTAAATTTTCAAGAAAGACAGGTTGGTCACAATGGATATACTTAGATATCAAGTATTTCCTAGCTAGAACCTTTTCTACACATGCATTTCTACACTATCACACATATTTTTAGTAACAAATTGCAACTTGATATTAAGAACAAATTATAAAAGAACGGATGCAAAATTAAAAATAATTAAAATAATAATAATGAAAACAAAAAAATAAATAAACTAATCGTGACCTATGTAGAGTCACAGTGTTCTTATAACATATTCGCCTCACACCATTATGGACAATGTCTATCTCCCAAGATACAACGATTTTAACCATAAATCATTTGGTGAACTAAACTATACCTAAACTTATCACTAAGGAATTCTTAATCTAGAATAGAAGAATAAATAACAATAGAGAGAAAAGAAGAAACTTGAAGTTGATTTAAGAGTTGTTAAGTGTGTTTCTCTTCAAGAATAGAAGCCAATTTATAGTTTCCATATAGGGTGGTTACAAAACTAATTTAAAATCAGTCATTAAACCAAATTGAATCTAAATAGTTACAATTTTAAAAATTAAATCTGTAATTCAATTCTACAGTTTCAATTTTCCAAATTCAATAGCTGCAATTTATAGTACTTAAATTCAATGGTTACATTTTAAAAATTAAATCTACAATTCAATTTTGACAATTTAAATTTTTTAAATTCATTAGCTGTATTCATGACACTTAATTCAAAAATTACATTTTGAAAATTAAATCTTCAATTCAATACTTGTATCTTTGGCATAATAATCTTTCCAGCCTAATCCTAGATTCCCTCAATAACATGGCTGACTTGGATTTATCATACAATAACTTGAAGGGTGAAGTGCCAATTGTAGTGCTATGTAAATACCACCCAGAACAAATCACTTTAGGCAACAAAGGTTTGCACAGTAATGTTAAGGGTCGGCATTCTTGCCCCACCTATCCTAGTTCTACAACCAATGACTTGGATGTCATTCGCTTTATTAAAATTTTTGTCCTATCACTCTTTGTCTAGCTTTTACACTTTTTTTGTTACTGTGAGCTTCCTTAAACAAAAGGTCAAGACACCTAAACTCGATACAAGAGTAGTAAGTTGTGGAGATTTATTCTCAATATTGAATTATGATGGGAGAATTGCATCTGGGGACATAATTGAAGCAATAAAGGATTTTCACATCAAATATTGTATTAGAACTGGAGGTTATGGCATTGTTTACAAAGCACAACTTTCTGATGGCAAAATAATTGCTTTGAAGAAGCTTCATGGTTGGGAGAGTGAAAACCCATCATTTAACAAGAGTTTTCAAAATGAGGTTCTTGTACTATCAAAAATAAGGCACAGAAATATCGTGAAGCTTTATGGTTTTTGTTTGCACAAAAAATGCATGTTTTTAGTTTATGAGTACATAGAGAGGGGAAGCTTATTGCATGTTCTATGCAATGATGATGAAGCCACTGACTTGGATTGGAGTAAAAGAGTTGACATGTCGACGTTGAAATTCAGTCGAAGAGTAATCAATGCCCAATACCTGCAATCAATGTGAGAAAACACAGAAACCGAGAGAAAACAATAAAGAACCAAGAACCAAACAAGAAAACAAAGGATTTTTAACGTGGTTCAGCAAGGGTGCCTACGTCCACGACTGTCTCTCTTAAATTCTGCAGAGTGACAGTATGATATTCAATGTGTCGTTTACAATGGTTTTTAACCCCTATTTATAGGGGAAGAGTTGTTACAGATTAGGAAGCAACAAAATAGGAAGAGAATCATGAATTAATTATACTTCCTAATCTGTTTAAATAAAATCAGGAATCTGCTCCTTAAAATCCGAGATAATGTTGACTGAGTTTGAATTTGAATTAACTTCCATAACTGGAGAGAGAATCACTATTTGATTAGGTAATTGCCTGTTCTAGAAGATATTATATTAATTACGCTCTGGGCGAATTGCCGTCTATGGTGACCTCGAGCTGGACCTCTTTGTTCAATGAATAGCGAGCTATGCTTATGGAGAATGGTAGAACGAGCTACAATCTTGCTGTGAGACGAGCTCGTTGCTACGAGCTAAGAGGATTGCTGGGCGATCTGTGGAGCTTGCTAGGTTTTAAGTTAAAATATGGGCTTTGTCTGATGGGTCTTGATTGAGTTGACTTTATTGGGCCTTCTACTGGGCTTAAGTTGGGCTTAAAATAGGCTTTTACCAGCCCATTTAGTGAGTCCTAAAAATACATATAACATCAGTCCCCCAGCTCTCAGTTCGTTCTGCGAATTGGGAGCTCGAACTCGCTAGTAAAAGCTAGCTTCTTTGGTTAGCTAGTCTTGAATTACTGTTTTCCCGCTCTTCTGAATTCTGTCTTTTCAGTTTTAACACGTGGCGGTCATGTAGGAGATAACTGAAACGACGATAGCACGTCCCTTACACGCGCATTTAATGCGCACGTCTTTCAACTGACGGCTGCATGATTACAAGGCCATTCCTCCCGCTGCACCGTTGGATTAATGACGGTTACACAACACAGAGATCTAATGGCTGGGGTTCGAGCTTCGTTCATCTATATAACTGGTGGAGCCTCTTTATTTTTACTTTTTCATCTGTCATTTTCTCTCGAAGAAACCAAGCAACAAAGTTCAGAAAACTCACTGATTTTTTACGAAATCATCACTTCCAGTCACTGTTCTTACCGTCACATCAAGAATTCAAGGTAAGCCTCTGATTTCTTCCTTCAAACTTTCAGTTTTTGGTTTATTTTTGTTGGGTTGATGTTGTATTGTGCTTGCGTTTTGTTTTCTGTCTGAACGGTTTGAATACGTTGCACTGTTGCTGTCGAATCTTTGCCATTACTGTGTCTAAATGGTCTGAACATGTCATGTTATTGTTGACTCTTCATTGTTTTGGGTTTCCTTGCTGAACATAACTTTTAAGATTCTGTTGATTTGATCTTGTAGCATGTTTGTTTGCGAGCTGATTACTGTTTGTGGCCTGTTATGCATGCAAACTGTAGAAATAGGCACTTATAGACCATTAGCTCGCAGGTCGTTAATTCATAGGTCGAGCCCCCCATTTGTACAAGTGATCTGCAAAATAGGACACTTAGAAAATTTTTAGTATTTTAATAGTCTGCTTGCCGTGACCTGAACATGCTTCTTTTACACAGATGTCGTCAAGTGGAACTCGCAAGGTTAGTGGATCTATTTAAAGAGAAGGATCAGCTGAAGCTCGAGTCGTTTCTGAAGCAAAACATCGAGCTATAGAAAAGCAGCGAGCTGAAGAGGAGAGGGAAGCTCGCAAAATATTTGCTTACTACCCATCTTCCATACAAGTCTCTGAACTGGAAGGGATCGCTCTTCAATTCCATCTCCCCAGAGGTTGTTGCGCAATGTCACCCACTCAAAAAAAACGTGCAGTCTATCCTCCGTAGGGTTATATTGCTGTTAGCACTCAGCACTTGGAACACGGGCTAAGATTCCCAGTTTCTTCTTATTTAATCAGATTCTTGAACGCTGTCAAGCTCGCTCCGTTCCAGCTAACACCGAACTCATACGCCCAACTAACTTCGTTGGCTCTGGCCTTCCTCAAGAACGGTCTTCGTCCTCCAACTCCAAAAATAATCCAAACTTTCTACAATATCAAGGCTTTGAGCACAAAGCAAGGAGAAAAACCGGATGACATCTATTACCTCACAGCTCGTCCAATTGACTACAAGGATCTCTTGCCCCAAGGAGAAGCAAAGGGCAAGTCCAATGTTGGGAAGTATAAGACAAGCTGGTTCTATGTCTCCTGCCCTTCTCTTGCACGTCCTAAAAACTTCAGTTTTGTCTCGTAACCAGGTATGCAAAAGAGAAGCTTTAGCGAGCTTAAAATAATAATTTTAACTTTTGCTTATTTACTTATCTTTTATTCATTTGCAAATCTGAAAATGAACAAGTCTCCTCTCAACAGCGAGGAGAAGAGGGCTCTTGAGGTGCTCGTGAAATTGGATGAAGCGAGCATAAGCAGCAAATTTGATAATGCTCTTCTTCAAACTCATGGCTTCGCTCCTCCTGACGATTCTCCACTAATTGATGTTAAGAATGACATCTCAAGCATTGGGCAGTGTGAGCTTCCTTCTGTCTTCAAAGTTCCTATCCCTACCTCGCAGGTAGAAACTTCTCCAATTCCAGCACAGGCAGGAACGGCTCTAGCTTGCACTCCCTGCTCGCAATCAGAGACAGCATCAGCTCCTGCTCCAGCTTGGGCAAAAAAGCTCCAGCCCGTGCAGCCTCTCTTGTACAAGTACAATCATCCCTCTCCCCAAATCTCAGAACTGTTTCAGAAGCTCCTTTGCCTACTTCAGCAGACTTAGCACATGCTTCAATGGTTCCAACATCCGCTGAAGCAACACCAACTTCAGCTCGCACCCCAACAGTGGGTGTATCTCAAAAAACTGCTTTTTCAGCTCTTGTTCCTTCCACTGGGCGAGCTCCGACTAAAATGAAGAAAATGACTCTTCTAGAGTTCCCTTTTGATCAACCTGCTGAAACTCCAGCCCCTTCGGCAGCTTCAGCGAAGCGACTAGCTGAAACCTCCATCTCTCCAGCTGCTCATTCAAAGCGCTCCAAGTAACCTGTTGAAGTAGAAACTCCCTCGGTCGCTGCTCCAAGCGAAGTAGTGCCTCCAGAAACAATAACAGATCTTCAGCTGGCTCCAGCTTCCAGCTCACAGTCTGGAAAAGGGGGTTCTCCTTCTAAAGTTGCTTCCCAGGCAACCTAAGTTGGCTCCAACAAGAGGATAACTAGGCGTACATTCGTTACACGACGTAATGTTCATCAGACTGACGAGCCTGACGATCCCGGAGGCCGAGAGGACTCCTTCGCCAACAAGATCAGAAATCGAGCTCGGACCTGGGGGGAGATATTTAACTTCCTTCGTTGACAATTGGACACCCATTATGTTTACTCATGCAAGGGTCTTGAAGAATAAGTCCCTTAGGGGCACGGAGCTAGACGAGTTCGTAGCTCGTCATTCTATGTTGGTAAGTCATTTTCCTTTATCTTTCGGTCTCTTTACTTTATCGCATATTAACTTGTAGAATTTTCAGGGTGCCCTTGCTGCAATGAAGTAATGGAGGGAGACAAAGGCCACTGAGGAACGAATAATGAATCTTGAAAACGAGCTGGACGCTGCTAATGAGGAGATAGCATATTTGGTTGAGAAAACCACAGAGAGCCTCGAGGCACAGATGGTTGTGGCGAATAATGCTAAACAGACCGCTGAGGAAGCTCTGCTGAAAATGGAAGATGAACGCAACATGTTAAGGGAAGTATTGAAGCAGTCTGATCAGCGAGCCGAGCTAGCTCAGAAACAAGCTGAGAAAACTACTGAGGACCACAAGGCACAGCTAGCTGCAGCGAATAATGCTAGACAGACTGCCGAGGAAGCTCTGCGAAGAATGGGAAATGAACGCGACACGTTTAGGAATGAGCTACACCAACTGAGAGAAGAGCTGAGGCAGTCTAAGCAGCGGGCCGAGCTGGCCCAAAAACAAGTCTAGTGGACACAGGCCGCGACACAGCGGACCGAAGAGGCTGAGCAACGAGTTACAATTGCAGAAGGACGAATCGAGGAGCTCGGTCAGCAAGTTAATGCTGTAGTGCAACGGGCTGAGGCGGCAGAGAAGCGGGCTGAAGAAATAGAAGCTGCCACTAAACGTGCTGAAGAAGCTGAGCACCGAGCTGAAGTGCTTAGGCAGCAAGTGGGGGAGGTAATTCAACGAGTCGAGGCTGCAGAGCAGCAAATAGAGGCTATGAAGGAAGAAGCCGAGGTCATCAATCGCCATGCAGATGATGCTTTCGAAGAGCTGATGGTCTTCAAAGAAAAATCTGCTCAGGAGCTAGAGATGCAGGTCGTTGAGGCCAAGGACGAGGCTGAGGAAAAAACAGGCATCAACTTTCTTTACACGCTGTGGATGTCCCATCCTGAGATGGATTTTTCGATCTTTGGGGATGTGGGTCTTGAAAGCGTAGAAAAGTTCAAGGCAAGGGCTGCCTCTTCCTCAGCTGATGCAATCCCTTCAGCAACAGAGGTGCCTGGTGTGACCTCTCAAACTGAGCCTGCTGGCGACCTCGAGCCTTCTGGCATGCCTCCTTCTCATGAAGACCCCCTCCTGGCCCAGATCCTCCTGCTCAAGATTAAGAGCTTGTCTTTTTCTTTACACTTGTATTCTTTCAGCTTTCAATTTGTAAACAATTTTTGAACTTAATAAAATTTCTTTTGTCATATCTTCTCTGTTGAATGCATTTGAGATATTGTGTCTGCGGCCATATATTTTATTATCAACTTACAAGTTATAAAGCTTATTGCGAACTGATTGTTAATAGGCTTGAAATCTGATAATAATTAAAGCAATCACTTAATTCAACAGTTAATAAAATCTTATAAATATAAATAATTGGTCAGTTGGAATGTTGTCGAGCTATGCAGGGGTACTTAACCACACCTGCTTTTTAGGCTCTTTTCTTTTTAGTAGCTATGCAGGGACACTTAGTCACACCTGCTTTTTAGGCTCTTTTTAATATAGCGAGCTATGCAGAGGTCGTCACCTCGCCTGCTTTTTAGGCTCTTTTTTAGCAAGCTGTGCAGGGGTCGTCACCTCGCCTGCTTTTTAGGCTCCTTTTAATATAGCGAGCTATGCAGAAACACTTAGCTATACCTGCTTTTTAGGCTCTTTTTAATATAGCGAGCTATGCAAGGGTCGTCACCTTACCTGCTTTTTAGGCTCTTTTTAATATAGCGAGCTATACATGGGTACTCAACCACACCTGTTTTTTAGGCTCTTTTTTAGCGAGCTATATAGAGGCACTTAGCCATGCCTACTTTTTAGGCTCTTTTATTTTGCGTGAACAGCGGGCTAATTAGCACGAAGCTTGTTAACTTGGTGAAATAATGCACATCATGAGGGAAAATAGAGCTTTCATTTCTTATTATAATGTTGAATCATGGGTAACAAATAAAGTTACTAATAATAAGGTTGAAGATACTCGACATTCCAAGCTTGAGGGACCTCAACTCCATTCATGTTGGTCAAATGATAAGCTCCATTTCCCAAGTTTGCCTTGATGATATAGGGTCCTTCCCAATTTGGGCCTAAGGACCCATCATTGGGTTTACGGGCTCCAGGCAAAATGATATGCAGCACCAAGTCTCCCACATTGAACTGCAGATTTGAGCATTCTTATTATAATACCTCGCGATTCTTTGTTGATAACCAGCTATCCTTAATCTGGCTGTTTCCCTGGCTTCTTCAAGCAGGTCTAAGTTTGTAGCAAGCAGCTGATCATTGTCATTTGGATTGAAGGTCGCTCTTCGTTGCGAGGTGACCTCAAACTCAGCTAGGATCATGGCCTCAGACCCATATACCATTGAGAAAGGTGTCTCGCCTGTAGTGCTACGAGTTGTGGTTCTGTAAGACCATAATACTTTCTGAAGCTCGTCTACCCATGCTCATTTCTTTGCTTCCAATTTCATTTTTAGGGTCTGCTTGATAATCTTGTTCACAGCTTCAACTTGGCCATTGGCTTGTGGATGGTCCACTGTTGAGAACCTCTTGACTATCTTCAAATTGTTGTAGAACTTGAGAAACTTGGCGCTGCTAAATTGAGTCCCATTATCTGTCACGATCTGCTGTGGAACCCCAAATCTGCAAATGATATTACTCCACACAAATTTCTCAATCTTTGTTGTGGAGATTTCTGCCAACTTCTTTGCTTCTGCCCACTTAGTGAAGTAATCAACTGCGACCACGGCATGTTTGCATCTTCCACGAGCCATTGGTAGGGGCTCGATCAGATCCATTCCCCAAATTGCAAAGGGCCACGGGCTCACCATCTGTTGAAGATAAGCTGGTGGAGCTCGTGGAACTTGGGTAAACCTTTGACACTTGTCACATTTTTTGACTAAGTCGATAGCATCCTGCCTCATGGTGGACCAATAAAAGCCCTGACGAAGTGCCTTTTGAGCTAAGGAGAGCCCCCCGCGTGATTTCCACAATGACCTTCGTGTATCTGCCTCATCACATTTCACACTCCGGGCCATCAATGCATCTTAAGAGGGGAGCTGTGAACCCCTTCTTGTACAACGCATCATCATAGATGCAATATCTGGCTGCTCTAGCTCGTAAATGCCGTCCTTCGAGTTTGTTACTTGGCAGCTTTCCATCTTGCAGGTATCTTAGAATTGGGTCCATCCAGGAATTGGGCTGCATAGTTATTGCCATCATCACATTCTTCTCATTTGTACTTGGGGCTGGTAGGAATTCTACTGGGATTGCCCTCAAAAAGTCTACGTCTCGCGTGGTCGCAAGACGAGCTAATGCATCTGCATGCGAGTTTTGAGCTCGTGGGATCTGCTTCACTTCGTACCTTTGAAACGCACCTAGCAACTCATAAACTTTTTGGAGGTAAAGGGCCATCTTTGGTCCCTTAGTTTGATACTCCCCCAAGATGTAATAGACAACAAGTTGTGAATCGCTAAAGACTTTCAACCGTTCAACTCGCATTTCCTTAGCTAGACGCAACCCTACGAGCATTGCTTCGTATTCAGCTTTATTGTTTGTAGCCTGGAAACCAAACCTTAAAGCACAAAGGATCTTGTGGCCTTCAGGGCTAATCAATAGAATCCCAGCTCCAGCCCTCTACTCGCTAATTGATCTATTAACATAAAGCTCCCAAGTTGGACCTTCAGAAGATTCAGCTTCATCATCCACAGGCCCTGTAAACTCTGCAATGAAATCTGCCAGAGCTTGAGCTTTAATAGCCGTCCTCGGCTTAAATTGTATATCGAACTGTGCGAGCTCCACTGCCCATTTCAGCAAATGACCTAAGGTGTCCGCTTTCTGTAGAACTTGCTTGAGCGGATACTGGGTGAGGACTTCGATCGTATGAGCTTGAAAGTAAGGTTACAGCTTCCTTGATGTGATGACCAGGCAATAAGCGAGCTTCTCCATCTGTGAGTACCTGGTTTCAACATCTTGCAGTCTTTTACTCATATAATACATTGGAAGCTGCGTTCTTTCTTCTTCTCTCACTAATGCAGCACTTAAAGCTTGTTGTGACACTCTCAAGTACAGAATCTATTTTTCTCCTTCTTTGGGCTTAAAAAGGAGTGGAGCTCGCCCCATGTATTCCTTCAACTGCTGGAAGGCTACTTCACACTGCTCGGTCCACTCGAAACTTTTTGCCTTTTTCAAAATGTCAAATAATGGGATGCATTTATCCGTAGCCTTCGAGATGAACCTGCTTAGTGTTGCGACCTGGCCATTAAGGCTCTGCACATCCTTCACCCTAGTAGGCGACCTCATGTCGATCAGTGCTTTGATCTTCTCAGGATTTGCTTCAATACCTCTACTGTTGACCATGAAGCCCAAAAACTTCCCAGAAGCTACTCCAAATGCACACTTGTGTGGATTCAACTTCATCTGATAGCTTCTCAAAATCTGAAACATCTCCCCTAGGTCACGCACATGGTCACCTACCTGCTTGGACTTTACTAACATGTCATCGACATAGACCTCCATGGTCTTTCCGATCTGCTCTTCAAACATCATGTTCACCAAGCGTTGGTAGGTTGCTCCAGCATTCTTCAAACCGAAGGGCATCACCTTGTATCAATATAAGCCGCGATCAGTCATGAACGAGGTGTGCTCTTCATCCTCGGGGTTCATAGGAATTTGATTATAGCCCGAGTATGCATCCATAAAACTTAGGAGCTCGTGGCCAGCAGTAGCATCCACGAGCTGATCTATCCTCGGCAAGGGGAAACTATCTTTGGGGCACGCCTTGTTCAGATAAGTGAAGTCGATGCAAGTCCTCCACTTCCCATTCTTCTTCTTTACCATAACCGGATTGGTGACCCAGGTTGGGTAGTAAGCTACTCGAATAAATTTGTTCGCCAGCAGTTTATCTACCTCTTCCTTCAAAGCTAAGTAGCGTTCCCCTGTTATTGCCCTTCTCTTCTGATGAACTGGCTTGTGGTGAGGATCAATATTCAACCTGTGCGACATTACTTTGGGATCAATTCCTACCATGTCCTCGTGATTCCACGCAAACACATCCAAGTTTGCCTTCAGGAAGTCAGTGAGCTGGGTTCTTAGATCTGGAACTAATCCTCTTCCCAACTTCAGGCACCTTTCTGGATCTGCCTCGCTGACTTGTACATCTTCCAACTCTTCCACTGGCCCTGTAGCTCGGTCTGCATCTACCTCGTGAGGGTCCAGGTCGTGACTGACTCCTTTCTCAGTCATAACTTGTGGCTCGCCCCCTGAGACCACATTCACATTCTTTCCTTTTACGCCCATTTTTACAGCATCTTCATAACACCACCTTGCTAAATGCTGCTCCCTTCTAACACATCCAATGTCATTGGGAGTTGGGAACTTTGCTATGAGGGTCCTAGTCGAAGTTATCATATCCAGCTCGTTCATAGTAGGTCTTCTCAGGACCACGTTGTATGCTGAGGGGCAATCAATGATAAGGAAATCTGCCAACATAGTTGCTTGGCGACCTGCCTCCCCAAGAGTGAATAGCAACTTGATTTGTCCCACTGGTACCAAAACATCTCCAGTGAAACCATAAAGAGGCTCTGGGGATGGTCTCAATTTCTCTGCTCCTAGCCCCATCTGATCATAGCAGTTTTATACATTCACATTCACCAAGCTCCCAGTATCAATCATGATGCGCCGCACTTCCATGCTACTGATCTTGGCTCTAATAACCAGCGCATCATTATGAGGCTAGATCACACCTTTAACATCTTCATCAGTGAATACAATCTCATTCGAGGTCATCTTAGGTTTCTTGGCAGGTCCCTCCGACCCGCTAACCTGAAAAGTATGATTGGCTTCTCGGACGTATTTCTCGTGCGACCTGTTAGAAGCACCTACGATATAGGGGCTACCATGAATGGTAAAAATGGTTCTTACCGCAGGCTCATGCTCTGGCTTGGGAGCTCGCTGGGGCTGCTGCTGTGCTGGCTGCTGATGAGGTCGTTCTTGGTGAGGTCGTGAGTCAGCAAGTCTTGCCACATACTCTCTCAAGCGACCTCTCCTGATCAATTTATCAATGGTGTCCTTCAACGCCCAGCAATCTGAAGTATTATGCCCGACCTCATTATGATAGGCACAAAACTTGCTCCGATCTCTGTGCTGAACCGGAGCCCTTATAGGAATGGGCCTTCCAAAATCTTCCATGTTCCTCTCTACTATGAAAATCCTATCCGGTGAAACCGTCAGGATGCTGTATCCTTCTTGACGACCTAGATGCTACGGTCGCTCGTTCCTAGGCTCTCTTCTCGCCCTTTTGACAATCTGATTGCTTGAGCCATTGTTTCTACCTTCTTCGTTCCTGCCATTGTTTCTCCTCTTTGGCTGGTTGGAACTGCCCGTTTCATTCTTCTGATTTTGCTTCTTCGGCCCGAAGGTCTCTTCCCACCTAATCTCCTTCACAGCTCGCTCGTAGAACTCTCCCAGATCCTTCACTGGGGACTTGTAAATGCTTTGATATAACTTCCCATCCTTACGCAGTCCAGCTAAGATCGCTGTCAGTATACTCTCGTCTGACGGATTTTCAACATTCACGACCTCACGTCTAAACCTGGTGATATACTCCTTCAAAAACTCACCCTGATGTTAGAAGATAGTAGCTAGGTGGCAAGATGGAGCGAGCTGCCTTCTCAGTGCTCTGTACTGACTAACAAACTTCTGCTGGCACTCTACCCAACTACCTATGCTGCGAGCTGGGAGATTCTTGAATCACGTTCTCGGAATATCCCCCAAAGTAGTCGGGAATACACGACACTTCACCATTAGATTACCTGTTTGCAGGTCCATCTGAACGTTAAAGGTGTCGAGATGGTCATAGGGGTCACTGTCCCCATTGTATTGCTGAATATTTGACATCTTAAACCTCGGAGGGAGAGGCTGTGTCTCAATCTCCCTTGTAAATGGGGTCCTTTCTCCGTAATGCCCACGTTGCTCTGGGGCTCCAGGTCGCGCTTCCAACTGCTGGACCCTCTGGAGGAGCTCCTCTACTTGTGGATCTCGAAGCTCGTATCTCCTCCTATAGTCGCGACTTGGAGAAGGATGCTCTGGGTCATACCTCTCGTGCTCTTCAAGCCAACCCCCAGGCTGATGGGACCCCACATATGACTCATTCACCTCATCTACATTTCGAGCTGCAACTCTGACTCTATCGTGCCCAACCTCTGCTCGTTGAAGTCCATCTTGGCTCGGCCTTACCACCAGGCCAGCTGGGAGCGTGACCTCGCTTTCTTCGCGGACAGGGTGTCCTCCAACTCTAGAACGCACATTGGAGGAGCGAGCTGAGCTTGCCGGTCTCTGGATTTCCCTAGCTGGCCGTTGGGGCACCTGCATCGCTTCATGCTGCTGGGGCACGTGCCTTGGTGCCTGAACCTCAACCCTAGGTATGTTTTGAACCTGAGCCTGCACCAACATGTTGACGGCCTCTATGAGCTGTCTGACCATGTTCTCCAACTCTTCTTGCCTCCGATACCACACCTACTGCCCATCAACTACTGGGGCGATTGGAACTGGCTGACGGGGAGGCAAAGGCGGCATGTTTGCTGTAGCACCAGCTACCTGACTATACGACGTTCCTACTACATGCATGGGTGCACCTTCCACCTGTTGCGCATCATGTTGATGGTGACTGGGCTGACTTCTTCCTGGTCAGCCTGTGAGCTCACATACTTGGTTTGTCTGGTTCTTGCCATGTTATAGGAAATCAATGAATTGATATGAGAAGGATTGCAGTTTGGGCCCTCCTTCTAGCGCTAAAATGTCGACGTTGAAATTCAGTCGACGAGTAATCAATGCCCAATACCTGCAATCAATGTGAGAAAACACAGAAACCGAGAGAAAACAATAAAGAACCAAGAACCAAATAAGAAAACAAAGGATTTTTAACGTGGTTCAGCAAGGATGCCTACGTCCACAACTGTCTCTCTTAAATTATGCAGAGTGACAGTATGATATTCAATGTGTCGTTTACAATGGTTTTTAACCCCTATTTATAGAGGAAGAGTTGTTATAGATTAGAAAGCAATAAAATAGGAAGAGAATCATGAATTAATTATACTTCCTAATCTGTTTAAATAAAATCAGGAATCTGCTCCTTAAAATCCAAGATAATGTTGACTGAGTTTGAATTTGAATTAACTTCCATATCTGGAGAGAGAATCACTATTTGATTAGGTAACTGTCTTTTCTGGAAGATATTATATTAATTACGCTCTGGGCAAACTGTCGTCTATGGCGACCTCGAGCTGGACCTCTTTGTTCAATGAATAGCGAGCTATGCTTATGGAGAATGGTGGAACGAGCTACAATCTTACTGTGAGACGAGCTCGTTGCTACGAGCTGAGAGGATTGCTGAGCGAGCTGTGGAGCTTGCTGGGTTTTAAGTTGAAATATGGGCCTTGTCTGATGGGCCTTGATTGGGTTGACTTTATAGGGCCTTCTACTGGGCCTAAGTTGGGCTTAAAATGGGTTTTTACCAGCCTATTTAATGAGTCTGGAAAATACATATAACAACATTGTTAAATTAATGGGCCTGATATATATCAGATTTTTATCAAACAAATTAATGTAATAATAAATTTCTGCTTTTGTTTGCTCAAAAGTTTCGAGTCATTAGATTTTGTTAACGTACCGCTTTTGTCGCTCTACCTGTAACATGTAGGTTGACATTATAATCTCTTTTTGAACTAGTTATGTGTCATTTACTAAAATATTGTAATTAGAGTTACTGTTATAATATTTTTCTGAATTAGTTTTATTGGGTAAAACCCAGCTATCTTTGACATATATATATATATATTAATTGTATATTAGAATAGTACATATAGTCTGTGAATAGTACCCTAAGTAAATTCTCAAGAAAGACAGGTTGGTCACGATAGATACATTTAAATATCAAGTTTTTCCTAACCAAAACCTTTCCGACAAATGCACTTCTACACCATCACACTTATTTTTAGCAAAAAATGACAATTTGATATTAAGAATTATTATATGTATTTTCTGGACTCAATAAATGGGCTGGTAAAAGCCCAACTTAAGCCCAACTCAGGCCCAATAAAGTCAAACCAATCAAAGCACATCAGACGAGGCCCATATTTCAACTCCAAGTCCAGCAATCTCCACAGCTCGCCCAGCAATCTTCTCAGCTCGCAGTAATGAGCTCGTATCACAGCCAAGTTGTAGCTCGTTCCATAGTCTGCCTTATTCACAGCTCGCCTCTTAGCGAGGTCCAGCTCGAAGTCGTCATAAACGGTAGTTCGCCTAGAGCGCAGTTAATACAATATCTTCCAAAATAGGCAGTTACCTAGTTTGATCGTGATTCTCTCACCAGATATGGAAGTTAATTCAAATTCGAATTCAGTCAACATTATCTCGGATTTTAAGGAGTAATTTCCTGATTCTATTCAAACAGATTAGGAAGTGTAATTAATTTATGATTCTCTTCCTATTTTGTAGCTTCCTAATATGTAACAACTCTTCCCCTATAAATAGGGGTTAAAATCATTGTAACAGGAGGGCACATTGAATTATATACTGTCACTCTGTAAAATTTAAGAGAGACAGTCGTGGACGTAAGCACACTTGCTGAACCACGTTAAAAATCCTTCGTCTTCTTGTTTGGTTCTTGGCTCTTTATTGTTTTCTCTCGGTTTCTGTGTTTTCTCACATTGATTGCAGGTATTGGGCATTAAATACTCGTCGACTGAATTTCAACGTCGACATTTTGGCGCTAGAAGGAGGGCCCAAACTGCAATCTTTCTCATCTTAATTCATCGATTTCTGATAACATGGCAAGAACCAGACAAACCAAGTATGTAGGCTCACAGGCTGACCAGGCAGAGAGTCAGCCCAGTCACCATCAACATGATGCGCAACAGGCGGAAGGTGCACCTATGCATGCGGTAGGAACGTCCCATGGCCAGACAATCAATACTGTAGGAATTCCCCCTTTGCCTCTCCGTCAGCCAGTTCCAATCGCCCCAGTAGTTGATGGACAGCAGGTGTGGTATCAGAGGCAAGAGGAGCTGGAGAACATGGTCAGATAGCTCATAGAGGCCGTCAATATATTGGTGCAGGCTTAGGTACAGAACGTACCTAGGGTTGAGATTCAGGCACCAAGGCATGTGCCCCAGCAGTATGAAGCGATGCAGGTGCCCAAAAGGCTAGCAAGGGAAGTCTCGCGACCTACAGGTTCAGCTCGTTCCTCCAATGCGCGTTTTAGAGCTAGAGGACACCGTGTTCGCGAAGAAAGGGAGGTTGCGCGCCCAGTTAGCCTGGTGGTAAGGCCGAGCCAAGATGGACACCAACGAGCAGAGGTTGGGCACGATAGAGTCAGAGTTGCAGCTCGGAATGTTGATGAGGTGAATGGGCGACATGCGGGGTCCCATCAACCTGGGGGTTGGCTCGAAGAGCACGAAAGATATGACCCAAAACACCCTTCTCCAAGTCGCGACCACAGGAGGAGGTACGAGCTCCGAGATCCATAGGTAGAAGAGCTTCTCCAGAGGGTCTAGCAGCTAGAAGCGCGACCTGGAGCCCCAGAGCAGCATGGGCACTACGGAGAAAGGACCCCATTTACAAGAGAGATTGAGACACAACCTCTCCCTCCGAGGTTCAAGATGCCAAATATTCAGCAATACAACGGGGACAGTGACCCCTATGACCATCTTAATGCCTTCAACGTTCAGATGGACCTGCAAACAGGTAATCCTATGGTGAAGTGCCGTGTATTCCCAGCTACTTTGGGGGATATACCAAGGACATGGTTCAAGAATCTCCCAGTTTGCAGTATAGGTAGTTGGGAAGAATGCCAGTAGAAGTTCGTTGGCCAGTACAGGGCACTGAGAAGGCAGTTCGCTCCATCCTGCCACCTAGTTACTATCTTCCAGCGTCAAGGTGAGTCGTTGAAAGAATATCTCACCAGGTTCAGACGCGAGGTCGCGAATGTTGAGAATCCATCAGACGCGAGGTCGCGAATGTTGAGAATCCATCAGACGAGAGCATATTGACAGCGATCTCAGCTGGGTTGCGAAAGGATGAGAAACTGTACGAAAGCATTTACAAGTCCCCAGTGAAGGATCTGAGAGAATTCTATGAGCGAGCTACAAAGGAAATTAGGTGGGAAGAGACCTTCAGCCCGAAGAAGCAAAATCAGAGGAATGAAGCCGGCAGTTCCAGCTAGCCAAAGAGGAGAAATAATGGCAGAAACGAAGAAGGTAGAAACAATGGCTCAAGCAATCAGATTGCCAAAAGGGCGAGGAGAGAGCCAAGGAATGAGCGACCTCAGCATCTAGGTCGTCATGAAGGATACAGCATCCTGACAGTTTCATCGGACAGAATTTTCGCAGCAGAGAGGAACAGGGAAGACTTTTGAAGGCCCATTCCTATAAGGGCTCCGATTCAGCATAGAGATCAGAGCAAGTTTTGTGCCTATTATAATGAGTTCGGGCATAATACTTCAGATTGTTGGGCGTTGAAAGACGCCATTGAAAAATTAATCAGAAGGGGTCGTTGGAGAGATTATGTAGCAAGGCCTGCAGACTCGCGACCTCCGCAAGAACGACCTCAGCAGCCAGCACAGTCACAACCCCTGCGAGCTCCCGAGCCAGAGCATGAGCCTGCGGTAAGAACTATTTTTACAATCTTTGATGGCCCCCATATCGCAGGTGCTTTGAACAGGTCGCACGAGAAATACGTCTGAGAAGCCAATCATACTTTTCAGGTTAGTGGGTTGGAGGGACTTGCTAAGAAACCCAAGATGACCTCGGATGAGATTGTGTTCACTAATGAGGATGCTAGAGGGGTGATTTGGCCTCACAATGATGCGCTGGTCATTCGAGTTAAGATCAGTAACATGGAAGTGCGACGCATCATGATCGATATGGGAAGCTCGGTAAATGTGATGTACAAGAGCTGTTTTGAGCAGATGGGGCTGGGAGTTGAGCAGTTGAGACCGTCCCTAGAGTCTCTGTATGACTTCACTGGAGATGATGTTGTACCAGTAGGCCAGATCAAGTTGCCACTCACTCTGGGAGAAACAGGTCATCAAGCTACAGTGTTGGCAGATTTTCTGATCATTGATTGCCTATCAGCAAACAACGTGGTCCTAGGAAGACCTGCTATGAACGGGTTGGATGTGGTTACTTCAACCAAGACCCTCACAGTTAAATTTCCAACTCCTAATGGCATTGGATGTGTTCGAGGAGAGCAACACTTGGCCAAACGCTGCTATGAAGATGCTGTTAAGATGGGCGTGAGAGGAAAGAAGGTGAATGTGGTCTTAGGGGGCGAGCCATTAGCTATGACTGAGAAAGGGGTCAGTCACGACCTGGACCCTCGCGAGGTAGATGCAGACCGAGCTACTGGGCCAGTCGAAGAATTGGCAGATGTACAAGTCAGCGAGGTAGATCCAGAAAGATGCCTGAAGTTGGGAAAAGGTTTCGCACCTGAATTGAGAGCCCAGCTCACTGACTTCCTTAGGGCGAACTTGGATGTGTTTGCGTGGAATCATGAGAACATGGTGGGGATAGATCCCAAAGTGATGTCGCACAGGTTGAACATTAATCCTCACCACAAACCAGTTCGCCAGAAGAGGAGAGCAATGACAGGGGAACGCTATCTTTCGTTGAAGGAAGATGTAGATAAGTTGTTGTCGAACAAATTTATTCGAATAACTTACTACCTGACCTGGGTCGCCAACCTGGTTCTGGTAAAGAAGAAGAATGGGAAGTGGAGGACTTGTATCGACTTCACTGATCTAAACAAGGCATGCCCCAAAGATAATTTCCCCTTGCCGAGGATAGACCAGCTTGTGGATGCTACAGCTGGCCATGAGCTCTTGAGTTTTATGGATGCATACTCGGGTTATAATCAGATCCCCATGAACCCCGACAACGAAGAGCATACCTTATTTATGACAGATCGAGGATTATACTGCTACAAGGTGATGCCCTTTGGTTTGAAGAATATTGGAGCGACCTACCAATGCTTGGTGAACATGATGTTTGAAGAGCAGATCGGAAAGACCATGGAGGTCTATATTGATGATATGTTAGTGAAGTCCAAGCAGGTAGGTGATCATGTGCGCGACTTAGGAGAGATATTTCAGATTCTAATGAGCTACCAGATGAAGCTGAATCCACACAACTGTGCGTTCGGGGTAGCTTCTGAGAAATTCTTGGGCTTCATGGTGAACAGCAGAGGTATTGAAGCCAATCCTGAGAAGATCAAAGCAGTGATCGACATGAGGTCACCAACAAGGGTGAAAGATGTGCAGAGCCTTAATGGCCAGGTTGTAGCACTCAGCAGGTTCATTTCAAAAGTTACGGATAAATGCATCTCATTCTTTGACATTCTGAAGAAGGCAAAAAGTTTCGAGTGGACCGAGCAATGTGAAGTAGCCTTCCAGCAACTGAAAGAATACATGGGGCGAGCTCCACTCTTTCTAAGCCCAAAAAGGGAGAAAAACTGATTTTGTACTTGAGAGTGTTTCAGCAAGCTTTGAGTGCTACACTGGTGAGGGAAGAAGAGAAGACGTAGCTTCCAGTATAATATGTAAGTAAAAAGCCATAAGATGCTGAAACCAGGTACTCACAGATGGAAAAACTCGCTTATTGCCTGGTAATTGATGAGAATGTAAAATGTCATATTTTTCTCCTTTAATGTTTATTCTTTTATACTTATTTGGTGTCTAAATGTACTCATTATTCCTATATTTTGATTTAGAATACAAATGGAGACATTAAGAGCAAAACAGAGTTTTTTGGGCAATTTTAGACAGTTTCGACATCACTTCGTAATCTGGACATAACTCTCTCATCCAACTCCGATTGAAATGATTCAAGATGTCGTGGAACAACAAGCAAACGTTCTACAACTTTCATGTTTTGCGTTTTGAGAGGTACTGGCTGCATCAAGGTTGAAATCGGGCTTGAATCTGTTGTGCCTGCACTGTTGACGTTCTGGATCATTGCTTGGTCTGCAAGTCTATTATGTGGATTTGACATGATTTATTTTGGAAATTTCCAGATCTTATGCACGAGAATCCCAACTGAAATCACAACTTTCCTTCTAGTGTTGAGGCTATTTTTATTATTTTCCTTAATTAGTCAAATTTGAATATTGTTATTTTAGGATTATACTTAATTTGTTTAGCAGTTTTTTTCTCTAAGAGGGGCATTGGCGTGTATAAAAGAGAGGAGAAATCATCAGACTGGATATATCTCTCTTCCCTCTTCTCTAATTTTTTTCCTTTGAGTTTTCATCATGGCCATGCGTGGCTAATTTTTATAGTTGGTGGAAGGAAACTGAAGCCTTGGAATCAATAAAATTGTGAGATCTAATTTGTTTTTATTGTTCAATTTATGCCTTGGGTATCGGATGTTCTTCTATGATTATTTTCATGATTGTCTCGTTTAATTACTAAGAGGCCTACTAGTTTATTATTCGTTGCAATCTATTGCTAAGTTAGATATCAAATCCGTAATTGTTTAATCCCTCTAATTTTTGAAGCAACTAAAATTTAATGAATTGCTGCATCAGAAATTATTAGATTTTAGGAAGAATGCTCGACTAAATTAAATGCAATCGCTTGTACTTGTGTTGTTTAGCTTCATCAATTTCTTTTATTCTTAATGCTGCTATTAGATTAAACCTTTAGTGCTTGTCTTGGGTTATTTAATAGTTAGGATTGATTAGATCATCTGTTTTCTAATTAATTGCGATTAAGGAGAGATAGGAAAATGGTTCCAACGGTGAATATTCAATGTGCGAATTGATATATACTTGCATCAATGATCAGTTGTAAAATTCCGAGGGTGGATGTTGACTTAGACCAACATTTGTTCTTTTGATTGATTTCAATATTTCAATTTGAATTGCTCTTTAGTTGTTTTTCTTAAAATTGTTTTTATTATATTCAAGTAACCCTCCCACATCCTTGTCCACATAGCATAAAATTAGGCTAGATACTCTCTGTGGGAACGATCCTTACTCGCACCACTACACTACATAAATTTTTAGGAGTATAGGTTTAATTTGGTTGCCCACGACAGCACACCAAATTTTGGCGCCGTTGCCGGGGATGTTTTCTAGTTGAATTTTGTGCTTTAACATAGGAATTTTATTTATTTATTTTTATTTATTTATTTTTTTAATTTGTTTACCTTTTGTGGTTTATTAGAGTTACCTTGATTGTTTATGACTATAACTCGTTCTTCTAATCAAGGTGATTTGCAGTACGATCCAGAAATAGAGAGAACTTTACACAGGTTAAGGAGAGAAGCTCGAAGAAATTCTGAAGAGGAAAAAGTCATGGCTGGAAATCAAACCTTGAAAGAACTTGCTACCCTTGATTTGAATCAACAGCCCTTATGCATAACATTCCCTACTTTAGATGTTGCTACTACTTTTGAGTTGAAATCTGGACTAATACATCTTTTGCCCACTTTTCATGGCCTTGCAGGTGAAGATCGTCACAAGCATCTAAAAGAGCTTCATGTGGTATGTACGAGTATGAAACCCATAGGGGTGACTGAAGAACAAATTAAATTAAGAGCCTTTCCATTTTCTTTAAAGGATTCGGCAAAGGATTGACTTTATTATCTACCCTTCGGAAGTATTACCTCATGGAATGAGATGAAGAGGTTGTTTTTGGAGAAATATTTCCCAGCTTCAAGGGCAGCTACCATTCGAAAAGAAATTTGTGGGGTAAGGCAATACAATGGATAATCCTTACATGAATATTGGGAACATTTCAAGAAATTATGTGCAAGCTGCCCCCAACATCAAGTTAGTGAGCAGCTACTTATTCAGTATTTTTATGAGGACCTTCTATCCACCGATAGGAGAATGATTGATGCTGCTAGTGGAGGAGCTTTGGTGGATAAAACTCCTAAGACTGCGAGAAATTTGATAGCAAATATGGCAGCCAATTCTCAACAATTTGGCACTAGGCTTGACTCGCCATCAAAGCATGTTAATGAGGTAAATATTTCTTCCCTTGAACAACAAATTGCCAGTCTAACTTCTCTTATTCGTCAAATGGCTGTAGGTAATAAGCAAACTGACAGGACCCTTCCCAGACCTTATCTAACCTCTCGCCTGGAGGATCCTGCCGGGCACTTCAACGAACTCCTCGAAACCGACTCGTCGAATCGAAGACCTCTGGGAAGCGAACCCTATCTTTCTATTTCGATTTACTCGTTAAAACTTAGTGATTTGATTTTCTTTGTAACTGGTTGGGAGGGATAAACTTTTCTTTGATTCTATTTCAAATTCATTTTATAAAAATTTCGGTAGCATAACGACTGCGTTTTTGATAAACCAAAATTTCACCTGTAAGGAAAACAACACTTCGACTATTTCTGAACACCTCCCAACTTCTTTAATTCTCAATCATGCATCATTCATCACAATTTCATAAGCATAAACAATAAACTTTAATGCAAGGTATACATATATGAATCATATATATAGAATGCATGATTATATTTACATTTTACAGTCCCAACATCATTCAAATTCAAAATATACACGAGTAAATACATATACAAAATGTTTCTAAGCGTTTTGCGCGATCGCCCACCTATCAATGTATAAGCAAATAAAAGACCACGATCTTGTCCGACGGCGACACGCAATAAAATAATTGAGCTACAAAATAAACAAGGGGTTAGTGCAACAAGGATATACAATATCACATACACTAACATAATAATTCGTATTAATTCAAGTTTTACAATTTCTTTAAATTCTTCCATGTGTATCCTTGACTCGTTCTAATCATCACGGGCGATTTTAACTAACGCCAACGTGAAGCTTACTAATGCATCCCAACCACTACGTTACGGAATTTACTGCATCGTACGTAGGGCGCTAAATTATTCACCGAACAACTACAATGCGGAATTCTCTGCATCGCAAATGTAGTGCTAAATCTCTAGACGACTACGAGCGGAATTTACTGCATCGCATCGTAGCGCTAACTGTCAACTAACCAACTACGTGCAGAATTGTCTGCATCGCAACGTAGCGCTATACTTTTCTATAAACTGAGTGATTACGGACGAAATTCTCTGCATCGTCACGTAACGCTAAATCTCATAGCTTTTCAGGTGCACACATGGGTTTTCATAATACATTTCTTTAAGTGCAAAAGCACAAATGTCACTAGTTTGAAAATCTTGAAATTTTCTTATTTCAAATTCTTTTCTTGACAATTTAACATTCATCTCAACTGCGATAGATCCCATAGGAATCTAAACTTTCAACTTAAACTTCAATATTGACAATCACATTCATTTTTCTTTAGTACTTAGCTAATATATTCATTTCGACAATAAAAGATTGACATGGAATCTAAGCAACTACAAGTGGCGAACCACTTACCTCAAGGCCGCGTCGCTCCGCATCAAGTGTCTCGACGAGGCTCCTGGACGCCGCTCACGTGCTCGTCACCTACACAACATTTTCTCTTCATTACTATTAACAAAAACCTCCATTTCTCAACTATATGCTAGGAATTCCCAACTATGCCCAATTCACTCTATATAGCTCCTAACTCGTTTTTAAATCAACCGAGACTCTCAAATCCCGATTTTTGTGGAAAAGTTTTAGTTTTAGAACCCTAGGGATATCCCCACACGGTCCGTTTATTTGTCAGAGACTTAAAACAAAAAATCACAATTTTATTTAAAATGGACAGCCCTTGACAGACAGACGATAACCTGCTGCTCGGGGCTCCGTTTTCCTTCGTTCTTTTTCCTATGGCTCACTTATATCACATTCTAGTCACATGACAAATTTCATTGAGAAATATTATTGTTTGCTATGTCAAATCTAAGGAAAACGTCCGTTTTGGACACTTTCGAGCGCAATTTAATGCACGTTTTGTAAACTCTTGGTTTCGGATTAGCGACGTTAGATTTTATTCCATAACTAAGCTTCATTTAATTTATAATGACTAACTAAACTTATTTCGTGTCATAAAAATTGCATTAAGCTAACCGTTTCACTTCTCAGAGCTCTAACGGCATTATATTGTGCATAACTTGCACAATTTTTATCGGATTTGATCCGTTCCAAAACCTATGGTTTTCTATGGTTCCTAGGCATCATTTGAGGTGTAGAACACCCCCAAATAAGCCAAATATGGTCAGGTCTCCTCTAGCTCAAATTTGAGCTCGGGTTCACCAACATTGTCAAATTTCCCCCTTTTGCAACTCTAACTCTCCTCTAACTTTTCCAACCTCTTTAAGGCTTGAAATTGGTTTCAAAACCATCTAATTTCAAGGTCTAGCTACTGCCCTTCAAGTCTCTAATACATACATAACTCTAACTTGGTCAATTAATTGCTCAAATTTCTTTCACACATTTCATCAACTAGTTGGTGTGTGAGAAAATAGATTTTCGTTTCTATGGTCCTCAAGCCTATAACAGCCCATAAATACAGCCCTAAGCCATCATTTACACTCAACAACAAATCCTCTAAGGTTCTATATCAATCCCTTAGGGTTTTATCAATATTTTGAGAACAAATTATCTAATACAACACAAAAATTTCTGCACTGAAAATTTCAGCAGTGCACTACTTCAAACTTCAGCAAATAACAAGAGAAGTAAGAGGATATCTCACTTGATCTTAGTTTAGAGAGTTGAGAGAGACTTGGGAGAGGCCTTAGAGAAGAGGATTCAAGGCTTGAATGGGCTGGATGATTGCTTCTTCTCCCACTTTTCTGGTCTGGCGTCCAGACCCCTGCAGAGCTGTCTTCACTTTTCTGGTTCGTTTCTGCTCTTGCTGCTGCTGCTGGTTGCTTCCTCTTGTGCACGACCAGCTGCTGTTCTTCTTCTCCTTTTTGTGCCTCCTTCTTCTCTTCTTCTGGCCTTTCTCTTCTGCTGCTGGTCTCTTCGGTTCTGCACTTGTTCTTGCTCGCTGAATCTGTTCTGTTTTGCTGCAGCAACGGTCTTCTCTTCGGTTCTCGCAGCTTCTTCCGATGTTGCTCGACTGAATGGCTTTGGTTTGCTGAAAAATATCAGCCAAGTCTTGTATTTATAGACTCCACCTTTCAAAAATTGCATTTCTTGCATTCATCTTTTTCAATTCACAAAAATCCTTCTCTTGTTTTACTTAATTGCTACTACACCCTTCATCCTTTATGGTTTTGAAGGTTTTGCTTCTATTTAATTTGTTGGGCTATCACTTAAACTTATTCAATCACTTAGTAACACTTTATTACTTATATTTATTTATGTAATGAAGTTCTAACTTTAGAACTTGTCTACTTGTCAATTATATATATATATATATATTTCTTATTTGTGGAAATCTATCTTTCCTCTTATCTAATTTTATTTTCTTTGATAGTTTTTACTTTTAATTGATTGGTTTATATATCTCATAAACATCTTATGAGATGTCAAGTTTTTCTCTTGATCACTTGACTCTATCTTTTAGTTAACTTTTAAGTCAATTTGCTATTGGCTACTTGAATTTTTATAGTTGACGAATTTCGTCGTCAATCTTCCATTTATCAAATCTTCTAATATCGTGAGATTCAATTCCTTAAATCTAGCGATTTATAGTAACTCTCTAATCTATCTTTTTAACATTAGAAGCTTATAGATCGAGACGAGGGGTTTACAATTTCTTCCCCCTTTATGAAAATTTCATCCTCGAAATTTTAAACTGCGTACCTTATTCAAATGACTGAGGGTATTGGGCATGCATCTGAGCTTTAGGCTCCCATGTAGCCTCTTCTGACCCGTGATTTCGCCATAGCACTTTCACTAGCGGAATCACTTTATTACGCAACACTTGATCTCTACGATCTAGGATCTCCACTGAATGTTCCTCGTAGGTCAAGTTTTCTTTCAACTGAACTGGTTGCTCCTTGAGAATATGTGAAGGGTCAGCTATATACTTGCGTAGCATAGAGACGTGAAACACGTCATGAATGTTGGCTAGCTCTGATGGTAGTTTCAATCGATAAGCCACTTCACCTACCTTGTCCACTATCTCATAGGGGCCTATGTATCATGGGCTTAACTTTCCACGCTTTTCATATCTCATAATACCCTTCCAGGGTGAGACTCGTAGGAACACTTGATCACCAACTTCAAACTTTAAGTCTCGTCTTCGATTGTCTACATAGCTTTTCTACCTGTCGCTTGCTATCTTCAACCGCTCTCTTATCATATTTACTTTCTC
Source organism: Litchi chinensis (assembly GCA_019925255.1). Classification (NCBI taxonomy): domain Eukaryota; kingdom Viridiplantae; phylum Streptophyta; class Magnoliopsida; order Sapindales; family Sapindaceae; genus Litchi; species Litchi chinensis. The sequence goes on from CM034469.1 coordinate 919,556, forward strand.
GATTGTATCTTGGACAATCTCTGGGCCAATTAATCTTCTATCCCCCACTTCGTCCCAACAAACTGGGGTTCTACACTTTCTGCCATACAATGCCTCACACGGTGCCATACCAATGCTAGACTTATAGCTATTGTTGTAAGCAAACTCTATCAATGCTAGATAATTATCCCAGCTCCCTTTAAACTCCATCACACAGGCTTTCAACATATCTTCGAGAGTCTGGATGGTTCTCTCTGATTGGCCATCTGTCTGTGGGTGAAAAGTCGTACTGAAATGTAACCTGGTGCCCATAGCATCTTGTAGCTTCGGCCAGAATCGAAGTGAAACGAGAATCTCTGTCTGATATAATGGACACAGGTGCACCATGCAACCTCACAATCTCGTCCACATATAACTGTGCATACCTTTCCAGAGAATAGGTATTATTAACAGCAATGAAGTGGGCCGACTTCGTCAATCTATCCACGATAACCCAAATGGCATCATGTCCACGCTGTGTCCTGGGAAGTCCCGTCACGAAATCCATCGTGATCCTTTCCCATTTCCACTCCGGAATGGATAAAGGCTGTAGTAAACCTGCGGGTTTCTGATGCTCAATCTTAATCTATTGACAGGTTAGACACTTGGATACGAACTCTGCTATCTCTCTCTTCATGCCTCTCCACTAATAGTGGTCTCTCAGAGTCCGATACATCTTCGTACTCCCTGGATGTATAGCATATGCAGAGGAGTGTGCCTCTTCCATGATTTCTTTCTTCAACTCTGCTACATCTGGCACGCATAATCTTTGGCCCAACACTAGTGTTCCATCACTTCGCAAAGTGAAGCTACTCTGCTGTCCAGCCTCTATCTTACTTCTCAATTTCATCAAGTACTGATCATGAGCTTGTAAGTCTTTAACTCTGTCTACTAACACTGGCCGAACATGGAAAGCTGCTACTAGAGCGCCTGATTCTACTGTCTCTAAACTGACCCTCATAGATCTCAACTCTACTAGCATCTGCAAGTACTCTACTCTAAGCTGGGCTACGGAACTAGAGGGTTTCCTGCTTAGTGCATCTGCTACTACATTTGCTTTGCCTGGGTGGTATTCAATGGTGCAGTCATAGTCTTTAATAAGCTCTATCCACCTTCTCTGTCTCATGTTCAAGTCTTTCTGCGTGAACAAGTACTGTAGGCTTTTGTGATCTGTGAAGATCCTGCAAGGTACTCCATAGAGATAATGTCGCCATATTCTCAAAGCGAACACTACAACTGCTAACTCTAAGTCGTGTGTTGGATAGTTCACTTCATGCTTCTTTAATTGCCTTGAAGCATAAGCTATCACTCTATCATGCTGCATCAACACACAACCTAAACCTTGCCTGGAGGCATCGCAATACACTGTAAATCCTTCACTTCCTGAGGGAAGTGTAAGCACTAGTGCTGTAGTCAGCTTTTGCTTTAACTTATCAAAACTGCTCGATAGGCTTTTGACCAGATGAACTTCTCTTCTTTCCTTGTTAACTTGGTCAGTGGGGTGGCTATCTTTGAGAATCATTCTACAAACTTCCTGTAATACCCAGCTAAACCCAAGAAGCTTCTGACTTCTGTTACACTCGTGGGTGGCTTCCAATCTACAATAGCTTCTATCTTCTGGGGATCTACTGAAATACCCTCTGCTGATACTACATGTCCCAGAAATGCCACGCGATCTAGCCAGAACTGGCACTTGCTAAATTTTGCATACAGCTGATGCTCTCTTAGAGTCTGCAATACAATCCTCAAGTGCTCTGCATGTTCCTCTCTACTACTTGAATACACCAGGATGTCATCGATGAAGACTATGACAAACTTGTCTAAATATGGTCTGAAGACACGGTTCATCAGATCCATAAAGGCTGCTGGGGCATTGGTTAAGCCGAATGGCATCACCAAGAACTTATAATGCCCATATCTGGTTCTGAAGGCCGTCTTGGGAACATCTTCCCTACGCACCTTCAGCTGATGATATCCTGACCGTAGATCTATCTTCGAGAAGACTTTAGCTCCCTGTAGCTGGTCGAACAAATCGTCGATTCTTGGCAGTGGATACTGATTCCGGATGGTTACTTTGTTTAACTGTCTATAATCAATACACAAACGGAGGCTTCCATCTTTCTTCTTTACAAACAACACCGGAGCTCCCCACGGTGAAGTACTAGTCTTAACGAAACCTTTGCTCAACAACTTTTCCATTTGCACTTTCAATTCCTTTAGCTCAACTGGTGCCATCCGATACGGATCTATAGAGATGGGCTATGTGCCTGGTGCTAGCTCAATCTCGAATTCGATCTCTCTATCCGGAGGTAGTCTTGGAAGGTCCTCGGGAAATATATCAGAGAACTCATTCACCACAGGAACCTCTGTCAACTGTAGCTCACTACCGCTAGCTTCTATTGCATAAACCAAGTACCCCTGGCATGCTTTACGGAGCATCTTATTCGCTCGGATCACGCTTACTAAACTTGTAGAGAGTATTTTCCGCTCTCCACAAAAGATCACATCTGGTTCCCCAGGCTTGCTGAACTGAACCTCTTTTCTATAGCAATCTACAGTCGCATGATGCTTGGATAACCAATCCATGCCCAAAATGATGTTAAAGTCATGAATATCGAGTACTATTAGATTAGTCTCGAGCTCATGACTTGCTATAGTCACCTTACTTCCCATGTAAACTCTATCCGCAATAAGCGAATCACCTGTAGGAAGTGACACTACCATGCTACACTTGGTCGGACTCAACTCTATCCCGACTCTATCTATGAACTCTCGAGAAATAAAAGAATGGGTGGCTCCTGGGTCCACCAATACATGAGCATCAATATCAAATAAAGAGATGGTACCTGTGACCACATCTGGTGTAGCATCTGCTGCCTGCTGGGTCACTGTATATACTTTGGCGGCCTGACTGCGAGGTCTGCCTGTCGGTGCTCTAGGAGGTCTACCTAGCTGCCCTCTGGGGGGTATATCTCTACCTGCTCCGCTACCAGGCTGCTATGCACTAGTAGCTCCTCCAGTCTGGGGGCCTCCCCTATCGGGTCCATGGCTCCCACTAGTCTGCCCCTGAACTGCTGATCTGGCCTCTGATGGGCTCGAAGCTACTGCATTGGGACAGTCTCTCATGAAGTGGCCCTTCTGTCCACACCTGAAGCACCCTGTCTTGCCCTGAAGGCACTCACCGTGATGTAACCGGCCACATCTAGCGCACAATGGTCGGCTCCTCCAGCTCTACTGGCTCCTGGACCCTGCTGATGACCGAAAAGAACTCTGACTGGTCTGGGGTCTCTGACTCTGCTGCCGACTCTGTGACCCTGCTGAGCGCTGCCCACTCTTGGGCACCTTGCTGGACTCTCCTTGATGGCTACCGGTCCAACTCCGCTTCTGACTGAATTTCGACTTGGACTCTACAGCGGTCTGTGCGCTCTGCTCTACTCTGGTGGCTGCCTCCACCAGCTGTCCATATCTAGTATGCGAGGCAGATGTCACAATGGTCCTAACCGCGGGGTTAAGACCTGCCATAAATCTGTTGATCTTTTCTTCCTCATTCTCTGCAAAGAATGGAACGAGGCGGATCAACTCTGAAAACTTCTTCTCATATTCTGGCCCTGAGGAGTCCCCCTGCTCCAATCTGTAAAATTCTTGTATTTTAGCATCCTTATAGCTCTTGGGGAAAAATCTGTCTGTAAACTCTCTCTTGAACTCGGCCCAAGCAACTCCCTCTGAGTGGGCTCTTTGATGCGCCTTCCACCAATCCTTGGCACGATCTTTAAGTAGAAAGGCGGAATAGGAGACCATCTGCTCCTCGGTACACCCCATCATCTGAAAAATCTCCTCGTTCGCCTCTAACCAAGACAATGTTCTCTCGAGATCTCTGCTACCATCATACGACTTCGCGCCTAATTTACGGGCACGCTCAATCGATACCCCAGACTCCCGCGGCTGCTGAAGGGCCGCTGCTAGCATTTGAGCCATCTGCTCCATCTGCCCTGGAATAGGTCCTGAAGCAGGCTCTGATCCTACTGGGTGAGATGGCTCAGGATGGGATGAGCTCTCTGGCACATTGACGGACTCATCAACATGCTCCTCCTGTGATGGGGGTGCCTCTGTGGCTACCCGTCTCGTCCTCGGACGATCTCTGCGCTGCATAGCTAAGGGTGTACTAGTACACTAATAGCCACAAAAACCAAAATTCAGGTTTAGCAAACTAGCTCAATAAAATCTGGCATGATAATCTCAAGCAATATTAACTCGAAATCTCATGCATACTCATAACATGCTCAAAACGAGCAATAAAACTCATGCTTTACTTTATGCATTACTGACGCATCATTTATGCGAAATAACTCAACTTTTCTTTCAAAACTTTCTCTCTGAAAACTGTTTCTTAGCTGAACGAGAACCGGGCTCTGATACCAACTTGACAGGATCCTTCCCAGACCTTATCTAAGCTCTCGTCTGGAGGATCCTGCAGGGCACTTCAATGGACTCCTCGAAACCGACTCGTCGGATCGAAGACCTCTGGGAAGCGAACCCTATCTTTCTATTCCGGTTTACTCGTTAAAACTTAGTGATTTGATTTTCTCTGTAACTGGTTGGGAGGGATAAACTTTTCTTTGATTCTATTTCAAATTCATTTTATAAAAATTTCGGCAGCATAACAACTACGTTTTTGATAAACCAAAATTTCACCTGTAAGGAAAACAACACTTCGACTATTTCTGAACACCTCCCAACTTCTTTAATTCTCAATCATGCATCATTCATCACAATTTCATAAGCATAAACAACAAACTTTAATGCAAGGTATACATATATGAATCATATATATAGAATGCATGATTATATTTACATTTTACAGTCCCAACATCATTCAAATTCAAAATATACACGAGTAAATACATATACAAAATGTTTCTAAGCGTTTTGTACGATCGCCCACCTATCAATGTATAAGCAAATAAAAGACCGCGATCTTGTCCGACGGCGACACGCAATAAAACAATTGAGCTACAAAATAAACAAGGGGTTAGTGCAACAAGGATATATAATATCACATACACTAACATAATAATTCGTATTAATTCAAGTTTTACAATTTCTTTAAATTCTTCCATGTGTATCCTTGACTCGTTCTAACCATCACGGGCGATTTTAACTAACGCCAACGTGAAGCTTACTAATGCATCCCAACCACTACGTTACGGAATTTACTGCATCGTACGTAGGGCGCTAAATTATTCACCGAACAACTACAATGCGGAATTCTCTGCATTGCAAATGTAGTGCTAAATCTCTAGACGACTACGAGCGGAATTTACTGCATCGCGTCGTAGCGCTAACTGTCAACTAACCAACTACGTGCGGAATTGTCTGCATCGCAACGTAGCGCTATACTTTTCTATAAACTGAGCGATTACGGATGGAATTCTCTGCATCGTCACGTAACGCTAAATCTCATAGCTTTTAAGGTGTACACATGGGTTTTCATAATACATTTCTTTAAGTGCAAAAGCACAAATGTCACTAGTCTGAAAATCTTGAAATTTTCTCATTTCAAATTCTTTTCTTGACAACTTAACATTCATCTCAACTGCGATAGATCCCATAGGAATCTAAACTTTCAACTTAAACTTCAATATTGACAATCACATTCATTTTTCTTTAGTACTTAGCTAATATATTCATTTCGACAATAAAAGATTGATATGGAATCTAAGCAACTACAAGTGGCGAACCACTTACCTCAAGGCCGCGTCGCTCCGCATCAAGTGTCTCGACGAGGCTCCTGAACGCCGTTCACGTGCTCGTCACCTACACAACATTTTCTCTTCATTACTATTAACAAAAACCTCCATTTCTCAACTATATGCTAGAAATTCCCAACTATGCCCAATTCTCTCTATACAGCTCCTAACTCGTTTCTAAATCAACCGAGACTCTCAAATCCCGATTTTTGTGGAAAAGTTTTAGTTTTAGAACCCTAGGGATATCCCCACACGGTCCGTTTACTTGTCAGAGGCTTAAAACGAAAAATCACAATTTTATTTAAAATGGACAGCCCTTGACAGAACAGACGATAACCTGCTGCTCGGGGCTCCGTTTTCCTTTATTCTTTTTTCTATGGCTCACTTATATCACATTCTAGTCACACGACAAATTTCATTGAGAAATATTATCGTTTGCTATGTCAAATCTAAGGAAAACGTCCGTTTTGGACACTTTCGGGCGCAATTTAATGCACGTTTTGTAAACTCTTGGTTTCGGATTAGCGACGCTAGATTTTATTCCATAACTAAGCTTCATTTAATTTATAATGACTAACTAAACTCATTTCGTGTCATAAAAATTGCATTAAGCTAACCGTTTCACTTCTCAGAGCTCTAACAGCACTATATTGTGCATAACTTGCACAATTTTTATCGGATTCGATCCGTTCCAAAACCTATGGTTTTCTATGGTTCCTAGGCATCATTTGAGGTGTAGAATACCCCAAATAAGCCAAATATGGTCAGGTCTCCTCTAGCTCAAATTTGAGCTCGGGTTCACCAACATTGTCAAATTTCCCCCTTTTGCAACTCTAACTCTCCTCTAACTTTTCCAACCTCTTTAAGGCTTGAAATTGGTTTCAAAACCATATAATTTCAAGGTCTAGCTACTGCCCTTCAAGTCTCTAATACATACATAACTCTAACTTGGTCAATTAATTGCTCAAATTTCTTTCACACATTTCATCAACTAGTTGGTGTGTGAGAAAATAGATTTTCGTTTCTATGGTCCTCAAGCCTATAACAGCCCATAAATACAGCCCTAAGCCATCATTTACACTCAACAACAAATCCTCTAAGGTTCTATATCAATCCCTTAGGGTTTTATCAATATTTTGAGAACAAATTATCTAATACAACACAAAAATTTCTGCACTGAAAATTTCAGCAGTGCACTACTTCAAACTTCAGCAAATAACAAGAGAAGTAAGAGGATATCTCACTTGATCTTAGTTTAGAGAGTTGAGAGAGACTTGGGAGAGGCCTTAGAGAAGAGGATTCAAGGCTTGAATGGGCTGGATGATTGCTTCTTCTCCCACTTTTCTGGTCTGGCGTCCAGACCCCTGCAGAGCTGTCTTCACTTTTCTGGTTCGTTTCTGCTCTTGCTGCTGCTGCTGGTTGCTTCCTCTTGTGCACGACCAGCTGCTGTTCTTCTTCTCCTTTTCGTGCCTCCTTCTTCTCTTCTTCTGGCCTTTCTCTTCTGCTGCTGGTCTCTTCGGTTCTGCACTTGTTCTTGCTCGCTGAATCTGTTCTGTTTTGCTGCAGCAACGGTCTTCTCTTCGGTTCTCGCAGCTTCTTCCGATGTTGCTCGACTGAATGGCTTTGGTTTGCTGAAAAATATCAGCCAAGTCTTGTATTTATAGACTCCACCTTTCAAAAATTGCATTTCTTGCATTCATCTTTTTCAATTCACAAAAATCCTTCTCTTGTTTTACTTAATTGCTACTACACCCTTCATCCTTTATGGTTTTGAAGGTTTTGCTTCTATTTAATTTGTTGGGCTATCACTTAAACTTATTCAATCACTTAGTAACACTTTATTACTTATATTTATTTATGTAATGAAGTTCTAACTTTAGAACTTGTCTACTTGTCAATTATATATATATATATATATATTTCTTATTTGTGGAAATCTAACTTTCCTCTTATCTAATTTTATTTTCTTTGATAGTTTTTACTTTTAATTGATTGGTTTATATATCTCATAAACATCTTATGAGATGTCAAGTTTTTCTCTTGATCACTTGACTCTCTCTTTTAGTTAACTTTTAAGTCAATTTGCTATTGGCTACTTGAATTTTTATAGTTGACGAATTTCGTCGTCAATCTTCCATTTATTAAATCTTCTAATGTCGTGAGATTCAATTCCTTAAATCTAGCAATTTATAGTAACTCTCTAATCTATCTTTTTAACATTAGAAGTTTATAGATCGAGACTAGGGGTTTACACAAACAGTGAAGGCTTGTAGGATTTGTTCGGTAGAAGGGCATCCAACTGATATGTGCCCAACTCTTCAAGAGGAGCCTATTGAGCAAGTGAAAGCAGTAGGTGGTTTTCCTGGACAACCTCAAAGGAAGTATGATCCCTATTCAAGCACGTATAACCCAGGATAGAGGGATCACCCTAATCTTCGCTATGGGAATTCGCATGTAAATCAGCCTGCAACTCAAAACCATCCAAGTTTCTAGCAATATAAGCAACCATATCCCCATAGACAAAAACTAAGCCAAACTTCTAATTCTGGTATGTCTTTAGAAGATATTGTTAAATCTCTTGCCACTAACACTTTACAATTTCAACAGGAGACAAAACAATTTCAACAAGAGGCGAGGGCTAGTATTCAAAGTTTGGACAATCAGATAGGCTAGATGGCAACTACAATTAGTCGGTTAGAGGCACAAAGTTTAGGGAAATTACCC